>OX940800.1:41897737-42331620 GCA_954870605.1 Acer campestre
TTTATGTGTGGGAGTAGTTTG
Source organism: Acer campestre (assembly GCA_954870605.1). Taxonomy (NCBI): domain Eukaryota; kingdom Viridiplantae; phylum Streptophyta; class Magnoliopsida; order Sapindales; family Sapindaceae; genus Acer; species Acer campestre. Next base: position 41,897,759 of record OX940800.1, read on the forward strand.
GACATTGCACTTGATGTGATTGAAAACATTATAAAAAAAATAATATAAAAAAAAATTGCATGAGGTCAAAAACAAATTCTGGTTTCCCTATTTTTCGGCCCCTGTTATAGCTTTAACTTTGGACGCACCAAAACCTATCCAAACGAATTTCAAACCCTTCGTATAATATACCATTAGAAAGGTATGAATGTCTAGTTTCATATGGAATTCTCAAAATCTAAAACAAAAGACCTCATAAAAAAAGTTACGGTCAAAAGACTCAACAAAGGTCGGATTTGAAAACATTTAAACATTTATTTTTTTTTGGGGGGGGGGGGGGGGGGGGTGTGTGGATTATCACTTTGGTCCCTAAGTTTAGAGGAAAAGTCACCTTTTTACTTGAGTTTGGCATATTAGCTTATTTAGTCCTAAACTTTTAAGAAATACATCAAAATGGTTCATCGGTTAGTCAATGATTAGTTAGCATTAATAGAATCAGGGGTAATTTTGTCCATTTCCATAAATAATTATATAAAGACATATGGAAGACACGTGACATAAATTAAAAACAAAATAGAAATTGAAAATCCCCACCTATACCCAATTAAATCCAATTACCTTTGGAGCAATGCTAGATATCACAACTTTTCAATCACAACTCATATGGCAACTAAGGTGTCAATTGATGAGTGGATACATAGGTAAGTGAGATAAATCATTATAAATGTGTATCTATTCACCAATTGACACCTCGACTACTACATGAGTTGTGATTGAAAAGTTGTGATGGTGGTTGTGATATCTAGCATTACTCTTGCCTTTGACCCCACATCAGTCAAAAGTAAATAAATAAATAAATAAAACACTAATCATCCTCGACCGATCCACCCCACCCCACCGCACGCCACTCATCAGTTCAAACCCAACAATCTACGCCTCATCAGAATCGTCAAAATCGAAAATACTTTGACTCCATTTCTTTCTTGGTAAAGATGAATTAAACACGTTTTTTTTTTCCCGTCAAATGTTGATTTGCAACAGTTTTTATATTTTTTTGGTAAAGGTTTAGCTTTAAAATGTCAATTTTATTTTTCTTCAAATGTTGAGTGCTTCTTTGTTACTACACCACTGCTTAAAAATGTCATGCGCCATGGTCAAGGGTTACTATCTGGGTTTAAGGGATTTTGTGTTCTAGGGACCAAAGATAATTAATGGTGGCAGTGATGTTGCTTTTATTGAACAATGTGGTTTGGGTAGGCAATGGTGTGGACTGAAAGCTTGGTAAATCCGTAAATGTTATAATATTATTTTGTTGAATGTAATAGGAAACTGATGTGGTTTCCAAATACCAGTGTTCTAGTAATCGGCCTAGGCGGCCGATTAGTCGGAGCAAAACAGTTAGGCGGCCGGAAAACACACCGAAAAGGTGAAAATCGGACCATTTCTACGGTGGCGCGTAATCGGACACGTGGCCGCGTAATCGGGCTAGGAGAGTCAAAGCCGTTGACTCCGCCGTTCTTTTGCACCGGAAATCAGCTAGAATAAGGCACGGGATGCCTGTTTCCGGCGACTGGACCAGCTAGGGTTTGGTCGGCAATGGAGGCAGGCGTGAGGTTGAAGATGAAGTTGAGGAAGATGGGGTGCGTTTAGCAGCAGACATGGGTGCACTCAGGCTTCACTTGAGTCAAGTTGGGCCAACGTTTGGGCTTGTGTGTTGGGCTCATGGCCTGAGCTCTGATTTGCGTGGCAAATAACGAAACACCCCCTGATCTCTTATAAAATCACAATAATTTCAATCTTCCTTCAATAATTACACTTATATCCCTAGCGTGACTTTGATGCCTTAGCGTGATTTTGATGCCTTAGCGTGGGTTTTATTGGGTCAATTGATGCTTATTGGGCCAATTGAGGCTTTTTGGGTTAGATGCAACATTGGGCCTAGGCTTAGTGGGTTTTCTTTGGATTTGATATGTGGAATTTGTTTGTAATTGTGTTTTCCGATTAATCACCGATTAATCGGCCTAGGCGCTAAGCGGTGGGTCTCCGCCCGACTAGCGCATAACGCTTACTAGAACACTGCCAAATACACATGCAGATGAAAGTGGAAGTTCAACACGGTTGGTCCTTGATATTTGCTTACAGAAAGTTTCCAATTTAAACAATGTTTAAACTTTTTGTCTATAGTGTTATTAGACTTATTAGTTTTAGTGGTTTGTGATCAGAATTTGGTGATGTAATGTACTGAATTTAGTGTTCTTGCAACACAATTTAGTGTTTTGGATGGCACTACTAGCAGTTGATTAAGCTAGCAATTGCTTTTGCTTGCAGTCTTCTATATCTTGGTTGTTTTTTTTGTTAGTGTGATGCCAACTAATTGTACACATATTTTGTGTTGTTTTTGATGCAATTAATGGTTGTTTATACAATTTATGTGTTGATTTTGGTTTAATTACTGGATGTTTATTCACATATTTGTACTGGTTATTTTTATGTAGTTTTGTGGTGAGAATTTAAAAACAATTTCACTGGAATGATAACTTCGGAATGATGGTGGCCACCTTCAATTTATACAAAAAGGATGGCCGTTTTCATGTAGTTTTTTTTTTATTTAGGGTTACAAGTGGAATAACAATATATTTTATGAACAGAGCAGTAATTAAATTAATTATCTCAACTTATTCAAATATATTAATGAGAGGGTAATTTTGTAATATTGAAATATTTACAAGGCCATATAAGTCGTTTTAATCATGGTCAAATTATAAATATGTAAATAGTAAGTGGGACTAAACTCAAGGGCAAAATAGTCAATTCAACAGATGTGTTAACGTTGACCGTTTTTGGTCAGAGTGACTGTTTTGATGCATTTATGAAAAGTTGATGACTAAACAAGCTAATATGTCAAACTCAAGTAAAAAGGTGATTTTTCCTGAAAATTTAGGGACTAAAGTGTTAATCCCCATTAAACATTTGAAAAATATTTTCGGAACTAGACAAAAAACATTTAAAATGAAATGCACATTTAGAGCATCTCCAATGCAAGAGTGACTTGTGAAAAAAAAAAAAAATACCACGTAGAATAAATAGACAGTCTGTTAATAAATGTATCTCCAACATAATTGTGCATATTCATTATTCAACCTCAAGCTGATGTGACAAAAAACTAAATTAGACATTGTCAACATGATGTCGTCTACTTTCAGACGGTTTGTTGTACAACTATTTTTTTTTTTTTTTTGTTGACTCATCAAGTATTTAAAATTGACATTAATTTTTTATCTATTTTTTGTAAGGATATAAATAAATAAATAACAAGAAAAAAAAAATTGGACATGTCATTAGAAAAAAAAAATTGTGTTTTAAACGGAAGCATTGGAGACCAAATTTTGAGTTAATTGTCTATCAAGTCTATCTTTAAGCCACATAGGAAAAAGCTCTTGACATTGTCGCTATGTCAACAATTATTGGCATGCAAGTCATTTTTATACTCTTAGTAACTATGAAGACTACATTCAAACATGTAATAAGTACATGATATGAGTATGTGTGTGATCATCCTATCATTCTCTCAAGTAATATGCGTTTAGGTTTTCAAGAACCTAACATTTGAAGTTCCACTTGAGATTTAGCTTCGACATGTGCTCGAATCCTTCAAGATCTTCTTCTTTAAACTTCCTCAAGCACCTAAGCTAAAATTAAATAATAATAATAATAATAATAATAAAGCATTTTGTTCACGAAATAAAGCCAACTAAACTTATGGACTCTACATTAGATATACATACATTTTTTTTGTCCAACTTGACATAAAAGTGCCATGAGTTTTTTTTTTGTATGAGTACTTTATTTTGAAAGGACTAGTTTACTCTTGAACGGTTAACTTTTAACGACAATGGAATCAATTCAAAAAAAAAAAAAAAAAAACGACAATGGAATATCATCATGGGAAGTTTGTGCAATTTTAAGTAAAAATTATATATATATATATGTAATTGTAGATAAAGTCGAGGTATTTTTGTACAATATGCCCTTTATTTAAATTATAAATTTAACCAAATACTGAACAATATTTTTTTTCAACACAATGTGAACTCTATCCTGGAAAGCAAAATCTCACTAAAGCCGTAAATCTCTCATTCACTCTTAAGAACCCTGAAGATAAACTGAAGATAAACAATCATCTAGTTTTTGCGAGTCATCAAGATGTTGAGTTTTTCTCCACAAAATTTGATGAAGAGATGACAGTCGTGATGACATTGCAGAAGCCACCGAGGACTCTTGATCATACAATATTATTTCTTGCCACGACTTCCCGGTTTCAGAAGAGTCAGGCCATTTTCCTCCATGATTAGGAGTTTTCACAATTTGGAGTCATTTTGCAAGAAGGTATTAGAATTTACGTAAATGGTGTCAGACATTGGCTAGGCATCAAGTCTCTCCTTCACTCTCAAGAATCCTAAAGTTCACTCGAGAATAACCCTAGCTCAAATTTTTGAACTAGGCAGTACTTATGTTAACTAATTAAACATATAACAAATTGATGAAAAGTTAGAAAGTCCACTCAAATATATAACATAATACACTTTGTAAATTTTTATAGAATTTGAATGCTTTAGGTTTTCATTGTCAAATTACGCAATATATATTACACAAAATTTTGTTTGTGAAAGACACAAAGTACGAGAATGATGAAAAATACTTAAATAAATACTAACCATAATTATATACAAAGATTCAATTGCAATGTAAATATCTTATGGGAAAGGACTTTTTGATTTATGAAGCTTGAACTTGAGTGCACCGACATGTCACTTATCCAAAAACCAAAACCTTAATAAATCATTGAATAATGGATTAATAAAAGTTATTAGATTTACTACAATGGCTTAAAATACATAAAATTGTAGTTTAGATTATATATATATGTTATAAAAGAATTGAAATAAAATAGATGAAGAAATAAATGATAAATTGAATAACCATTTAAAATGAAAGAGAGATATGCTATTAGATGAAGAGAAATGAGAGATGCGTGAGAGTGAGATAAGAGTGAAGAGAATTACTTGTTGAAACTTGAAAGTGCCTTGAATTGATGATTTAACAGTAGTCTAATACAATAGAGAGTAACATGTATTTATAGGCAAGGTGGGTGATATAAGGGAGGGAGAGAGAGGCAGGCGGTGATTTGTGTAAGAATTTTGTATTGACACATGTGGTAATTAAAACCACATATATTATAATACTCCCCCTTGGGTTTATACCACATGTGTTAATCTTTTAGGAAAAACTCAATGGGATAAAACCTAAATAAAATATATACAATGATCTCCTGAATTTAATGGGGTTGGAATTTACAAACTATCTCATTAAAAACCTTGTCAGGAAAACCCAGTGGGAAAAAACCTGATCGAAGGGAAAAAGAGTATAGTGCACATATGTCCATTGAAAACTTTGCTCCCCCTGATTGAACGCTCCCCCTCATAAAACTTCAGTATTTAATCTTGTAATTTAGAAAGTCGACGCATGCCTATTCCATATACCAGCTTCTCAAAAGTTGATGTAGGCAATGATTTGGTAAACAGATCTGCAAAATTATCTGTAGACCGTATTTGCTTAACATCAATTTGTCGGTTCTGCTGAAGCTCATGAGTATAGAAGAATTTAGGAGAAATATGTTTGGTTCTGTCTCCTTTGATATATCCTCCTCTAATTTGAGCAATGCAAGCCGCATTATCTTCAAATATCTGGGTTGGCATTTCTGTAGATGATAAAAATCCACAAGTATTCTGAATATGATGAATAACTGACCTTAACCAAACACATTCTCGACTGGCTTCGTGAAGTGCGATGATTTCAGAATGGTTAGATGATGTAGCAACCAAAGTCTGTTTTTTGGAACGCCAGGATATTGCTGTGCCATTATATGTAAAAACATATCCCGTTTGTGAACGAGCTTTGTGGGGATCAGACAAATACCCGGCATCAGCATAACCAAGTAAACCTGAAAAATTGTTAGACTTTGTATAAAATAATCCTATATCTTTCGTTCCACTAAGGTAACGGAAAAGATGTTTGATTCCATTCCAATGCCTTCGAGTTGGTGCTGAGCTAAATCTAGCCAGTACATTCACAGAGAATGCAATATCTGGTCTAGTACACTGAGCCAAATATAATAAAGCACCAATCGCATTAAGATATGGTACCTCAGGACCAAGTATCTTTTCACCATTTTCTTTTGGGCGGAATGGATCCTTTTTGGGATCAAGAGTCCTAACAACCATAGGAGTACTTAATGGATGAGCATTATCCATATGGAATCTTTTTAAAATCTTTTCGGTATAAGCTGATTGATGGACAAGTATTCCATTTGATTTATGTTCGATCTGAAGGCCGAGACAATATTTTGTCTTTCCCAGATCTTTCATTTCGAATTCCCTTTTCAAGTATTCAGCAGTTTTCTGAAGCTCTCCAGGAGTTCCAATTAAATTCATATCATCAACATAAACTGCTACGATAGCAAATCCAGATTCTGATTTCTTAATGAAAACACATGGACAGATAGGATTATTAATATATCCTTCTTTTATCAGATATTCACTGAGACGGTTGTACCACATCCGTCCAGATTGTTTTAATCCATACAAGGATCTTTGTAATTTTATCGAATACAAATTACGAGGTCTTGAGTTACATGATTCTGGCATTTTAAACCCTTCAGGGATTTTCATGTAAATATCTGAATCCAGTGAACCATATAGATAAGCAGTCACTACGTCCATTAGACGTATTTCAAGTTTTTCCAAGACAGTCATGCTTATTAGAAATCGAAACGTAATTGTATCCATCACTGGTGAATATGTCTCATCAAAATCGATGCCAGGTCTCTGTGAGAAACCCTGTGCTACGAGTCGTGCCTTATATCTTACGACCTCGTTTTTCTCATTACGTTTCCGTATAAAAACCCATTTGTACCCAACAGGTTTGACGTTTTCAGGTGTCTGGATTATTGACCCAAATACTTCACGTTTGGCCAATGAAGTCAACTCTGTTTGAATTGCTTCTTTCCATTTAGGCCAATCAGACCTTTGTCTACAATCATCAAGATTATGAGGTTCATAATCATCATTTATAATTTCAGTTGCCACTGTGTATGAAAATATATCATCGATGATTGTTTCTTCACGATTCCACAATTCTCTTGTATAATTTATAGAAATTTCCTCATTTCTACACTCTTGTATTTTTTCAGAGATTTCTTCCTCCATAGGGGATTTTGTCACTTTAGTAACTTGTGTCCCTTCAGAGACATTTAACTCTTCTGGAGTTAACTTAGAGAAAGTGGATTTATTTATTTTCCTTTTTCGAGGAACAATATCTTTTGAACCAAATGGTCTACCACGCTTCTGGTGTGTAATGGATGATTCTTTTGCTATCATTTGTTTAGATTGTTTTTCTGGAACAATCACCCGTGCTGGTACATTAATAGCTGGGATGTATGATTTTGTTACCCTAGTAGCATCTGTAAATGCATCTGGTAACTGATTTGCTATTTCTTGAAGATGTATTATCCTACGTACTTCATTCTCACATTGAGATGTATATGGGTCTAAATGAATTAGACTAGGAACTTTCCAGGAAAGTTCACGCTTCTCTTCAGAGGAAGCCTCTCTTTTTCCTAATGATGGGAAATTTGTCTCATCAAAATGACAATCCGCAAACCGTGCTGTAAAAAGATCACCAGTTAAGGGTTCCAGATATCTAATTATTGATGGTGAATCAAGACCAACATATATTCCCAAATGCCTTTGGGGTCCCATTTTAGTTCTTTTCGTTGGTACAATTGGGACATATACTGCACACCCAAATGTACGTAAATGAGATATGTCTGGTTGATGACCAAGTACAAGTTGTACTGGTGAATACTGATGATAAGCAGTGGGTCGAAGCCGGATTAATGCAGCAGCATGTAAAATAGCATGCCCCCATACAGAAATTGGTAATTGCGTTCGTAATAGTAAAGTCCTTGCAATTATCTGGACACGTTTAATGAGTGATTCTGCTAATCCATTCTGAGTATGAACATGTGGAACTGGATGTTCAACATCAATCCCAGCCACTTTACAATATTCATCAAATGCCTTGGAGGTAAATTCACCAGCATTATCAAGGCGTATGGATTTAATTGAATAATCGGGAAAATGAGCCCGAAGCCTGATAATCTGTGCAAGTAATCTTGCAAAAGCAACATTACGTGTTGATAATAAGCATACATGTGACCATTTGACAGATGCGTCAACTAGAACCATAAAATAACGAAATGGTCCACTTGGTGGATGAATAGGTCCACATATATCCCCTTGAATTCTTTGTAAAAATGATGGGGATTCAAAACCAATTTTAGAAAAAGATGGTTTTATTGTTAATTTCCATTGAGAACATGCAATACATAAATTCTCATGGGATAAAAAGATCTTTTGGTTCTTTAATGGATGCCCATGGGAATTCTCAATGATTCTACGCATCATTGTAGATCCTGGGTGACCGAGACGGTCATGCCAAAGTTCAAACATTTTTGGATCTGAGAATTTCTGATTCACAACTGCATAAACTTCTACACTTTTGATAATAGTGTAATATAATCCAGAAGATAAAGCACGCAGCTTTTCTATAATGAGTTTCTGGAGTAAATTATGAGAAGTAATGCACAGATATTCAATATTATCTTTATTCATAGTTTCAATATGATATCCATTCCTCCGTATATCTTTGAAACTAAGTAGATTCCTCCTGGATCGACTTGAATATAATGCATCATCGATACATATTTTAGTATTGTTTGGTAACAATATCGTGGCTCTTCCAGAGCCTTCTACTAGATCCGTTGGACCTGATACTGTATTAACATTTGCTCTGAGTAAAGTTAAATTTGTAAAATATTTTTGGCTCCACAGAATTGTATGAGTTGTTGCACTATCAACTAAACATATATCTTCTGCTTCTAGCTTTTCAATAACCCCTAATTTATCGTTTGGATTCATTTTGTATGCTTCATAAAGAAAAATAAAAAGCATATCAGACAAAGTGATTCAAAAAGCATATATATTACTTTGAGAAATATTTTACATGAACAAAATACATAACACTACTACTGTAAGTAGTTTTTAATTGGTATGGACATTCCCATCACCAATTGAAGCAGCTGGCACGTCTTTCGGGTCTGAAAAGAAATCTGTAACATTGAGATGTGTAATATCCCTCGGATATGAATCTTCAATGAAATGAGTTTCAGGTTTCTTTCCCTTTCCACTGATTGATGTTTGATACAAATCCACCAAGTGTTTAGGTGTTTTACATTCATTCGACCAATGATTATAACAGCCACACCTAAAACAAACATTGTCATTTGTATTAGGCCTATTCTGAACATTTTTTCCCTTATACTGTTTGGCATCATAAACATTCCACTTTTGTTGTGCATTTTGATTATAGCCACCTGATCCAGGATTCCCACGCCTTCTTTTAAAATTACGACCACGGCCCCGGCCAATATTATTACCATAACCACGGCCTCGATTAGGATTACGACCATTACCACGACCATGATCAAAATTACGATTATACCCACGGCCTCGACCACGACCACGACCACGACCATGATATCCAATAGTATTAGCATTCACTTCTGGGAATGCTGTAGAACCAGTCGGGTGTGATCCGTGATTTTTTATCAGTAGCTCATTATTTTTTTCTGCTACTAAAAGGCATGAGATCAATTCTGAATATTTTGGGAATCTGCGTTCTCGATATTGCTGTTGCAATATTATGTTCGAGACATGGAAGGTTGTGAAAGTCTTTTCCAACATGTCCTTTTCAGATACCTCTTCACCACATAATTTCAACCTTGTGGTGATTCTAAACATAGCAGAATTATATTCAGAAACTGATTTATGGTCCTGAAATCGTAAATGTTGCCATTCATATCTAGCATTTGGTAATGTTACATCATGCTGATGATCATAACGATCTTTTAGCTCTTGCCACAGATCTTCAGGTTCTGTGACAGTAAGATACTGAGCTTTTAAATTTTCATGTAAGTGATGACGAAGTATCACCATTGTTGTGGATTTATCCTGTTCATTAGCCTGGCTACCATCATCAATGGTATAATACAAGCCTTGGGATTTTAAGTATAATCCTGCATCAATAACCCAAGACATATAATTGTCTCCCGAAACTTGGAGTGCATCAAACTTCAGATTTGCAAGTTTAGCCATGCTTACAACTTCCTTTTTATGTAAATTAAATTGCAAATTTAATTTAGTGTGAATGTAATTAAAGAGCATAATAAATAATAAATTAAACAATTTATCTGGAGACACAGCATAAGCCAGTCCTGAGACACAGCATAAGCCAGTCCCGAGACACAGCATAAGCCAGTCTCATATATTGCATAAAAATAAATACTGAATATTTAAACAGTTTATCTGGAGACACAGCATAAAGCCAGTCCTGAGACACAGCATAAAGCCAGTCCCGAGACACAGCATAAGCCAGTCTCATATATTGCGTAAAAATAAATACTGAATATTTAAACAGTTTATCTGGAGACACAGCATAAAGCCAGTCCTAAGACACAGCATAAAGCCAGTCCCGAGACACAGCATAAGCCAGTCTCATATATTGCGTAAAAATAAATACTGAATATTTAAACAGTTTATCTGGAGACACAGCATAAAGCCAGTCCTAAGACACAGCATAAAGCCAGTCCCGAGACACAGCATAAGCCAGTCTCATATATTGCGCAAAAATAAATAAGTATAAATAAATAAATCCAGAACTATATATATAGGTTCCGTTGACGGCATAGCCATTTTGTTATACGAAACTGTATATAGACCCAGAATGTTGAGATGTAAGTAAATCACCCATTAGGGGATCCTTTCTACTTACATACAATCGTGCTGATAACGTGTTATAAAAGAATTGAAATAAAATAGATGAAGAAATAAATGATAAATTGAATAACCATTTAAAATGAAAGAGAGATATGCTATTAGATGAAGAGAAATGAGAGATGCGTGAGAGTGAGATAAGAGTGAAGAGAATTACTTGTTGAAACTTGAAAGTGCCTTGAATTGATGATTTAACAGTAGTCTAATACAATAGAGAGTAACATGTATTTATAGGCAAGGTGGGTGATATAAGGGAGGGAGAGAGAGGCAGGCGGTGATTTGTGTAAGAATTTTGTATTGACACATGTGGTAATTAAAACCACATATATTATAATAATATATATATTGCACCTTAATAGTTAATACTCATTCGCATGCATGAGACGGCCCAAACCCATTTGTCAAAAACGGTTGATGGGTATAGCTTTATTAGGTCGGGTCATTAATAGGTTGGGTTATTAAAATCCAAAAATTAACAGGTCGAGTTGGGTTTATCTCTCCAAACCCATTAAAATCTATGACCCATTCAATTTAATAATATTATTATAATTACTTTACATCCAATTTGTATGTACAAAACGAAACTCTAAAACGAAACTCTAAATTTCATAAATTGATTAATAAAAAAATCTGTCAAACTTAGGCTATGTTTAGGGTTGCTTATGCTTAAGAAATAATCACTTATTTATCAAGTTTTGAGTAAATGTGTGTTTGGTAAACTTTCCAAAAGCTACTTATTTTACAATTTGCTCCTCCAATAATCAATTTTGAGAAGTTAGGTGGGGGTTGCTTTTGGAATCAGAAGCTAAATTTTTACTTTGAAATGTCCAAAATATCCTCACCATTTTATTAAATGTATTAAAACACAATATTACCACTACATTTAATAAAACTAAAAACTGAAAAAATAAACAGATGGCCACCGGTGGCCACCGCCAAACTCGAGGTCGTCGCCGGAAGAAGCGTGCTCCTCCTTCGCTGCCGGCCTCCGTTTAGAAATCTGCAAAGACCGGATCCGCCGCACCTTCGTGCCCAGAACAATCCACCTCCTCCAATTTCACAGAGAAATCTGGTCGTTCTTTCGACGACCAGAACAATCCACCTCCTCCAACCTCGAAGCTGGATCTACCCACCACGAAAACAGAGGAATCAGCCGAGAAAACAGAGGGCGGCGACAGGACCAGCAACGACACGGGACGAGCGGCGGGCCTACTCGAGGTTGAATGAGCGGCGGGCCTGCGCGAAGTTGAACGAGCAGCAGTTAGGCGGCGGGCGGCGGCAAGTAGGGTTTCAAGCAAACCGGGTCAAAGTTACGGGTTGAGTTTGTTTTGGGCCTCTGGTTCAACAATGTTTGGGCCTCTGGTTCAACAATGTTTTTCTTATTAAAATGATGTCCATTTTTGTCATTTCATCAAATACATTTTCCACATTTTCAAAAGCAAAAGAATTTCAAATTTTAGTTTACCAAACGCTCATCCACTTTTTTGTTAAGCTAATTATTTTTAAAGTGAAGCTATAAGTGGATTATTTATTGAGTAAAGTAATCCCAAACATAGCCTTAAACAACTAACCTATCAACCAAGATTTTTTCTTCAATTTTTATGTTTGCTACAGTGATACATATTGATATTTTGGTGAGCTTCGTCCATCGATTATCACCATTCATTAAGGTACATTTGTTTATGCAATTGATACAAATATTTCATCATTAATTTTTTTTGTTGGATTAAATATTTCATCATTAATTTATTATACCATAACCATTAACATTGGTTTGTTCGTTTATTCAAGGTGCGAAACAATTTTATTTATTCAGCTTTTTCTGTTTCGGTTTTTTTTCTTAAACTTGAGATGGAATTCAAATTTCTTTATTAGTTTGGTCAGCATCCCCAATTCAGCAATCCAATTTTTGTATCAACTTTTGACAATTACGTTTGTTTACGTGATTAATATTAGAGAAAATAGCACTAGACACCATTAATTGGTGAGTGGAGTCCCAAAAAAACCATTGACTGTTTAAATTGTTCCAAATCGTCATTTTGACAAAACATTGTTCCAAAATCACCATTTTGATAAAATATTGTTCATTGGCAACCGTTATGTTAAAACCTAACAAAAAACTACCGTTATCTATGACATGACACTTATAAAATGGCACCCATAAAGAAATTTATGGGCAATATTTTATGTATTTTGATTATTTTATTATATATAAAAATTAATGATTTGATTAATTTGTTATTTTTATGAGTAATATTTCCTCCTTATGGGTGTCATCAAACTTATTATTATTCCATGATTAATTTGGGGTGACGTCAAACTTATTTCATGATTAATTTATTATTTAATTATATATATATATATAGTAAAGATTTGATTATAAGAATTTTATGGGCAATATTTCCTGTTTTATAAAGTAATCATGATAAAAAAATAAAATAAAAAAAAATAAAAAAAATAAAAAGTCAAAATACAGGTAATAAACCAGTTTAAAACGTGTTAAAAACCTATTCAAAAACCAATGCAAAACATGGTTTACTAATTTTTGACCCATATTGCAAATAGACTTCAAATAATCAATGAGCAAAGTGGCAACAATTGATATATTTTTTTCTATAAAATGGCTAATTTGAGCCATTTAAAAAAATTAATGGTCATTTAGGGACTGACTCACCAAATCAATTACTCTAGATATCGCTGACCCTTAATATTATTGTTCATAATAATCAATTTGTTATAATTAAAGTAAATTTTTGTTATACATTTTGTTTCAAGTTAAATTAAGTTTAGACATGAGTTATTATTGTATTATATAATATGCTCGTTTATATTTATGTAATGACTATTCAAATATTTTTATAATTTATATTAGTAATTATTAAAAATTAAAATAAATAAATAAACGGGTTAATTAGAGCGATTTTGGATTACCCATTAAATTAACGAATGGGTTTGGGTTTACATTTTCAAACCCAATAAGCTAACAAGTGGGTTTGGGTTAAGTAAAATTTGACTCAACCCATTTACCATTCGATCCATTGCCAGGTCTATATGTTAGTAATGAAGTTGTATTATTTCAATTCGGAAAACTTTTGTTACTCACCAGAACATGCATTTCATTGCCTAGTAAACAAGATGATTATAAAGAAATTATGATAGAGAGATAAAACCACAACCTTTGAGATTTACGTTGCACAGTGGAAAATAGGTTTTAAAATTTTTATGCAACATGTAAACCGTATACAATATAGAAGAACATATAAAAAGAATTAGATCATACCCTTGTAGACCAACTCCTTTGTTTCTTTAAGCTTTTTTCCGATTTGTCACCACCAAATCTACCTCGTTATGTCCCGTGATCCAGCAATTACATGTGGGCACGTCACGATCTTCAAGGAACGTACATGAGGCTTGAAGAAAAAACCCTTTCTTCTTCTTGGCAAGAACAGCCACAAGAAAAGAAGAATATATTATTATTTTTTTTCTTAGGTCGAATATAACACCTAGACTTTTTTAGGTTTTCTTTTCTTGCTTTTTGCGTGAATTTGGTTCAAAAAAAAATGTCATCAGACTTAGTGCTCGTTTGGTTGGGCTTTCTACTGCCTCAAAAGGCCTACAAACCTCTATTTGAGTTTTTTTAGAGTTGTTTGGTTGAGGTTTTGAGATTGTTTATTTTAAATTCAGTAGAGGCTAGTAGAGTTTAAACATCTACTAGACAAAAGCTCATGGGGAGGAGCTTCTTCAAACAGACATTTTTTTTAAAAGTCCATCAACCAAACAATTATATATATATATTCCAAAAGCTCTATTTCTAATAGATCTACCATGATTAAACCTTTTACAAATAGATGTTTCACAAAAGCCCAACCAAACAAGTTCTTAGTGAATCTTTTAATCACCTTTAGTCTCCATTATCTAGTTATATAGATATCTCTATATATATTTTTAAAAACTAGATCATTATCTTTTTTAAATATATCTTTATCTATTAAAAAAGATAAATAGTATTTAAGTGTCCTAGGTAGAGTAGGATTCTAACTCCCGCATAACCCTAGTTGACTTAAACTTAAACACTAGACTTAGTTAAGAATAAAATAATTTAATTATTTTATGTCTCAGTCATGATTTGAACCTGCAACCTCTATTTAATAATTAATTATTAATTCATTAATTAAATAATCTAATTATTTCATTAATTTAATTATTAATACATTAATTAAATAATCTTATTATTCAATTAATCCCTGAATAAATATGTGTCACTTTTGTAACACAATTAATTGGACAATCCAATTAATTAACCGTGACTCTTGTTACCTTTAATCAATCAGGCTAGCAAGGGGACCTAATAGACCCACAATTTTGAGCTCCAATAATATTTAGAAATAATTAATTAAACTCTTTAATTAATATTTCATGATTATTAACCTCAAAATTATTCCACTAAAAACCCGAGACTGCACTCTCGCAACTGTAGATGTATTACACAAACCGAAATTACAGTTGTCCATCGATATAGCTATTGCATATGGTATGATCCTCCTCAAGTAGTTCATAATTAGAGCTAGATCATAAAGTCTGTTATACCCCTCTAATTATATATTTTCCTTTAAGTACCATTGATTCTCTAATGAACAATAAATCATAACTTTCTTACGGAAGAAGGAGAGCGCTCATATTGTTCAAGCCCTAAATCAACCCTTAAGGGCTACTATCTACTTTTCACAAGAAATAGTGGATTCCACTATTGTGTACACACCTTCCCAACCACAAGTTAAATCGTGATTCCAACATACGAAGTTATTAACCGAGAATGCAACTCCGATCTCACCCATGGTATATCAAAAACCACGATCTAACCTGAAGAAGTCAATAAGACACCCAGGGTTAAGATCACCCATATATAGCCATCAATTGTCGATATATATGAATCTCATCATATAACAAATCTTGGTGAGAGATTCATATAAATTGTGGTCCAGTCTTATATAATCACATCATATAATGTACCTTCATTCTCATATCACCATATGGATATTCTAGGATAAGACCACCGTACATTACGAAATGAACCACATATGTAAATTAATCACAAATAAAATACCCAGCTCTATTTGTTATCTACGGACTCTTTAGATTGCTCATCTCAAACTGAATTCCTCTGTATATGACACTTATATACTCAGTTAGAGATTACATCCGGTAATTTTAGATATCAAGTACACATGATATAAATGTATGAGACAGATTTATAGAATGAATAAAGTATTTCTTTTATTAATGTTTCATTCACATTTACAAATTACATACTTTTGGGCATAAACCCCAACAGGCTGTTCGCGGCGAACTGGACCACCACGAATAAGAGGAGGTTATTCGTAGAGTCTCGATTCGCGACGGATGGGACCGCCACGAACGAGGGGAGGCTCATCTCCCTTGTTTGCGGCGTGCCGGTTCACACCCACTCCCATGGTTCTAGATCTCAATCGAGATCCATAGATAAGTTTTTTTTTTTTTTTTTTTTTTTAAGTTCTTTGAAGAAGAAGAAATAAAAGTGTGTTGGTTTGGAGTGATGTTTGGGTGGTTGGGAAAGTGAAGAAGGTGGTGATGGTGGTTTGTAAAATTAGAGATGTAAAGTTATGGACTAGAGATGATGAATTTTTGTTTTATTTGCTTGTTTATTTTGGTTGGATCCATGTTATATATAAATATATATATTTTTTAAATTAAATAGATAATGGACAGTTCCATTTCTTTTTTGTATTTATTTATTTAAAAAAAATTATTTTTATATTAAAGGGTTAAGCAGTATTTTTATCAAAAATTTAAAAGAAGTTAACAGTAAGGTGGTTTGAAACTATAGGGTAATTTTTGGCCAATATATCAAACCAGAGAGTGGTTTTTAATAATATTCCTGATTGTTATAACACCTCCCACGGTCCGACTTGTGTATGAAATAATAAAGGTGGAAATTGTGGAGGGTTGCTCTATAGTTGTCGTAGACTTAGCTCTTGCAACCTGTTGTTAAGGCATGGTCAAACCAAACTAGTCGAATGCTATGATAACCTAAAAAAGAAAAAGAGAAAGAAAAGTAAAAAGAAAAAGAAACATAAACGTGAATTAGGTTGGTTAAGCCTTGGATTTGACCTTATTTTTGCTTGAGCTGAGCGTGGGATAAGAACGATAATGAAAGACTTCAAAAATGAAGTTGACTAATAAACGATCGAGTTATATAGGTTAGACAATAATTTTTCAATGATCAAAGAGTATTTTGACAAAGTTTGGGCGTGCTATTAAGCTTTCTTCAATTTACAGAAATCAGAATCCCTCCTTTATGGCAAGAAGAGTGTATTTATAGGCTTCTATAAACTAGAAGTTATGGGGTTCGTGGGGGATCAAATCCGTTTGATCGCATCCGGATTTCAAGGGATACTCGATTTGAATCTTAGTCAAACTATCACTTCAATTGTTAGTCAAATGTTAGTTATCTCAACTAACATGCTTTTGAGTCAACCCGTCACACATGGACTTGACCCATATCAACGGTAGGACCAGTAGTGGGCTTAAAAGTTTGATCTAGGACCTGTTTTTGCCTACCACATAAATCCACGGTGTTTTTTGTTTTTGTTGTTTATTTATTTTATTTTTTTTAAGAATAATATTCTAATTTCTACAACATCACAGAAATTCTGATTTTCTATTTCAAAAAGTAGTAGAAAGCAGCCATGACGTGGTACAAACTGCCCTCTATAACATATGACTATATGACTCATTTTCACCTAAAAACTCTCTGACAAAAAAACTAAGAACAGGTGAGTGAGAGAGAGACTTCTCTCTTAAATTTGAAATTATATTTTCCCGCGCTTGGTTGTCTTTCAAATTCAATCATTTTCAAATTTTTTTTCTCCATTTCTCCGTTTGTTTGCCGAGAAACTCTAGGAAAACAATTGAAAAAGTGAAATCTGATCATTTTCTATATATTTTGTCGCAGATGGAGTCTCTGTACGCGAAGCTCTATGATAAATACAATAAACTCAAGGTTATTTTTCCCTTTTTTTTTTTTTTTTTTCACAATACAAGTATTCACTGATTCCCAATAAAAATGTGGAAAAACAAAATAAATTGCTCTATTTTCTCTATTTTTTTTTTCAGAAGAAAAAGTTTTCAGAATTGGATGACATCAACAAAGATCAAGAACTGAAGTTTGTGAATTATGTGTCAGGTATGTAATTCAATTTTTACTTCAGACGGATGATTTCGAATCATAAAAAAATAAAAATTCTGTTCTAGATGGTAATGGGTTATGCTTATACTTTTTCTTCAGAGATGTTGTTTTAAGAACCTGAAATTGCCATCGATTTTAAGAACTTGGTATCAAACTTCTGATTTTTTTTTTTTCTTTTATGAATGCACCCCTTTATTCTATATTTGTTATTTTGTTTATAATTTTGTGTTGTGCTTTATTGGGCTGAGTTGCTTGCAGTTGGTCCATGATTAAGCAATGTTGATCTCGAGCTCAGTACTCTTATTTTTGCTAGTGCTCCGGTAGAGATGGGCATTTCCCCAAATCCTCATCCCCAATTTCCCAAAAAAAAAAAGCATCCCCAAATGGGGAAATGGGGTAGGATGGGGATGAATGTCATCCCCAAATTGACATTACTCATTGGCATCTTTTAGGTTTTTGTTAGCACATAACCCTTACTTTTTTGCCTGAATATTTAGACGGTATGCATTTGTTAACAGCTCATGGTGATTATGATGTTATTGTGATATGATAAACTATACTCTGTACCTGTTTCTTAGTATGCGGATAGGAAAAAAGAGATTGTAAATTCTTTTTTGGTAATGTTAAGTGTTAACTGTGTCAGTGCTCAATTTAAATAAGATTTTAGATTGTGGTGTTGTTTGAATTTGCTTAGCTCCAGGAAATTTGAAGAGAATATTCTTATATGTTATGACATTTAGTTTTTCTATAAGCCCAGGAAATAAGAAGAGTATAATGTTCTATGTGTTAATATGGGTAGTCGGTGTTCTTAGATTTTTAATAGTTATTTTTGCCGGTGGAACATGGCTTACCGTATCCAATAGATTTCAGTTAAAACTCATAAGAATCCTCTAAATTGCTTAATTGTTTGTTTTCTGTTATTACAGCCGCAGAGGAGTTGATAGAATATTTAAGAAGTGAAAATGTCAAGTTATGCGAGCAAGTTAACAACTTGAAAGCTGAAGTGGACTCAATCAGGCATGCATTCTCAAGTTACTTTGTCATATTTAATCAATTGTTTCTTCTTTTGTTTTGATAACAGAAGTCTTTAACATATTTACTGTCACTGCAGGTCCACCAACAATGAACAACGTATGCAAGAGAAGCAGAAGAGTAAGAATCAATTGACTATTTTAATATTCTAATCTGTTTAATTGTTGATGGGGTTCCAATTAATGGCAGATAAACTACTGTCTCGAGAAGTTAAGAGGCTCCAAAAACTCCATCCAGAGACAATTTCTTCCTGTTCAAAGAATGGCGAGAATGATAATACTCTTGAAGGTGCTCAAACTACATCTGGAAAACTATCCAAAAGAATGACAAGAAAGCGAAGAAGGGAATCTGAGGCTAAGAGAGAAGCTATGGTTATGGTCGGTGACAGTGGCGGAGATGATGCTATCGCAGTGGAATCAGCCAAGGATTCATCAAAAGAGACTGACAAGAAAGCGAAGAAGAAAAACAAAAACAAAAAAACAAAAAAAAATAGAGCTTCAGTTTTAACCAAATCGGCAGAACTCATATAGTTCCATAGCTACTATTTATCTGGTCCATCAGTGGGTGTATGAGATGTGAAAATGGAAATTAGAAACTAATTTAACTCGTTAGCATATAGATCTAATGTCACTGGTTATTTGCTGCCTCATATCATCTAAGCAATTCACTGACATTGGCGGTTGATGGCTTCAAAAAAAAAAAATATATCCAACCAGTTTTACAGTTAAATGCACATTCTAGTTTCTATTATTTCCCAGTTTTTCTTTTATATTTATTCTCTTTAATCTTTTAAAAAAAATGTTCTTGGATTTATAAGATTAAACTTTTTTCCTTGGTATACGAATTTCTTTTACAAAAGAAAGGAGAGGAAAAAAAAAAAAGAGGTGTTTGCCTTGAAGCGTAAGTTCTATACTTTCAGCAGTATAAAACTTCCATTGCCTGATGTTTTTACATGTCACTGTTTTTCTTGGAGTGGCTAGAAAAACATTCAAATCTGGGATGTCTTTCTTATTAATAGACATAGAAAATAAGTTTGTTTCCACTGGTTTCGCCAAAGAAATTGCAAGAGTCGCTCAAGGTACCTTTTTTTAAAAAAAAAAAAAAAAATTTGATAAATATAAAAGTATCGGAAAAATAGGAGATATATAAGAAAATTCAAAAAAAATAATTCTAGTATTTGAAAAATTCTCAAATTTTATTTATATGTAGATTTCAATGAATTTATTATTCACAAAGGAATTTATATCAAAATTCATAAAAATCGATGTGATTTCATCCAGGTGTGGACTGAAATTAAAGTTAGGATCCCTCACTTGAAAGTTATATATATATATATATATGTATATATATAGTGGAATTGGTGGAAAATTTCATCTTTTTAAACTGATTTGGTGACAATGTCAGTACTTTAATAAGTTAAGTTTTAAAGGCACCAATTATGGTGAACTACTAAAATTGCCCTTAGTTAGTCATTTATGTTATTCTTTTTGTACTTCTCTCTCTACACACTTCAAACAAAAACAACAGTAGTGTTATTTTAGTGACTCTCTCTCTCTCTCTCTCTCTCTCTCTCTGCAAATAAAAGTTCAAGGTTTGTCCAGGACAACAAGGTAATATTTCTTGCAAATACTTCTTTTAATTTGTTTGCATTTTCATTTGTGCATAATCTAAATCGGTTATAGGAGTCTTTTGTAAACCTTAAGCCATAGTGATAATGCATGTCTTCTCCGAGACTTTGTAAGCTCTGTTTGAGCGTTTTAAACTTTTGGTCGAGCCTTTTAAATGAATATGTATCGAGCCTTTTGAAGTCTTCTCCGAGATTTTTCGTGTCTTCTTCGAGACTTTTCATTTCTTCAAGACTTTTTCAATGAATTCTCCTTCGAGCCTTTTCTTGTCTTCTCCGAGACTTGAGACTTTTCAAGTCTTCTCCGAGACTTTTCAAGTCTTTTCTGTGACTTTTCAATGAATCACTATCCGAGCCTTTTGAAGTCTCCTCCGAGCCTTTTCTTGTCTTCTTCGAGCCTTTTAATGTCTTCTCCGAGCCTTTTCAAGTATTTTCCGAGACTTTTCAATGAATCACTATCCGAGCCTTTTGAAGTCTCCTCCAAGCCTTTTCTTATCTTATCCGAGCCTTTTAATGTCTTCTCCGAGACTTTTCAATATACTCTCCCGAGACTTTGTAAATGTAATCTGTGAAAAAAAATTTCTAGTCCTGAGTTTTTATTAATGGTTTGTGATGATTAATTTGACAGGATAATGAATCGGGTTAAAATAGTAATATCTTACAATGGTCGATGGGAGCAGTTACCCGACGGAAGTCAGAGGTTTGTTGGATCCAATAACCGGGGAATGTATGTGTCAAAGAATATGACTTACGATGAATTGGTGGTGATCGTGCATACCATTGTGAAGTATGATGCAAACAAATTCAATGTTGATCTGTCATCAATATCAATCATTCCTGGCATTACATGTCACACATTTATAACAAATGACGACGACGTCCAATTTATGCTAGGGGAAGATCGTGTGATCCCTCAATTATGTATCAGTCTAATTGAGAGGACAACTGGAGATTTGATAAGGAATGATATTCCTCCTCTTGAAAATACCTAACAATTTGGATCCTTTAACGATAGCAACCAAGTGTTCACCCAAAAGAGTGCCACCAAAGGTGAGGGAAACATGTGTGATGTCCCACCGTTAGCGATCGACCATGCAAATATAGTTGAACCTCAATTTGGTGATGTGTTTGGTTGTCGAATTGAGCAGTACAATGAGCAAATCAATTACCCGAACCATGAGGTGGATAATGAGGCTAATGAACAGGTTAAAGATCTACAAAATGTGGATGAAAAGCCTACACAAAATCGAACATGTGGTAGACGTGTACAAGGAGTTAGTTGCACTGCATCAGATATGCCTGGGACTTCCGAGGTCCGGTATAATGTAACATCATCTGATTCTAATAATGCAACAACATAGGTTATTCCCAGAGCAGATTCATACTCGTTTGATATTGGTAGAAGATGTATCTTGGCAGCGCAAGAACCTAGAACCATGATTTATAAAGGTTAATGTTTTCCAAGTAAAAAGGATTTGAAAAGGCTAGTTGGCCATTTTGCAATGCGGCAAAACTTTGAATGGAAAGTGAAAAGGTCCAATAAAACAAATTTACATCTGGTTTGCATCATTGACGATTGTACATGGAAATTAAGAGCGGTGAGGAGAGATGAAGGGACTTACTTTTAAGTCAGAAGTATTATCAACGAACACAGTTGTCCCTTGGAGGAGATTCACCGTCGCCACTGACAAGCTAGTGCAGTTATAATCGGAGAAGTCGTTGCACCTAGACTTCAATAACACGATGGTCGTCTCATGCGTCCCAAGGACATAATAGTCGATATGAAAACAATGTATGGCATCCAAATCATGTACAGTAAGGCACATGATGCCCTGCAATATGTATTGTCATTGACCTATGGAATGCACGAAGAAACTTTCCAACTGTTGCCATCTTTTGCATACATTCTAGAACAGTAAAATCCTGGCACAATCACTGACTTACAGTGCACAGATGATGGTAAATATCTCTATTTTTTCATGTCGTTAGGGTCCTCAATTAAAGGTTTCCGGAGGTGTATGCGTCATGTGATTATGGTTGATGGTACCCATTTGAAGGGAAGATTCGGGGGTACAATGTTTGTTGCAACTGCACAAGATGGAAACGAACAAGTGTATCCAATTGCTTTTGGGTACGGTGACTCAGAAAACAACCTTTCATGGGAATGATTTTTGGAATGCTTTAGGGGTGTCCTTGGTCATATAGATGATCTGGTTTTCATTTCCAATCGTCATGCAAGCATTGAAGCAGGGATTTCTAAAGTGTTCCCTTATACAACTCATACCATATGTTGTTGGCATTTTGG
Source organism: Acer campestre (assembly GCA_954870605.1). Classification (NCBI taxonomy): domain Eukaryota; kingdom Viridiplantae; phylum Streptophyta; class Magnoliopsida; order Sapindales; family Sapindaceae; genus Acer; species Acer campestre. Next base: position 41,920,876 of record OX940800.1, read on the forward strand.
TGAAAATATGAAGAAGCGATTCCACAGAAAGGATGTTGCCGACATAATGGATGACGCAGCTAGGTCGTACAGTGAAATCAAGTATAATTTCCACATAGAAGAGTTACGTAAGCTGCACAAGGCTACATTCGATTATGCCATTGCTGTCGGTCCACACAAGTGGTCCCACTTACACTATCCCTAAAGGAGGTACAGGCTGATGACCACAAATGTTGCAAAGTGCATACACTCATGCCTAAAATTCACACGGCAACTGCCACTGATGACACTGGCAGAGTTCATTACAGTGTCATTAGGAATATGCTACAAAAGTGGTTTCAAGATCGTCATGCAGCTGCACAGTCCATGCGACATCGATTGATCGACGCAGCACATCTTGTGATCCTGAAATATGTCGAGAAGTGCGGTTATATGACTGTAAATCCAGTTGACTGGAACATATTATCCGTCAAACACAAGGGAAAACAGTGGACGGCAACTTAGCCTGGAAGACTTGCACATGCAACAAATTCCAATTGGACTTTTTCCATGCTCACATGCACTCGCAGCGGCAAAGTATATGACAAGTTACAGTTAACGCTTTATATTAGCCCAACGTGAATCTCACTGTTTTCAGTTACCCATGCAGAGAGCGAAACATAGATTTCACATCTCTGTGTGCGGACTACTACAAGAAGGAGACACATATTGATGCATACTCGGTTCCTATTATGCATGTTGGCCATCCTTCTTCATGGGTAGTGCAATCCGACATCGCAGCGCGAGTGGTTTTAAATCCAAAGACAAAGAGACAATCAGGTCGCCCGATGGAGGGTCGACATGCCTCGTCTTTGGAGAGGACAACTACACAGTCGTGTAGAAGATGTGGACAACCAGGACATAATAGCAGGAGGTGTTCCAACCCACCAATGGTTAACGAATGTCCAGCAGAATTGTCCTCGAGGAATACCGTCGCAGGTGCAGCATCTGTCATGAGATTTGACACAACAAACAAACGTGCCCTAAGAAGGACTCTACAGTGGGTTGAATGGAGCCGTTGAGGAAGACAAATTGCCACCATAAAAGCTTTTGGAACCATCCTCAGCTTATGCTTTTATGTTAAACTATTCTGATTTATTTTTTGTTATAGTGTTCAAAATTCGTTGTTTTGTTTATGGATTCTACCATATGTATGAAATGTGTGTTGAACTTTTCATTGGAAATAGTTTATATATATATATATATAAGAATTCATCATTTCATTATCAATGGCAAATGTTATGTACATCAACTACACCTTCTTAGAGTTACAATAAACCTTCACGGCCATCTTCTCCCGGATGGTGACCATATCGGCTTCCGACCAGTCGAACGTATCCCTGTTCGCCGTCAGGTACTCTATCATTCTCAAAGTATGGGCACCACAGTTACCCTTGCAATTCATCACATGAACAGCCGTTAGAATGGAATGTTATTAAAACTAAGTAGGATAGAATAAGATCTTGAAACAATTATACCCTCTATCCTGTTAGGGCACAAGGTCTGCAGACACATACTTCAACCGAAAGTGACCATCCTTATTTTTGTACGTCATATCACCTTTCTGTCTGTTCCTATGAAAGTGCACCGCATGCAGCATCGAGGGCAAAAAGTACCTTAAGCACGCAATCTGGTTATTCCTGTGGGTAAATGGGACCTCTCGTCTAAACGGGTCCATCAGGTAGATATACCCTGTAGTGAGGTTGACGCTAGCCAGGACCTAATGCGATCATCCAAGGTTACAAGGAATCAAAACCTGTTGGTGTTTCAACAAAGTGTTATCAGTGGCAAATTTATTTATTATACACATTGATGCCATGTAAAATAAACACTCACCGTGTCAACATCGTGTCATGGCCGGTTTCTAGACGGGAGCTCTCCACATACCACTATAAGGTCGTCACAGGACCACTGGTGCTTCAGCACAGACCAACCCTTTAGGGGTTTGGCATCTGCAGTAGGTGGTAGTTTGTCCCAGGTATGACATAACAATGACTGTACATAGAAAATGTAACAAAACTTTAGGTGTAAGATGTATGAAACACATCAATGCACAAGCGAAAACCATGCAATATAAACACTTACATAGAATTGTGAATCTAGTATATTGATCCTCGAACCATAGACAGTGGGGTATAAACGCTGATGCTTCTAGAGAATCTTCAAGTATGCGTCAATGTGCTGACAATTTCAACATTTTGTATTGTTAGGATTCTACCATATGTGAAAGAAACTTATACAGACAGTCCCAGTAAGGAACATACCATATCCTCCAACTCCATGAAGTTGGTTTGAAACCGCTGGAACCAAGTGACGCTTACTGGCTCGTATAGATCCACATCACACTTGCATAATTTTTGAAGAAGTTAGATAACCAAGTACTTTGATGTAGGTGCTTGAAAATACTATACAGAAATTGTAATTTCTACGATTATACTTACAATTCCCCCATCAGGTTGATCTTGTAGGCTTTGTATGCCTCAAGCTGGTCAGGATCAACCAATCTGTGTGGCATCCATTCATATGGTGGCGGTGGCATAATCCTTGGCCTTTTCGGTCGACAAGGGTCTGTGTATGGGGAGTGCAGCTTCCAACCTCGCTGTCGAATCTGATCTTGACGCCTCAGGGGTGGGGAACTCCGGTCTGCAGCATTGGGATCCACTGGATCGATGCGGTGTGAGGAGGAACTCTATATGCTAGGATCAACCGGATCGGTGCGGTATGAGGAGGAGCGATGTGGGATCGATCAGAGGGGTGCGTTGTGACGGACCAAATCTGTCCCCGTGGATCCCTTGGAGGGGTGTGCACTGCTAGGATCGACTAGAGAGTCGCACTACGAGGAGGAACTCTGTACAATGAGATCGGCTGGATGGGTGTGCTGCGACGAGCGATCAGGTGTGAGGTCTTGGAAAGGTATAGGATCAAGCAGCAGTTGCAACGAGCGGTCCGCGATAAGGTCCAAAAAATGAAGAGGGTTATGTAGCAGCGGGGATGAACAGTCCGCGGTGAGAACCTGAGGTAGTACCTGCTCCAGTACTAATGTTTGTGTACCACCATGCACTTGCTCTCGTGCGGTCATATCTGGCCCCTGCTGATCAGGTGTTGTCTCCATAATATCAGTACCCTGTTGTCCGGTATCAGAGTATGTCCTATCCTGATGACCACCTGGCCTGTCTCTAGGAGTAAAGTCTCGGTCATCGAACTGTGGACCATCCCAATAGGACTGGGAGGTCGAACTATGAAGTGCCCGGATCAAGCCCAACAACTCCATATGCTGCTGATCTCGTTTCTTTTCACCCTTTCGGACATCCTCTTTTAAATTGCGAATATCCTCCTGTAAACCTAGGACGGTATCCAACACTTCAGTGAATTTACGGTCCCAGTGGTCCTGAAAAGATTTCGAACTCTATCAATACTAAAATCGTTCACTCGATTGAAATTAAATAATGTGGAACAAATATTTTTACGTACCTCTGGATGCCCTCCAACGCCTCCTCGTGAGTCATCTCCATTTCGAGGCTGTCTGGGCAATGTGAATCGAACCTGTTTACTCCTTTGCCTTATGGGACTCCTACTCTCACCCTCCTAGTTAGAACCCTCCATATTATTACGACAGGAAGACGGACCCTCAGTATCACTGGGTCCACCAGTTGTATGTCGTTCAGGATCTGGGTAAGCCCTATCGCCATCATACAGATCGTCTCCCTTGTAAATGCCCTCGAAGTACCGTTCAACTCTCTCAGCTACTGTCGGCACCAATTCAACCCTCGCAAACATCTGAAATCGTAGTTAGACCTTTGTAATTGTATACATACTAATAACTATGAACATTAACAAATAAGATACTTACCCTTTCACTGAAAATTTTATCTAGTTTGTCCCCCCTCGGTCGCTGACTCAACTCCCACTTGAGAATATGGAGGGATAGCTCGATTTCCCTACAGGTCCCACAATCGGTGTTGCCAAGCTCAAGGATAACCTCAAAAGCAAATATCTACGTAATAGATAAGTACAATAAGAATCCAATACATCAGCCATATGAAAAAAATTACAATTAAAGTACGTAATCAAATTCTAAATTCTCACCAACAGTTAGGCCTGGTGCAGTTCCGGTTCGGTTCTGATTTCGGTTCCGATTTCGGTTCCGAACCGACTATTCCTGTTTAAGGTTTGGGTGGAACCGGAACCGGAACCGTCCTATGCAGATTCTAGAACCACACGGTTCCAATTCTGGTTCCGACGGAACCGCCGTTTCTGAACTGGTTTTTTCTTTTTTTTTAACCTTACAAAATATTACATTTTATTTATAAAAAAAATAAAATGTTAGAAAGGACATTGTAGAGTATTGAGCCATGGCCTATAACCCTTGTCCAAGTAATTATGTTTTCCATTCCCTTCTCCTCATTTTTATATAGGTTAGGCATTTCATTCACTTCTCTATTTTTCTAATGTGGGATGTAGGATAAGAGATAAGAAGTCATATTATGCATTTTTAACAAATATTTATCATTTTTTTTTCCTTAAAAATTAAAACAAATATTTGATCTAGAGAACAAACACTTGAATCAGTGTTGTTATGACATGCATAATGTGGTGAAGTGACATCTAAATGATTAAGCTTTGGTTGCTCTATTATATATTATATTGTATTGTATCTGTTATTATTCTGTCTTGATGGTTATGTTATTGCCGTGCTTAGACATTATAGAGGATTATTAATTTATGGTTGTTAATGGATTCTTACAATTATATTACACTGCACTCACTTCAAGCTTTGAAGTGTACTCTCTTAAGTCATTGCCTACATTGATAAATCCGTGTCCAGTCTTTGAATCAATATGCACTAACTAGCATGCTTTTGATAATTTGACCTTTGCTCTCTTAACATTTTGTAGAAGTACACAAGAGTTGAATGAAGTCAATGAACCCTTGAAATATTATGCATTTTTTAACAAATAGTTTTAAATTAAAGGAAAAAAAATTGATAAATATTTGTTAAAAATGCATAATATAACTTTTTATCCCTTATCTCACATCCCACATTGGAAAACCAGATAAGTGAATGAGATGCCTAACCTATATAAAAAGGAGGAGAAGGGAATGAAAAACATAATTACTTGGACAAGGGTTATGGGCCATGGCTCAATACTTTACAATGTCATTTCTGACATTTTTTTTTAATAAATAAAATGTAATATTTTGTAATGTAAATAAATAAAAAAAATCCGGTTCGAATCGACCGGTTCCGAAAATATTAGAATCGAAACCAGAACCGAAACCGAAACTGAAACTGAAACTGGGATAAACCGGTTCCGATTCCGATTCCGATTCCGATTCTGATTCCGTTCTTAAACCGAAACCGAAACCGAAAAACCAGTTTCAGTTTCAATTTCAATTTTTTCGGTTTCGGTTTCGGTTCTGACTGGTTCCTCCTGTTTGAATCGGAACCGCGCTAGACCTACCAACAGTGCGTGCATTAGACCGTATATGTTGTACATCTCCATGGTGTGTACGTCAACGCCCTTCTGTTGCTGTTGTTTTTCGAACCGCTCCTGTGGACCGGCCAACGCATGCTTGAAACCATAAATAGATCGCATATACACGTGTGCACCCCACGGGAATGCATCAAAAGCGTCCAAGTCCTCCACTAGGCGAAACTGCCATATTGGAACTTTCTCCCTCTCATCCAACCCCATCAATATCCAGGTAAGCATATACAACAAGCACATCTTAACTGCATTGTACTGCTCAGTAAAAACACCAATCCGCAATACGGTTCTAAGATCTCCACACTCGATGTCATCTCGACCCGCAAAGTACCGCTGGTGTATGCCATTCTCTACCGTAGCATAGGTCGACGTGTCGTGAATGACTCTAAACTTCAATCTGGTGATCAAACAAAACTCAACCTTCAAGAACCGGACCGAATGACGACCTAGAAGAAATCTCATCTCATCCTCCGGCCCATCATGATGCAACTCCCGAATAAGCAACCGATGGAAATTGCCACCTAAAAACTTTATCTCATGATGCATCCGAAGGAAATGTCCAAAACACAACTCCGTATACCGACGTCGGTCTTCAACCGCAAGATTTTCAAGTACCCTATTAAGTGCGGTGTCGATATGTCTAAGGTCATCGAAATGGTCATGTCGAGTTATCTTTCCCAAATACCTTTCATCCTCCGAAGTTTTAAGAAAATCTTTGAGCTTATTCGTCATCTGCATTTTCACCAAAAAAAAAAAAAAAACATATAAATTGATTAAAAGGCTCGGAGATAAAATTAAAAGGCTTGTTGAAAAGGCTCAAACAGAGTATGAAAAGGCTCGAAAACAGTGTTAAAACTCTCAGAGTTTCATATTTGGTAAAAGTCTCAAACAGAGTATGAAAAGGCTCAAAAACAGTGTTAAAAGTCTCGAGTTTCATATTTCATAAAAGTCTCGGATAACGTTTGAAAAAGCTCGAAAAAGTCTCGGAAAACATTTTAAAAGGCTCGCAGATTCAAAATTGAAAAACATATTCTTATTGATTAAAAAAGCTCGGAGTACTATTAAAAAGTTACGGAAAACGTTTTAAAAAGCTCAGAAAAGGCTCGGACAACGTCTTAAAAGGCTCGGAGATTAAAAATTAACAAACCTATTCAGATTCCTTAAAAAGGCTCAGATTACTATTTAAATGTCTCAGAAGACGTTTTAAAAGGCTCAGAAAAGGCTCGGAATAGGTTTTAAAAGGCTCGAAAACCCTAATTTGTATCGTCTTCTACACAGGTTTTTCATACATTCAAACCTAAACTAACTAACCCCTGACATAATCTAAATCAAACACACTTAAACTTAACATTACCGTAAATTTATCAACAACAACCAAAATAAATTTATCAACAACAAAAACTCTCGAAACATAACATTACCATAAGCTTGCAGGTTCTCGTTGACTTCAGCACTATAGCACCACCGCCGGTGAGTTCACCGTGAGATTTGCAGCTGGATTTCAGCGACCAATGGTTTGTCTCTCCACTATTCTCTCTCTGTCAACTTTTTTCTCTCCACGTTTCAAAACACACAAACTGTCAAAATAAGGGTATTTTTGTTTGGTCACCTAAATATGTGCCTTTTAAACTTAAGTTAGTAATGTAGTGTTTTTTTTCCAAAAAGCGCCCCAAAGAGTGACATTTAAATTTTGAACTCTCTCTCTCTCTATATATACAGAAATTTTTAAATCAATGCATCCTGATATAACTTCATGAGGATATTGAATGTGAGCCACTCGTTTTATATACTTTAACTCAAGTGTGTATGCATTTGTCAAAATTAATGGCTCACATTCAATATCTTGATAAAATTATATCAAGATGCACTAACCAGATTGGGACTATATTTATGAGGTTTTTACAATTTGGTCCCTATCTAATTTAAATAGGGACTATATTAGATAGGGACCAAATTGTAAAAACCTCATAAATATAGTCCCAATCTAATTGGGAAACATCACTTTTATCCTTGTTAATTTATTTTTCTTTAAATTGGTTCTCAACTATCTAAAAATGGCTCATTTAGGTCTTTCAATTAGTCAGACGTGGTCAAACTTTTGGTATTTCTTTTGAAAAGTTAAAATTTACTTATTTAATAATTTTGAAATAAAATGATGTTTGGTAAAACTTCCAAAAGTGACTAATTGATAATCTGGTAAATTTTGATAGTGATTTTGAGAAGTAGATAGAAGGTTACTTTTTAAAAGTAATTATAGAATAATCTATTTCAGCATTTAATGAATCTTTTAAAATATCATTATTAACCTTACGAAATCTAGATAAAATCAATTATACCTTATTTCTTCTTAAAATGAAATATTCTATTCAAATATTGATATGATTTATAAAATCATTTCAAATATCATTATTGTTCTTATGGATTTTTTTTTTTTCTAATTTAAATATTCTACTTCAATATTAATTTTATTTATATAATTAATGGAAAAAAAAGTATGATTCTAAAATCATGTCTATTTTAATCATTGTAACTAATTTCAACACTTTTGTAATAAAATTACCAAATATAGGTATACTACTTTTGAGATATATAGTAGTTCAAAAACTATAAGTAACAAAACATCTACTGATTAACTTTATAACTTTGGCCCTTAACGATTCCGATGGTATTTTAGTCTAATCATATGCCCAATAATTGTTATAAAAAAAAAAGAACACAAAATTAAAAATAAATAGATTAATTTCCATCGTTCATTTAGAGATGGATGGCTTAAAAAGTGCAGGCCTAAGGGTATGTGTGGCACTGGGAGCAGATGAAATAGAAATTTTCAGCGATTCACAGGTGGTGGTCTACCAAGTGCTAGACGAGTACCAAGCAAGAGATGGGTGTATGATGACATACTTAGAAATAGCAAAAAGATTGCTCAAAAAGTTTAAAGGGTATAAAATTACCCAGATTCCTCGAGAAGAGAACGAGAGAGCAGACGCCCTGTCCAAGCTAGCTTCAGCAACAAATTATGTCGGGTCAAAGACAGTTCCGGTCGCTCATCTTGCCAGCCCTAGCATAGTAGAATCGGAAGAGTTGGAAGTAGTAGAGATCCGACCGCAATCAGATAACTAGATGACTCACCTTAGGAAATACTTGGAGGAAAACATCCTACCTGAAGATACCTCGGAAGCAAAGCGTATCAAATACAGATCGACCCGATACACAATTATAAACGGTGAGTTATATAGAAAAGGTTTCTCAAAGGCACTACAAAGATGCATGACAGGGGAAGAAGCTGAGAAAATCCTGAGAGACATCCATAGCGGCATATGTGGAAACCACACTGGAGGAAAAAGCTTGGTGCACAAAATACTAAGGCAGGGATTCTACTGGCCGACCCTATTTACAGAGGCTCAGAGGTTCGCAGAAGGTTGCGAAACCTGTCAACGGATAGCCAATGACATACGGAAACCACCAGAACTGCTCAGTAGTTTGACGTCCCCTTGGCCGTTTGCCATGTGGGGCCTTGATCTCATAGGACCAATGCCCACCAGTGTAAAGGGAGGAACAAAACATGCTATCGTGGCAGTAGACTACTTCACAAAGTGGGCAGAAGCTGAAGCACTCGTACATATTACCGAGGCAAATACCACCAGTTTTGTTAAGAAAAACATACTATATAGGTTTGGAGTCCCGAATACCATCATTACTGACAATGGGACGCAGTTTGACAAAAAGAAATTCAAGGATATGTGTGAGGAATACAAAATCACGAACTACTATGCCACCCCTGCTCACCTTCAGACCAATTGGCAAACTGAAGCTGTAAACAAAGTAATCAAGCATACTTTGAAAGCAAAGCTGGATGCAAAGAAAAGGAACTGGGCATACAGAACGACTGCTAGGACCTCCACTGAGGAAACTCCATTTTCATTAGCATTCGGGACTGAAGCTGTTATTCTAGCAGAAGTATCCTTCATCTCCCCAAGAGTACAGCTATACCATCCGGAACACAATGTTAATATGCTGATGCAGAACCTAGATGAGTTAGAAGAAGCCAGGGACAGATCCCAGATAAGAAATAAGGCATACCAGCAAAGAGCAGCAAGATACTACAATTCTCATGTCCGAATACGAATATTCCAGGTCAGGGGCTTAGTGCTACGAAGAGTATCCCCAAAAACAAGAGACAAGGCAGCAGGGTCCCTTGCGGACAAATGGGAAGGGTCGTACGTTGTTAAAGGAGTTGCAGGACATGGAGCCTATCTTATTGCCCGACCTGATGGTGGACTAGTCCCCCGGCCATGCAATGCCCAATACTTGAAGATGTTTTATCCATAAAAAGGCTCCTCAGATTTTCAGCTCCTTGACCTCTCAGCATTTAAATTATTCTAATAGAACTTAGATTTTCATTTTAGTTTCTGTTCTGGATTTAGAATTTCAGATATATGATTGATAATAAAAAAAGGGCAATCCACCCATTTCTTCTCTTTTGTTTTTATAAAACTCCACAGAATCAACAAATATCTCACAGAAGGATAAATCCGTGGAAATGTGAACAGACTCGGAAAGAGGATAAAGTAGCCCTCTGAAAATAGAGAATGGAGTCAAGCCTCCATATGTGATCAGGCGCCACGAAATCGCAAAGAGCGAATGGACAGTGCCCGAGGGGCGGAGAAGCTAAAATAGCATGCCCGCCTAGTTGGGATGATGCAAACGCACCACCCAATGAAAAGGCAGACCCGAGGCACCAGAATACCCAGCAAGGGATGCCTGGCAAACTGCTCGGGGCTCCGCCGGAATAGGTCTGGTGAGAAGCGCAGTTGTGTTGGCCGGTATACGCTACCCCAACGATTCGGCAAAACCCTGTTGCAGACAAAATCAGGAGACGTCTTAGGTGACTTGCGTAGGGAACTATATGTATGGTCGGGGTGAGATTCGACGTAACACATAGTTTAAATAAAAACAAAGAGGAAAATGCTAGTTAAATAAGAAACTTGGCATAATCAAAGAGCCAGTTAAATAAGATACTCGACATAACCAAAGAGCCAGTTAAATAAGATACTCGGCAAAGCCAAAGAGCCAGTTAAATAAGATACTCGGCAAAACTAGAGAGCCAGTTAAATAAGATACTCGGCACATTCCGAAAGCAATCGCCTGCAAACTATGTGGTTAAGGAAATAAACCCTGGTTTTTAGGAATACAAGCCCTTTAGGGAAGATTCCAGAGGAAGTTCAGCAAGAATAGTCCAGTCACGTTAAATTACGTAGTTTTACGCTTTCTACTTTTTTGTTTTCTTTTTCAGGTATCATGTTTGTCAAGGCATAAAAGAATGGAGCACAAGCAATGAAATAACTATCGATTAGTAACAAAAATATATGTACATCAGGAATGATTACAAAAAATATATATACATCAGAAAAAGAAAATTGGAAATCACTGCAACAAAAGAGGTATTTAAATGGGTGCTGGAGCTGAAGGATCATAGTCAGGACGAGAACTACTGCCAGGTCGAAGACCTCCGTCGCGACGAGAACTGCTGCTTGTAAGGCTTGTCTCAGGAACTATGTCATATTCACTCAGGAGACTCTCATCGGAATGCCAGACAATCACGTCTTCGACGTTATCCATCCAAGTGTTGTAGTCCCTGCCAGGTACAGGCCCGACATCTGGCTCTTCGCCATCTATCCCAGCTTTTTGGCAGGCATTGAAGGTAGAAAGAGCGCTTTCAGTCGGCATCTCCAAATGCATAGGGTGCGGAGCTTTACCTTTACTACGGCAGTAGGCGCGCCACACTTTCATTTGAGCACGGAGAGAATCTAGAGACGTTTCGACATGGTTTTCAACTGAGCAGTTCCAATTGGTCCTTGTCCGATCAGTCGCTCTGTTCTTGACCTTGAAGAATTCCCGTGCCAATACCATCCCTCGGTGAAACTCCCGAGGAGTAAGGCGTCGTAAACAGGAGATCTCTTAAAACAGTTAACCCCCTGGATCTCCAGCTCCAGCTCCAGCTGAGCCTCCTTAGACAGAGATTTAACAGTCAGCGCTTAGTTCTTCAGGTCTTCCATCTGACGCTCGTAGCCTGACCTAGCCTCTTCAGCCTTTTGCTCCGCCCGAAGCATTGCCTCCTGAGTGGAAGACAATAGATCCTGAAGGCGTTTCACTTCATCAGTAGCTGAAGACGCCCTTTGCTCGGCATCCAACTGATTTGCCAAGCATCGGTCCATAAACTCCTGACGCGACCTGATTTTTTCTTGACAAGCCAATTCGACTCGGGCACGATTGTTTTCACTCTCTTTTAGTTGGGCCTTCATGCGCTTTATCCTATTAGTCTGAGTTTGGCTGGCCAGGCATGCTTCCGACATCTTAGCAACCATCTACGCCACAGAAACATGTAAGAGATATGCTAACAAAAAAAAAATTACAGGAAAAGAAAAGGAGATAACTTACATAAGAAGCGTTGTTGAAAATTTTTTGTAGCCGTTCTGAGGGAGGGCCGACCCGGAAATGACTCCAATTATCTTCACCAAAAAATGCCCGGCCAGAAGACATGTCCCTCAGCATTGCTTGAGGAGTAAGATCTCCCGATTGACCAGGCCTTCCCGAACACCAGTGTCCATCCTAGGTGAAAGGGGTGCGTCGGGAGCACGTGTATCGTTTGTAGGATGATCCCTGTCGAAAGCACCGAGTAAGACCTCGGACGACTTCACAGTTTGAATCTCTGGCTCCGCCCGGACGACCCCAGTACCTGTCCCATCGTCGCCTGAGGAGGAATCAAAATACATCACCACTCGTGGCACTTTGGGAGTAAGCCGACTGGGGGAAAAGGAGGCCCTCCTTTTTCTTGACTGCCTCCCATGGGTATCAAGATTAGCATGGGGGTCCTCATTGGGGTCCTCAGCCTCAATTCAACGGTTGGCGGAGTAGCAACAGAAGGTTCCTGTGGAACATTAGCTTCGGATAACTCCCCAACCTTCTGTTTACCCTTGGAGGGACCAGGGCTCGACTCAGGCGCCCCAACGACAGCCTCGTCCCCAGTTTGAGCGGGTCGGCCGCTTTCATCTATCGCCTTGTCGGAGTCCCGGGTCAACTCGCCTACCCCGACAGTTGCCTCATCTGTGGCACCTTCCTAGCAATTGGTCGGGGAATGCTCTCACTCACCAACGTAAAAAGTATGATCATCCGAATCAAGTTGGTCCACACGTTCACTCATCCCAGCCTCAGGAACGTGAGGGACGTCTTGGGGAGTGTACTTAGGAACGCCCCTAACATTCTCCTCCGTATCTTTTCCGGTTGGGGTCTCCTCTCCCGACCCACCAGGAGCTTCCAGTTCAACCTCTCGGAGGGTAGCCTCCTTTCGGCTAGTCTCCAAGACAGCCTTCCACCTGAGGGCCTGAGCCTCGCAGACAACATCTGAATAGTTCACTGTACAAAACAAAAGAGTGGCGCTAGGAGTCAGACATCAGAATCAACTGCTTATAGAAAATAACATAAAAAGATATGGAAAGGGGCTGTAAAAATTATGTCTCTTGCGAGCTGCTAACAAGCGAGGAAAAAGACCAGCTTTGACTATCTTCTCCTCATCAAGGAGATAAGGTCCTCCCCTCTTCTTCGACGCATGAACGGCTGCCCGTGCCAAATTCTTCAACTCTCCATCCGAGAGAATCAGGGCAGCATTGTTCCATGACTCGGGAGAACAGAAGTAGCGAGGGACCCTCCGCGTTACCCGAACGCCGTCAACATCAAAATCGATGGACTAACCCTAGTTACCCCCGACGAAGAACCAACTGTTCTTCCAATATTTATTAGAGGAGGGGAAGCCCCAGACAAAACCCTTGGCTTTATCTTCTTTGGTCGAGTCGACCTTCCCAACAACCTCGACTCCCTTTGGAATCCAATGGTCGGGCTTGCTCGACAAAAGGAAGTACTTCCCTGACCGACCCGATTGTCTGAGCGTATAGAAATGCCTGATCTTGCGGGGAGTCGGAGGTGGTAGCTTCATGCAGTACCATTTGTGCCATAAGCACATCAGGATACGGTAACTGTTCGGAGCAAGCTGGGCAGGGGAAATCTGAGCCTCGGCCAGAAACCAAGTAATGAATGGTTGGAGAGGGAGAGTCACGCCGCAACTAAGCATGGCCCCATAAACTGCCACCATCCCGGGTGGAGGGTTCCACGCAACCCTGTCGCCAGCTGGTTCGAGCCGAATAGAATCCCTATCCAAATCAAACCGACCCATGTATTGACGAGTCTCCTTTCGACCGACTACGTTCGGTTCGATGTCATAAGCACAAACTCGCTCGGGCGAAAACGGAATCCGAGCTGCCCGGTGCTCCAACTCCACGTCATCTTCATTTATTTGTTGGGGTCCAACAGTGTGAAGTCCGCTCAGGCTCTTATGTATTGTGCGTGAACTGCAATTCTTGGATCTTGTCATCGGAGGTCGAACGTCACTGCAAGAAGAAGAATAAGGATCAGATTGGGGAACCCTAGCAGAGTCATCTCCAATAGGGGTTTCATGAACCAACCCAGAAACATTGACATCTAGGAAATAAGGTTGGTCTAGGGGTGGTCTAATGCTCAACAGGTTTTGAAGACTTTCGACCAGACGAGCATCATGGCGCTCGATGACAACCATGGAAGCAACAAAAAGACGGTGACGAAGTGAGGGATCCATGAAAAAGAAAATGAAATAAAAGGAAGAAACTAACCTCAACAAAACTCGCGAAAGAGGAAACTACAGATAACCATGAGCAAAACAAGATAAGCAGAGGAAAACGGTTTCTCCTTCAAAAAACTGGCGAAAGCTTAGAAGTCAGTGAAGGAAAAAGGGAATGTCAGGCTGAAGAAGAAGAGAATCGCAATGGTAACCAGAGAAAATACCAGAGAGATAAAATGAAGAAGATATATATAGAACAGGTAGAAGGCGGGAAACGTGCGAAAAGACGCATGGGTCTGGCAAAAGGTCATATCACATAAATGTGGTCTGACGCACCAAACCCCGACCGGACAGATGGCAACTTCAGAAGGGGCTCAGGCCGTCAGAGGCCGTCAGAAACCTTAAATGTCGCTGTCAACAGATTTTTTGGCAGAAAACAAATCGAATGTGTGTGGGTGCAGTTAAGACACGTCATTAATACGCCAGATTAATGAGAAACTGTAATCATAAGTATTTGCGAAACATTAATGGAAGATAATTTATGGAGAAAAGCGACAAAGAGCTTGCCCGATCAGAAGAAAGACCAAGCGAGAATTAAATATCTTCGCCGAGTCAACGAACTCGCTTTCAAATATTTAAGAGGGTATTGTTGTGGGTAAAATTCGCCACAGATGACACGTCAGTAGACAGCATGGGTAAGAGCAACCCACGAGCGAGGAGACTGATCGGGAAAGATGGAAGTAACTCAAGCTGAGTCAGGAGATATAGCCAGAAATGGCGAAATGATGCTGAGTATCCCGAGTACAGAAAGTGCCCGACTACATGTGTTCGGCACGGAGGAAGGGATTGCCTAGTGAAATCCCTTCGCCACATATGCACCAATATAACTGATATATATCGTTCACAAGTCCACGAATCTATGACTGAGAAGCAGAATCCCATAAGGAAACAAAGAGATTTCCTTGACAGCTCTTTAGAGTCCAAAACGGATCCAGAATCCATGACAAAAAAGGAAAGATCAGCGCAGAATTAGGAAAGAATCACAAAGTAAACTCAACACTCCTCAACTTATGTATCACGGCACTAAACCCTAGCAGGACCAAAAAAACCTTAAGGGAGTCATGTATAAATACCCCTGCAAAGCATAAGCAGGGGGGACGGCAAAAAATAGAGAAAGGAGAGCAGAGTGTGTAATTAAAAAGATCATTAAAGGGAATTTGGCTGGGTTGCTTTGGCAATCACCTGTGGATGTTTCTCCGATCACCGGAGTTTTACCACGTAATATTTGTTTTGTTTTCTGTTTCTCGCACTTTATTTTATGTCAGAATTATATTTGCACACCAGAAATCGTTGACCGGTCAATTGAAAAAATCCACCGTCAACAATTTCTATTTCGTCTAGCACTTTTTAAGCGTTGGATGCCCACGACAGCTGCTGGCTGATTTTCTGCGATCAACGTGGCATCAAGGGAAGCATCTGCTTCCAGTCTATCATCTGGCAGATCTTGGTTGTGCCTGAAATTGTTGCCATCTCCTTCTCCAGCCATTGTTTCACAAGGGATTTCAAGGTTTTTGTTATGACGTACCGCCCCTCCTTCTAGCGCCAATTGTTGACGGTGGATTTTGTCAATTGACCGGTCAACGATTTCTGGTGTGCAAATATAATTCAGACATAAAATAAAGTGTGAGAAACAGAAAACAAAACAAATATTACGTGGTAAAACTCCGGTGATCGGAAAAACATCCACGGGTGATTGCCAAAGCAACCCAGCCAAATTCCCTTTAATGATCTTTTTAATTACACACTCTGCTCTCCTCTCTCTATTTTTTGCTGTCCCCCTTGCTTATGCTTTGCAGGGGTATTTATACACGACTCCCCTAGGGTTTTTTGGGTCCTACTAGGGTTTAGTGTCGTGATACATAAGTTGAGGAGTGTTGAGTTTACTTTGTGATTCTTTCCTAATTCTACGCTGATCTTTCCTTTTTCATCATGGATTCTGGATCCGTTTTGGACTCTAAAGAGCTATCAAGGAAATCTCTTTGTTTCCTTATAGGATTCTGCTTCTCAGTCATAGATTCGCGGACTTGTGAACGATATATATCAGTTATATTGGTGCATAGGTGGCGAAGGGATTTCACTAGGCAATCCCTTCCTCCGTGCCGAACACATGTAGTCGGGCACTTTCTGTACTCGGGATACTCGGCATCATTTCGCCATTTCTGGCTATATCTCCTGACTCAGCCTGAGTTACTTCCATCTTTCCCGATCAGTCTCCTCGCTCTCGGGTTGCTCTTACCCATGCTGTCTGCTGACGTGTCATCTGTGGCGAATTTTACCCACAACATATATATATATATGAACTGATTTTTTAAAATGGTGGAAATCATTTAAAACAAAATAAGTTAAAAAGAATCAAAATGAAAAAAATAAAATAAAAAAAATCCATCAATGGAGACCAAAAGACTCATCATCTTCTTCCCCACCATCCATTTCCAACATCTAACCCTAACCCTAACCCACCAATCAAACCCCACAAGATACACAACGTCACCATCTCCAACCCTCCATCACAAACCATAAAGGAGTTTTGTTCAACCCACCACAAGATCTATTGCATGCCTCCCACCGTCGTTGTGTCATCCGTCAACGCAACAACCACCTCTACAAGTGTGATCTCCTCTTACCAGCGAGATTAAGTTCTTAATTTCATTATTTTTTTAATAAAAGCCTTATTGTTTGAAACAAATCAGTTTTTTTTTTTTTTTAAATCTCCTTTTTTTTTATCTTTTATCTTTTTTGTTTTTTTTTTTTCAATTTCTTTTTTAAGTTAATGGTAAAGCCAAGGGCAAAATAGACTTTTAACAAATTATATAACCATTGACTGTCCAAAATTTAGTCTAATGGATTATGGACTTATGGCTAAACGAGCTATTTTTAATTATTTAAGGACTAATTTGATAAAAAATAAATTAAGAAGTACTAAAGTGCTGTTTCCCAATTAGATTGAGACACAATCGTAAAAACTCCTATATATTCTCTTTCAAAAAATAGTAGAAGGCAGCCATGACGTGGTAGAAACTAATTGGTAACTGTACGACACCGTACGTAATTCACCGGAGCTATCGAGCCCTCTATATATAACTCATTTTCACCTATAAACTCTCTCTGGCAACAAAACTAAGAACAGTTGAGTGAGAGCCTTCTCTCTTTAATTTGAAATTACACTTTCCCGCGCTTGGTTGTCTCTCAAATTCAATCATTTTCAATTTTTTTTTCTCCATTTCTCCGTTTGTTTGCCGAGAAACTCTAAGGAAAACAATAGAAAAAGTGAAATCTGATTATTTTCTATATTTTGTCGCAGATGGAGTCTCTGTACGCGAAGCTCTACGATAAATACGACAAACTCAAGGTTATTTTTCTTTTACTTTTTGTTTTCACAATGCAAGTATTCACTGATTCTCCAGATAAATGGGGAAAAACAAAAGAAATTGCTCAATTTTTTCTTCTTTTTTTTTTCAGAAGAAAAAGTTTTCAGAATTGGATGACATCAACAAAGATCAAGAGTTGAAGTTTGTGAATTATGTGTCAGGTATGTAATTCTTCGTTGCTGATTATCTTGTTCTATCCAAATTATCAATTATTTTTCATTTATCTGTTGTGTATTATTGCAAGAATATGGCTAAAATAAACAGTATATGCAGTTGTTGAGTTTAATCTTATTTACTTTAGATTGATTGTTATACATGAGGTTTATTTTATGCGTGTCGATTTTCTGGATATCTTCATCAGATTTCATGAATTTATACACTCGGCTTAAGTCTGTGCTTTTATAAGAGCATAGATTCTCATCGTGATCTTATGCCTATTTGTGGCCAACTCTTTATCCGGTTTGTTCCTGAAGGCTTTTATGCATCTTAAAAATGCTGTACTAGAACAAAAATGTACTCACTATTACCTTATCGCAATCTTGTGTAGTTGTGTCTCAACTATATACATACAAACCTAAGTAGCCATCAAGTTTTTTTTTACTTTTTTGCCAAATATGCCTGAAAGTGCCATCGATTTTAAGAACCTGGTATCATATTTCTGATTTTTTTTTTTCTTTTATGAAAGCACCCCTTTATTCTACATTTGTTATTTTGTTTACAATTTTGTGCTGTGCTTTATTGGGCTGAGTTGTTTGCAATTGGTCCATGATTAAGCAATGTTGATCTCGAGCTCAGTACTCTTATTTTTGCTAGTGCTCCGGATCAACTTACTATCCTTCAATCTGATTCTTACCAGCCTAGAACTTAGCTCAACCTGTGTCATTACTGTTCCCACTGGACTCAAAGGTTTAAATTTTATAAGCCAAACCGGTTTTAGACTTGATCCATATTCATTGTTAGTGGACTTTATGCATCTTATTATTGTTTGGGTTGATGCTATAAACTATGGAATATCTATTGATAATAAGATATATTTAAGATTTGGAGATATCACGTTCCCCTTAGAAACCTTGTTTATTGTTTTATTCCTTTCTTGCTTGGCACTTTGAGGCTTCAAGTGACCGCCCATGAAGGGCTTTTTTTAGTTCATTACTCATTAGCATCTTTTAGGTTGTTGTTAGCACATAAACCCTTACTTTTTTGCGTATAGATGTGGCTTCGGAATATTTAGACGGTATGCATTTGTTAACAGCTCATGTTGATTATATATTTATGGTGATATGATAACCATACTCTGCACCTGTTTCTTAGTATGGGAATATATGCGGACAGGAAAAAAGAGATTGTAATTTTTTTTTTGTGTTAATGTTAACTGTGTCAGTGCTCAATTTGAATAAGATTTTAGTTTTTGGTGTTGTTTAAATTTGCTTAGCTCCAGGAAATTTGAAGAGAATATCTTTATATGTTATGACATGTAGTTTTTCTATAAGCCCTGTGAAGTATTGTTGGATTTGGAATTTTGGGTAGTTGTTGGTTCCTGTTATTTTTTATAGGAATAATATTTATTTGCAGATGAGGAAATTAGGAAAATAAAAGATTGTAATAAACTGATATGGTGCCTTAATCGTGTTACTGCAGTACTGCTCAATTTGGATTGGTTAATTAAGGTCAACCAGGAATATTGTTTGATATTTTAGCTACAGGAAATAAGAAGATTATAATGTTCTATGTTATGATGGGTAATCTGTCTCTGTGAGGTGTTCTTAGATTTTTAATATTTATTTTCACCGGTGGAACCTGGCTTACGGTATTCAATAGATTTCAGGTAAAACTCAAACTTTTAGAATCCTCTAAAGTGCTTAATTGTTCATTTTCTGTTATTACAGCCGCAGAGGAGTTGATAGAACATTTAAGAAGTGATAATGTCAAGTTATGCGAGCAAGTTAACAACTTGAAAGCTGAAGTGGACTCAATCAGGCATGCATTCTCAAGTTACTTATTATTATTATTATTATTATTTAATCAATTCTTTGTTCTTGTATTCTTCTTTTGTTCTCTTGTTTTGTTGTTTTGATAAGATCCATTATGCAGGGACCCAAATTACAGAAGTCTTTGACTTTAACATATTTACTGTCACTGCAGGTCCACCAACAATGAGCAATGTATGGAGTACCAAAAGCTTTTTATGCAAGAGAAGCAGAATAGTAAGAATCAATTGACTATTTTAATAGAAGCTAACAAACTACCTTAATGCATCTTTATGACAACATATAAAACCTTGAGCATTCTTGTTTGTTTCCAGCTATAACCTTCTGGGTGCAGATCAGTTGCCATTGATACTATGTAGGAAAGTTAGAATGAATGCTCAAGGATATTCATCAATCAGAAGTCAGAACATGATCATGAACACCTATTACTATACTATGACAATTCATAAGTAAACATATGTTTTATAAACTTTAAACACAAGTCTGTGCTTGCAAACATGTGGAACCGCTGCACTCAAATTCTTCTTAGGAATGGAAATGCAAACTGATTCAACTTTGAACCAAACCAACCTTGGTTGGTTTGGGTGTGTTTCAGTTGATCTTTGAATTTTCTTACAAGTAGTTAGTAGCGAGATGGCTGGTAACAATTGAGAAATTAGAATTGTACTTATTGATAAATTGAATTGGTTGAATGCATTAAACCAAGGACCCAATTAAGAGATCCCATAATTTTTTCTCTTTTAAAGATTTATTAACCTAAACGACAATTTAAAATGGCATCTAGTTGTTTCTTCCTGAAAACTCACAGCAAGTGATTGGGATTGCCGACCAAGAAAGAGTTGCCTGACTGCATAAGGCCCTAGATGAGTGATTGGTCGAACAATGGAAAATTGAATACTTCCCCGTTTTTTTTATTAAAAATTCTTCTTACCTTATTCTTGGCCACTATTAGCACAGCTTGTTATCTTTTATTCGCCTATACCTATATGTGAAAAATGAATCAAAAAGAAAATTGTGAACTCGACCGAAGGGAGGGTTGAATTAACTTTTTTTTTTAATCACTTGTTTTGGTCCATCTGTTTATTTTTTAGTCATCCTCATGAGAAAGATCAGGAATCAAAAGGTTCTATAGCCTCCTTAGTCCTTCTCTGGTACCTAAAGATTTCTTGGGAAAAAAATCCTTGTAGCATTTTATTAAGAATGATGTGCAATTACTATGTATGTTACATGTTGGCCTATTTGTCTGCTGAGTATTCTGATCTGTTTAATTTGTTGATGGGTTCCAATTAATGGCAGATAAAGTACTGTCTCAAGAAGTGGAGAGGCTCCAAAAGCTCCATCAAGAGACAATTTCTTCCTGTTCAAAGGATGTCGACAATGATAATATGCTGCTTAATACTCCTGAAGGTGCTCAAACTACATCTGGAAAACTGTCCAGTGTCTCAGCCAAAAGAATGACAAGAAAGCAAAGAAGGGAATCTGAGGGTAAGAGAGAAGGTATGGTTATGGTCGGTGACAGTGGCCGAGATGATGCTATTGCAGTAGAATCAGCCAAGGATTCATCAAAAGAGACTGTGACAAGAAAGCGAAGAAGGGAATCTGAGAGTAAGAGACAAGGTATGGTTATGGCCGGTGACAGTGGCCGAAATGATGCTATTGCAATAGAATCTGCCAATGATTTATCAAAAGAGACTGTGTCCAATGGGGCAGCATATGATCAGCAGGTATGTCCATAACCCTACAGTTTTTCAGCTCAGGGTTAGTTTTCTCATTCCTTCTGACGTTTTTAGTGTGATCTCCAGCCAGAATGCTGTAAAAGAACTTTTGACAGATCAGGTGAGTGTAAGAGTTTTTGACCTTATGGCTTTTGCTTGGCATGATGCTATTGGTTTACCGTTTATTTGATGTATTTATTTAATTTGTTTTTCAGGAGGTGCAACTGATGATGGCCCTGGTAACTCTATGTTTCATGATCTTATTGAGTACTTGGTGGATATGAAATTGTCTGCATGTCATCAAACTGAAGGCACAAGCATTTTAGCTCTACATCAGTCAAGTGGTAATTTAAATCTGGAATTAATTCTGGTTCCTTAAATTTTTTGATATTTTCATTTTCCTTTAACTTGATTGCTTTTTCCCACCGTATCTATAAAAATATTATCAGATAAATGCCTTCCATGTTTAGTATTATCCAAATTGGTGATGATCATATTGGATGGAAAGTGAAGATACGTGAATACAAAGTTAAAAGCTTATAAATAAATTGTGAAAATTCTCATCAAATTTATAAATTGAATAGCCACACCATCTCTTACAGCTATATATGGTTTCGAGCATTATTTTGTGATTGTGTGCCATATTGATTTATAACATTGGTTAAGCAGTATCCAGTACAATGAGACTGGATCTGGAAAATGATATTGCTGCATGTATAATTTATGATATATATTTTTTTTTTATTCTTCTGTTAATTCTCCAAATAGAAAATGTGATATTTGTTGATTTTTTTTTACTGAGGAGATACTGCTGTTGCTCATATGTTCATAATTTGGCTGTATCTATATCAAATATTAATGCTGAAACATTAGTTCATTGGTGGACATGCTTTTTTATATTTGAATAGGTAAAGAGAAAATGAATAAGAGAGGATCCGTAACATGGCATTGTCTAAAATGGACGAGATTAATGTGTTTTATGATTATAAGGAAAAGTGTATAATTGTTAGTAAGAAAAGTACACTAAGGGATTTTATACAACATAATGAGTATTTCAAGTATAGGAAAGGTGAGGAAATTATATTTATGATCTAGAAGTGTGCACATTCTATGTATGTAGTGGTTTCCACTTACCTGTGCTAGGATCTACAGGACAAATATGAATCTTACGTTGTAGTGGACAAGGGCACGTTAGCTGGCAATAGAAGCTTCCCTTAGCAATCTTTTGGCACTAGAGAACTTGTTTTTAGGGTCCAAGATAGAATATATATATTTTTTAAAATGGTTTATTCTTCGATTAGTTATTCGAGCATGACGAGTGCATGAGTTTTATATAAAACCCCCCTTTTGATTATAAATACTCAGATTAAGTAATACAAAAATCACAGAGCAAAAGCTGTTTGAAAATTTTTCTCGTCTTCACACTATGTAGATATCATAGATGTAAGTCTGAAATCCAGTCAGAGTGGATATGGAATATAGAGTAGTTTTCTAGGCTGAAAGCAAAAGCCTAATTTGGAGCCAAACGTGCACAGGTCTGGATAGCATTATGGAGACCTTATCTGAATTTTGAACGGACAAAATTTTTTATGTCACCTTTTTCAAGGATCATTTATTCTGATGAGAAGCTTAACTTTCATTCTTGATTGTGTCGACAATAGGTTTCTCGTTCAACCTAACGTGGGTAAAAAATAATGAAGCTGAGGAGGAATCAGAGCTGCTTTACCGTGTGTCATCTTTGGGGACTTTTGAAAGGGTAGCACCAGACTGGATGAGGGATGCCATAATGTTCAGTGTAAGCATGTGTCCGATGTTTTTCGAGAAAATAACCCGTTTCATCAAGCTGGATCGCTAATTAGAGATTTTAGCTATTCCTGGCATGGAGATGGACTTTCAAATTATGTTGTATATGAAAACTGTGTTGTAAAATCCTTAATCAGTAGTATATGACGTTTCTGTATGAAATTCAGTTGCATATTAATCAGGTGTTTTGCGAATTCTGAACACATATTGAGTCAGATAGCGTAGCCTCTCCCTTTGATCCTCTCTTCCAACCTGTCTTCTAAGTTCTAACATCCACTTATCTGTTCTCTGTCGTCTGATAAACCACATAAAGGGTCTGTTGGCCTAAAATTGGACTTCGATTGATCCATTGATGGAGCCTCCCTCGTCATTGTCAGTGTTTGACTGAAAGGCAACCTAAGAGGAGATGATTTTGATTTCTAAGAAATTAAAACTATTAAAGTATTTTTCTAGCCATAAAATGCGGTGAACAATTAAAGTATTTATAAAATGTGAGTAAATCGTACAAACCGAAGAGTTTAAGGGATAGAGAGTGGAAATATATAATATATGTTAAATTAACCTGGGGGTGAATATGTTTTAATCGATTAATTATCAACTTTTCGACTCAATCAATTTTAACAACTTTGGCTCATAATAACAATCAGTCAATCAATAACAAATATGTAAAAATAAATAAATAAATAAATAATTGATTTACGTGAAAAACCCTCTAATTGGGTAAAATTCACGGGCTATCCATCTAGCTACATACGGTCTTCAAATCCATTATATGCTATGATGTTTACAACTTAAGTTGACCTCAAGTCACACCATTCTCGGTCACTAACCCACCACTATTACCTACAAGCCTTTTATAGTTATCCTAGACCAATTGCTTGTGCACTAACACTCTTAGTCACAAGACTTGACTCAATAAAAAGATAAACAACCTATGTGAATATGAAAATATTCTAAATGCAATTAATGCTATGCAAACATCAAATGCTTATCTAGAGATTCATGATGGCAATTAAAAGCAATCTAAGATATCAATATCTAAATGCAAGGCATAAAGATTTAGCTAAAGGGCAATATTGTCCTAAATCTAAGCTATTAACAAACAACACATCTCAACCAACAAACAAAGACTCAAACATGTTAGAAACAACATTAAGCAAGGAGTCATTCATTTAATCACAAAATAAATGCTAATCCTAGGCAAACATGAACATAAGATGAAACAAGAAGTTCTAGGGCATGTTCAAATTACCTGGTCAAAGAAACCAAAAAGACCTATGCTTGGATGATGCTTGAATGATGCTTATATGCTCATGAGAATGTGATTGGTTGAGTAAAGGAGTGTTCTTGGGAGTCTCTCTCTCTCGCTCTTGAAAATCACTTAGTCTTTCAAAGATAGGATTTTGGACTCCTAAAAACGAAGTAGAGAGAATATGGGGTATATATATAAGCCCTAAGTGAAACTACAACGTTTTGAAAATGTAAGGTAGAAACAGTGGACTGCGTGGGTAGGGACCTACGCAACAGGACCAGGAAAATCATCAGAGATGACTTCACTAATCACTAGTGGGTGTGCGGTAGGGACCCGCGCAATACCTGCGCACTGGGACCAAATAGAAACATCAGAGATGACTACGCCGGTGACTACGCAGGTAGGGACCCGCGTACCACCCGTGTACTGGGCACACTAAGACAAGCACACCATCGTGCATGCATGGAAATTTCCGATCAAACACCAGGAAACGAATTACATTACACAAAACCACACTTAGATCTAACAATAAAGTGCACGTGTGAGAAGTGTAAAGAATGCACACATATAAGAATTGAGACACAAATGCAAGATGAATAAAACATGCATTAAGAGTGTGTGTGTGTGTGTGTGTGTGTGTGTGTGTGTGTGTGTGCGCGCAACTAATCTCTTCAAAAGTTAAGCACAAGTGATATACCTTTAAAGTGCTCTTGAGCTTGATGTCTTGAGAGTGCCTTTGAAGTTTGATCATGCATAATGAAAGCCTAGTCTACCCTTACAATTTAAAACCCTAAATGTGGTTTGTCAACGAAATAAGCCAATCAAAATATGAGAAACTTACAATCTCCCCTTTTGGCTATTTCGTGGCAAAACCACCACTTACAATTAATCCTTAAAAAAAAAAAACAAAAAAAAAAAACAAAAACAAAAAAAAAAAAAAAAAAAAAAAACTAAAGGTCAACTAAAGTTATTCTAAACCACCACTCACAATTGATCATCAAAAAAAATATAAAAAATAAATAAAAAATAAAAATAAAAAGTCAACTAAAGTTATTCTACAATACAAAGAGATACCTAAAATCTAGATCTTCAAGTCTTCGATCTCTTGTAGAATAAACATCCCTACAAAACAAGATAACTACACTTTCCAAGTCAAGTGTATGTGAGGTGATCAAGTGAAGTAAAAAGATACAAGCATTTGCAAAAATGAAAACAATCAACATGATGAAGTGCAATGAAATGCTCCCCCTAAATGGGTTACTCCCCCTTAACAAGAAATACTCCCTAACATGCAAAAAACTAAAACTCCCCTATCTTTTCTACACACTACTTCCCTTTTTTGTCATGAGATAGGCAAAGGAGCATCCCCAATTGGGTTGCATTAGCAAAGAGAGATATTAGCGCACATGATATTTGCATAATCATATACAAGAACTTTATGCAATTTAAATAATTGGGAGAAAAGAAAGAAGATTTATTTTAAGAAGAATATGTGAAATTGTTGCTCTAGATACAAGACATATAACATCAAAGTTCAAGCAATGGTATTTGACAAAGCAAACATCAAAAGAGGTTCCATGAGAATTCAAACCAATTTGTACATTTTTGTCTTAAGTAACAAGATATAGTTTCTTAAAATTTTGTAAGACAAAGCAACTATATGAAATTTTAAAGGCAAAACAAGACATGGATGTTGTTACCTGAAAATCGTTATCGAGATAGGATTCCAAATAACAACTTTAAAGGGACCAAGATCAAGATTGACCCTGGTCGGAGGGGTATCAAGTAGTTCGATACCGACTAAATCCCTATCGAAGTCAGAACTAAATAATGTATATCAAACTAATCAACAATAAGTTTTATTGGATTGTCTCTTCTCATTACAATACGTGACCTATTTCTGATTTAGATTACAATGGAGCATGGATCATATTTTCGACGATGGAGACGGTGATGGTGGAAGAACTGTGCCTGTCGATAAGTAGTGTCTAGGGTCTCTCCCCCTTTTCTTGTAGAAACTGTTGTATATATAGGTCTTGCTTGCTTGCTATGCACTCCTAAAATCTCGGTTTAAGGTTTTGGGCAACTGCATGATCCTCTTCTTTTTAGGAGGTAATCTCGGAGTTCTTTACGTGCAGGATTCAGTCTTTCCTTTCTAGGAGGACTCAATCTCTTCCCTTCCTAATTGGGCTCTTATTGCGTTGACTTGTTTAAAAATTGGATCCTTTGGCGGGAGGGAGTATAATCCTTTTATACGGCGACGTTTTTATTAGATCTTTGTGGCTTTTTTGAGTTCTTGGAGCTAGAATCTTGCTTCCTAGTGTGCTTTTACTTAGCGAGCTGCCTTTATTTAGTAAGCGTTCTTCTGACGGTAGTAGGGGGATATGTGGCTGACTTTGTTACAGGATGATCTGCAGCACTTCATGTCGGGCTGCTGCGGGGTCCATAGGAAGTAGTGTTGATGGGACGATGCGGGGTCCCTAAGGTGCCCGGTCATAACCGGGCTTGGTCCTTGTTATGAGTTAAGACGCTGGCGGGGTGGATCCCGCTGAAGGAGGTTCACACTTGGGCCAATCGGGCTCCATTCTGTCGAGGTATCCGGATTGTGTTCGCACATGCTTCTTGTGTTGAGGTGGAAAATTCTTCTTTGGTCCCTCGCCAATTTTGGCGGTTAACAGATGTAAATATCCCTTTTGATTTTTTCGAATGAATTATCCGTATGATAGTAGTCTTGCTAAATCATTAAGAAGAGAGAAAACACTAAATTAGATGAGACATCCTTATTGATTGAATGGATGCAAGATCCTTATTTGAGTTTAGTCTTGTCAATTGCTTTCACACACACATTTGCATTCAAGATCATCACTCAGATATATCATGCATAATAATTCAAGCACGTCAGAATCAAGTTCACATGTCATAGATATAAATTATATGTCATTCAAGTGTACTTCCCAATCAATTCTCCTAGTCCAAAAATGCATTATTGAACATTAAGGTGACATGGATTACAAACAAAGCAATGATGCACACTTATTGAATAAAAATACTATATAAGCATATATGTGCAACCAAGATACTCAACAATTAATGAAAAAGCATAAAGTTGATCAAATTTTTGCATGTGACAAAAATGCAAGTTCGCTCTCTTTGCTTAAGCTTCCCTCATGGGGTCAATTACCAAGCCACATCCAGGCATATGGAAAATCCCAATATACCTACTAAGTGCCATGAACCTAGTTGAATCTAAGGGCTTTGTGAATAAGTTCACTAGTTGATCATTGGTTTCAACATGTTCAAATGCAATACATTTATTCTCAACTAGCTCCTTAATAAAGTGATGTCTAATATCTATATGTTTAGTCCTAGAGTGTTGTACATAATTCTTAGAAATACTAATTGCACTCAAATTATCACAATAAAGGGTTAAAGTACCTTGATCAAAGCCGTAGTCCATAAGCATTTGTTTCATCCATGGAGTTGTGTGCAACCACTCCCTACGGCTATGTATTCCGCTTCAGCTATGGACAAGGATATAGAGTTTTGCTTCTTGTAAAACCAAGAGATAAGGTTGTTCCCAAGGAAGAAGCAATCGCCCAATGTGCTATTTTGGTCATCACAATTACCTGCTCAATCTGCATCACTAAAGCCAAATAGACTAGCATTAATGTCAAAAGAGTACCATATACCATAGTTGAATGTCCCATTCATATAACGAATGACTCTATTCACAGTAGAGAGATGGGACTCATTGGGATCTGTTTGGTACCTAGCACACACACCTACACTAAAAGCTATATCGGACTTACTTGCGATCAAGTAAAGCAAGCTACCAATCATGTCAGGATAAAAGCTTTGGTCCACACTCTTGCCACTAGTATCATTGCTTAGCTTCAAAGTGGTACTCATGGGTGTGTCACAATGTTTGACATTCTCAAGGCCAAACTTTTTCACTAGGTTCTTTGCGAATTTAGCTTGGGATATAAAGATCCTACCATGCATTGGCTTAATTTGCAAAGCTAGAAAATAATTGAGCTCACCAACTAAACTCATCTCAAACTCATGGGACATGAGATCAATAAATTGTTGGTAGAGCCAAACACAATATCATCAACATATATTTGAGCTATAAATAGCTCATCATTGTTTCTCGTGATGAATAAGTCTTGTCAACACTACCCCTAGAATAGTCATTGTCAACAAAAAATTAAGTGAGACACTCATACCAAGCCATCGATGCTTGTTTCAACCCATATAAAGCCTTCTCGAGGAGAAAGACATAATTTTGGTGGTGTGGATCCACAAACCCCTTGAGTTGCTCAATAAACACTTCCTCTTTCAAAAAGTCATTGAGGAAGGCACTCTTGGCGTCCATTTGATGCAATTTGAACTTGTGCATATAAGATACGGACAACAGAAGCTTTATGGACTCAAGACGGGCAACCTGAGCAAAAGTCTCCTCAAAATCGATACCCTCAATTTGAGAGTATCCTTGTGTTAAAGTCTAGCCTTGTTACGCACAATATTGTCATCCTCATCGGATTTGTTCCTAAACACCTATTTGATGCCTATGACATTAGTACTCTTAGGTCTAAGAACTAGAGTCCAAACCTCATTTTTTTTTTCAAATTGATTTAGCTTTTCTTACATGGTAAAAACCCAAAATTCATCACTCAAGACCTCATCAACCTTTTTGGGCTCAATTTGAGAGGTGTAACAAGTATAGATAATTTAATTAGCTATTTGACGCCTGGTCCTAACACCATCATTGTCGTCTCCAATAATATTATCTTTGTTATAGAGATGTCTAACCCAATGAGTGGGTTCTTTAGAGTCCAAGGAAGGATCTTTATCAAGAGGTTGAATGACCTTTTCATCTATGCTAGACTTCATATCACTTGAAATCTCACCACTCTTCTCCATGGGAGAATCATCAACCACATCAACCTCTTCATCATGGTTAATAGTCTTAGGCCTACAATCATCTATGACGACATTAGATGATTTCATGACACTATGAGTCTTCAAATTAAACACTATATATACCTTACTATTAAGGGCATAACCAATAAAAATTTCATCATCACTATTGGCAATAAACTTACCAAGTTAATCATGGTCATTAAGAATGTAACATTTGCTTCTAAAAAGTAGCTAACATTTGGCTTTCTACCCTTCCACAACTCATAAGAGGTTTGCCTAGTACTGGGTCATAGGAAGACTCTGTTTCCTATATAGCAAGCTATATTGACGGTTTTAGCCCAAAGGTTCCTAGGGACCATATTTTTCCTCTCAACAACTTCATTTTGTTGAGGTTTTCTAGGAGTTGAGAACTTATAAGAAATACCTAAGCTATTGCAATAGCTTTGAAAGAAAGCATTTTCAAATTCTCTCTTATGATCACTCCTAATTCTCCTAATGCTTTTAATATGAGAATCTTTCTCATTTTGAATTTTAGTGTTTCTTAAAAGCTTTCGATTTCTCTCTAAGAAAATAGGTCCATGTAAACCTAAAGAAATCATCAATACTAACAAAAATATATCTCTTGCCACCAAATACTTTCGGTTTGCATTGAACCCATTAGTTCCATGTGGAAGAGCTCTAATGGATTTTTGGTGGTGAGATACTTGCCCTTTTTGTGTATGTTTTTGGTTTGCTTTCCTTGTTGACAACGACCACAAACTCCATCAACTTTCTTCCTAAGCTTGGGAAGACCATGCACAACTTTCAACTTATCAAAGATTCTCAAATCTCAATAGTTCATGTGGCTAAGCCTTTGATGCCACAACTCAACTTGCTCACAATTAAACACATTACAAGAGATGACACTATCTTCAAGACAATAGCAATTGTCACTAGATCTTTTTCCTTTTAACAATCCATTTGACTTTAAAATAGAGCAATCATTCTTGCCAAACAAGATGGAAAGTCCCTCATCACAAATCGTCTCAGGTATTTCTTTAGTGACTCATCTTTTGCTTGTTTGAGCTGAGAGAGATGTGCCATTGACTTCTTCCTATGTGCATTTCTAAGAAATTGTCTTGAGAATACCTTGCTAAGCTCGCTAAAGCTCACTATGCTTGTTGCGGGCAACCTACCGAACCACTTGGAGCCTAGGTCTCTAAGTGTCTGAGGGAAATTGAGATGTAGCAAGGAATCATTCCTAGCATATTGGGCCATTGCACTCTTGTATCGCCTCACGTGTTATTTCGGATCAGTGTCCTTTTTTAATTGTTCGACATGAGACATTCTGAACCTTTCGGTAAACGATGTTCGGAGGACGTCATTGGTGAAAGGACTGTCTGACTCGTCATCTGACAACTCATTATGCCTATTACGCTTAATCAAAACATTTATCTAACACATGTTGCTCTGGACTTTCTGAGTCAACTCTTGTATGAGCACGTCCCGCTCACCTTCAAACTCTCCTCCGGGACTAAACTTCTGGTGAATTGTTAAGCCTGATTTCTGTCGATCTTGCTCTTGAGCTTCTCAACTTGTGAATTGGCACCTCCAGCAATGATACCGGTCACTATCTTCAAATGAGGACAAACGGTTCCTTCGACGGGTGTGCCTACTGGGTTGGTCCTGATTTCGTTCAATTTGATAACGATCACGCGTCTCGCGGGGACGTTCGTCTCCTTTAGGCTTTCTACTACCTCGAGCTTATCTTTCCGATATAGTATTTGGCCAGTCAGTTAGGTTTCGGCCCATTCCTAGTGGTGCATCCAGTGTTAGGCTAACTTTTACAGAACATAGTTTGTTTAGCTGATTATCCGATGTGCACAGGTTGTAAGGCGTGATCAGCCATGTGGTAGCTGAAAGAGTGACTCCATGTCTGGCCGCATCCGCCACAAGTCACTTTAGGGAATCCTAAAACCGTTGGGTGATCTCATTCATGGTTGGGGGAAGTCACTGGTTACCGATGACTGCTGTAGGTTGATCCTCGTCGGTCCGCACCGCATCAGATAGCTCTGTGATGTCGGGGGTAATATCAATCTCTTCTACGCCGTATGGTAAGTTTGGATTATTTATGGAACCGTTCCTACCTCCGTTATCAACTACTATCTTACAAGATTCACAGAGTTTAGGTAGTAGCAGCCCCTCCTTCTAGCATCAATTGTTAACAGTGATTTCTGAAAAGTCGACCAGTCAACGATACAATTCATCTAATCTACAAATAAACACAATAAGAATAGAGAATAATAAATGGGACAGTTTTACATGGTAAAACTCCGGTAAGGAAGAAACATCCATGGGTCGTTGCTTGACAATGGAGAAGCTAACTCACTATGAAAATATTGATTACACCCTCTAATCTCTCTCTTGCTGAAAATTAATTGATAATCCTTTACAATGATTTTTATAGTTGTATTTATATGGTCTCCTCTAGGATTTCGTGGATCTTGGCATGTGAGTGGAAGACTGTAGAATCTGGTGTATGACTCTTGCCTAGATTGCTCTAATCTTTTTCCTGTTTGGAGTTATTGCCTAATAAAGGTGGTTAATTCGGAGTTCAACTAGGATTCCAAATATCTCGGAAAGGATTAGGTTGTTTCCTTGTTGGAATGTGAATCTTCTTTTCTAGTCACCTTGTTTAAGTCGATTTGTGATTGCCTGACTTGGCTGAGTAGGCCTTGCTTGGAGATATTCTTGGTATGAGACATATTTCCTTTTTTGGCTGAGTAGGCTCAGGCGAGCAAAATCTTTACTCTTCTAGACCTCCTCAATTGGGTAATTTCCATATGGATTCTATTGATGATGTGTCTGGTGACGCTCCCGCATTGTTTTTAATTAAATTACAGATGATCTACCCTACTCTACCTTGACTAACTAAAGGGGCACGCAAGTGTTTCACCCTTTGCAAGTACACAAGTCGTTCACCTCGTATAGAGTGCACAAGTACAGGTTATCGTTCCCATGAGAAACGCATATTATAACTAAGTAGATAGAAAGCAAATAACACAATGTAACTTATTCTAACAAATGTCTATTTGATTAACTAAAGAAATGAAAACTTCAACTATGTTAAGATGAGAATTGATTAAGACTATAACTACAATTTCTTGATTCAAATACTAGATTAAAGGATTGCTACGGGAAATACTCATTCAAGTAATAACCTATTAACGAATCAATCATACATTAAGCTCATTCACATTGACTAAAGCATGCATCTATCAATACCAAATTATAAGGTACTAAATCCATCACTTTAATCACAACCTAAGATTATAGAAGTGAATTAAAGGAGGTTTACTCAAAGGTGTTAGTAGAGATTCACAAGGTTTAGTAAATCTCTACAAACATAGATGACACAAGTGTCATATGCATAAATGGTACTTATTGCATATTACATCTACAAGTGTATCGTGTGCATTCAATAAAAGATGAGTGGTTGTGTCAACCACCTTACATAAATAGAACATAAAGCACACATACAACTTAAGATAGTGAATAAAACATTGATTGATTATGTAACAAGGTTATTTACAAGGATTACATCAATCCCCTAACAAAGAGGGTTTTAATTACACATAGAATTAAAGTAGAAAGAAGATACAAAAGAAGAAGACATCACCGTTTGGTGACTTTTGTGATGAAGAATGTTCCTCTTTGCAATCCAAGCAACAAACCCTTCTATGTAAACTTGAAGTAAACTAAACTAAGGTACCAAAATGGGTGTTTGGTTGCCTAGGAAGTGCCAAGAAAACTAGCTTGGCTTTTTTCTAAAAGAATATATAATTAAGTCTAACTATCTCTAAGTGTAAGTGGTAGGTCTCTATTAATGTGTAGTGGTTGGATACATTTAATGAAGCAAGAAGTAATGAGATGTGATGTGCATTGGGGGAGGCCTTTCAAAGGGCAAGTGAGGGTCACTTGGTCGACTTTGAAGTTCGGTTTAGGAAAGTGGATGGAAAAAGGGGTTGATTTAATTGGTTTGGAAAAGATTCAATCCACTTGCAGGTTGCAACTCATCAAACATCTCCGTGAGGTTGTTCCGCGGTTTCTTTCCAGCGGACTCAACCAGCTGGATGATCTTTCCCTTTCTACGTGGACTCTTCCACGGCTTTATTCCCATTGGGAAATCGGTCTAAACTTGCCAAGGTGTCCGAGGGTTTAATCTGGCGGCTTTATTCCAGCGAGACAGAAGGTCTGAAATCGCTGGAAAAGGATGTGAAGTTCCAGCGGCTTCTATTTAATGGCTTTATTCCCGCGAGGCAGAGAGTGTGAACTCGCCAGATATCTATGATGTTCCTCGCGGCTTTGCTTCGCTGGTTTGTTCATGCTGGTTTAGAGGTGTGAACCCACGACGGCAGAGAGTGATCTTTTTTATGCCTTATTTGGACCAAAATGCCTTTGAAATGCCAAGAATACATGAAAACTCTTATTTACAACGTTAAACACCTAAAATGCTCGGAAAATGGTTACAAAAACCAAGTAAAAGGAGAGCTAAATGCGAAAATTTGAAGCGTGATCATCTGGGTCTGGTGATGTGTCTTTGGTCAGCATTCCCTCCATTGACTGGTTGACTTTAGTCGACGTGGTATGGTTGATCTTCCACTTTTCTCGTCATGTTCGGGTGACGTGTTACTTGAACAAATTTCACATACAACGACTCTAAATATAAAATCAAATGTGTTAATCCTAGACATATTCAACTAAAGAGTCTTAGCACATGAAAAGGCTATCGATCATCAAAATAAAATCAATTGAAGAACAAATATCCCTAGGTTATAAGCTAGTCACAATACAACACACAAACATGCGAAATCTTAGATTTAAGAAAACTTAGATCACATTCAAGTCTCTAATTAGACAAATCTAGGTTATAATTGAAGCTCTATCTCCTATCAACATTTGTTCAAATCACATACACTAAAATAGGAAGTATACCCAAGGTAATTGAACATTTGAAATTGCAAAACACAAAAGATAATCAAATACCTTGTTAACTTCAGTGCAGTCACAAAATCGGTGTAAAACTACCAGAATGCTTGAATAAAAGACTTCAAGGTTACTTAGAGATGATAGAGGACTTTAAGACGAAAAATCTCCCTTTTGAGTCACTCAATTTCGAGTTAAAATGAGTGAGATATGATGATTTGAAGTTGAGAGAAGTTGAGAGAAATTTGAGAGAAAATTTTGCACTTAGTCTTCTTAGTTTGAAAAATGAGAGGGATAGGTGTATTTAAAAGAGATTGGGAGGGAATTCTAGGTGGAATGATGGGGACCATGGGCAGCCATGTGTGGCACACCACATGGGCACCCCGTGGAGGCGTGTGGCCACCACGAGAGCAGAAAGGATATTTTCCCATGGTGGTCACACTCCTCCACGGGAGAAGGGTGCATATGGCACTTTGCCACTTCTCTCTTCCCTCACACACCTATCGCGTTCTTCGACCGTTATTCGGCCTCCAAACTTTGAATTCAAATCTGTTTTCGGATTACAAACTGTAACTCTATCACGCACATGGACGACTATGAAATTTTAACCAAAAACTTGGAATTCGACTCAATACACAAAGACGAAAACCATGCACGTTAAACACATAAAAAGTTATGTAACTTCCAACTTGGAACTCGAAAACTTATGAATGAGTAACCGAAACATTCGGAACTCAATGATGAATAATGTGAAAACATATTCAAGTCCAATAACAATAAAACACAAACAAACAAATACAACAACACACAAGTATGTCATTTCCTAGCGATAGTCTTAGAATATGCATTTTTACAATGTTACAATGTTTGTCAATTTAAATATAATGCATGTGCATACAATAACATGTGTGTGAGTATATTATACCAATTGAGCACAATGATACAGGAACACATATGGATGCAATGTGTATGTGTGTGCCTAAACGCCTTTGCAAGAGGAATGAGATCTAAATATACCTTTGATGTGCAACAATGTTTACTCATCTTAAAGGCTTTACTTTGCTTGATGAGTTACCATTCTTTTTTGAAGCTCGATTAATCATGAACCTAGACAACTAATCAATACAAAGGAAATATTGTTTTTTTGATATAGAATTATGTCAACACGACTCAAAAACCTAACATTCTGTTATTGCAGGCAAATGGAAAAAGAAAAAAAAAAGAAAAAAAAAAAGATACACAAGCAAAATTGTCCTATTTTGCAAATAAGACACTTCTGAACAAGGGCGGAGGTACATAAAAACCAGCATGGGTTTCCAAAATAAATAAATAAATAAATAAACTTACAAAAAAAAAAAAAAAAAAATATTAACAATCTTATAATTCTAATAAGTTAAGCTTAAAAGAAACAATAAAGTGACAATATTCACAATCTTTTATTAATACCGAAACACGTCAAATTTTACTTTGCTCTTAAATTTCCAAACAAAAGAGACTTATGTAGAGTTTTTTTTTCTCATTTGGTAAAGTTCAAACAAATTTTCAATTAATAAAATTTTATTTTACTAAAGAGGTTCAGCTTTTAAAAAAATTATACTTAATTTAGCCCATCCCGAAATTAGGTACCGGCTTCGCCCCTTTTTAAAATGAATTGAGTTTCTCTTTAAAACAAAAATTGTACCAAACAATGAAAGATGTCTTTGTAGTTTTGACACAAGTGTAGATTATAAATTATTTTGATTTCAAAGTATAAATCATCGAAGATGTCTTTGTACATGCGTCATCTTTGTCTCTGGTGTGGGGGTCATAACCATTTACAACTTCTTTGTAGTTTTTAAAATGAGATTGGAATTTCATTTCACTTATGATTTGGGTTGTCTGACTTCTTCGATTTTTTTTGCAATGGGTATAGTAGGGTATGATAGAGGGAGTATGTGGGTGCTCTATGTATAATGTATGTGCATGTTAAATGTGTGGTTTTGGCTGTACCATACATCGCCTCCTGCGTGCAGAACCTGCAAACCTGTTTTTTTTTTTTTTTTTTTTTTTTGCAGAGGTGGAAGCTCTTGCTATTCTGACTTCTGAGAGGTGCCCAGCTCGCCATTGAAACAGGTCTAACAGCAACTGTGGAGGAATCATGTGCTTCTACGGTTCTACCATTGTAAGTCCGGTTCACTCTAACTCTCAGTTGCTCTCAAAGATTGCTCTGATGCCAGCAACCGGTGGATATGTTGGCTGTTGGTACCATACTAGATATCAATTTTATTCTAGGTTTGCGAATTCAGTGGATTGTTAGAGGTGAGTGATGTGAAAGGTATAGTATTAAGTGTTTACAGATCTTGATTTTTAATAATTTATTAATAAATAAATAAAAACTGTATTTACAGGTTTTGCTCCAAGCTTGGAGAACTTAAAACTGTCTTCAATAACATTGAATGTATGTGACTAGAGACTTGATCAACTTCAAGTAAACAAGATTTTAGTATGTCGAAGAAAATATAAACGACCAACGGACCAAGGCTCGCTAGAGAAATGCCAACGTTTGACTGACACGTGTGTGGGTCTCTTAGTGAATGATAGGCTAGATACAGTGTCCCGTTATGATTATTTTGTTTTAACAATGAAACCATGTCAATGTTGTTTATGAATATAGTGATTAATGTAATATATGGAAGTATAATAATCCATTATTGTATTTATGAAAACTTGATTTTAAAAAAATGGTTATTTTAGATTTATATAATTTATTATTCATAATTATAATTATAATTACCAAAAGATATATAATACGAAGGCAAATGAAGCACATGCCTGTGCCACCAAACCTAGTGATCATATAGTAGAAGTTGTTTAAATTGTTTAAAAATCCAATTGTAGGTTTGTTCAGATCCAAGAGCATGCAATTGATCACGTGAACGTGTGCAATCAAACGGTTTATAATAAAAGGAAAACACAGAAACTTGAAATGGGACGTTGGGGTGTCACGTGATGGCACGAGTTGGAATTCCGACGTGGCACCGCGGAAAAACGTATGGGTTGGTATTACGCCAAGTCCGAGGTGGTCCCACAATCATAGGTTGTGAGCTGTCAACAATAACAAAACGACACGTGTTCGTACTACAACTTGTGTGGTCCCATCTAGCTGGAGACCTTATTACCGACACGCGAGTGTTTTTATTTTACCAACGTGCTTGATAGCGACTTGGGTCAAGGATACCGTACGCACCCGTGCGTACAATAACACGCTTTTATTATTGTTTAAGTTTCTCGGCTCGGCTCGGCTCGGCTTCTCCCTTATAGATGATCGCGAGATTTTGTTGAGATAGTATAGTACTACCATTGGGATTTTTTTCCATTTCACTAAAATAAAATATATGGGTTATATACTTATGAGTTATGAGGGCTTGTTTAGTGTACGCGATATGATACGATTATTTTTATATGATTGGATTGGATTAAATTTAGTGTTGTGATGTTTTTAATGCTATATGAAATTGGATTAAAACAATTATGTCTCTTGTTTAGTATGGTAAGAGATTAAGATCGAATAAAAAATAATTTTATCATATATTTAATATATTGTGAAATTGATTAATATACGGTTAAATTAAATTATTTTAAATAAATAAAGTTTTTAATTTTTTTAAATAAATAAAATATTAAAAATTAATATTAAAGAAAATAACATTTTTTAAATAATATTTAAAAAAAATATTATACTAAGATATAATATTAAATAAATAAATAAATTATAATTAAATAAATAAAAAAATATGGGACTAAATAGCCTTACCTCACCTGAATAAAATGGTTGTATAGAATTGAACTGGTTAAAATAATTATTTAAATTAAAACTATCATAATATAGAAACTATCATAATTTTATGGCTATTTATGGATTTAACCCGTATAATTATTTACTTATTTATAATGAATGTGATGCTCCATTATAACGAAACTAATATAATAATCAAATAAATTAAATTTCTAAAAACATCATATTGTTATAATTATAATAAATCAAACTAATATAATAATATAAAAACATTGTATATTTAAATATATTTTTATCAAAGAAGCTTATCAAGACATCACTTAACATTAAGATAAAAATTGAATTTTTAACAATTTTATATGTTGTCTACCATTGATCTAGATCTCATAATTGATAGATTTTATCTTTTGAAAAATCATTGGATACAATTGAATTAGTGTTTGATTGTATTAATTTGTATTTCATGTTTTTTTTTTATAATTATTTTGACTTTTAAAAAAAAAAATAGTAACGTATTTATTTATAATATATATTTTATGAGTATGTTTTGCTATGTCCACCTATCTAATTGCATCTTTATTTTTAATTAATAATTTTTTCTTGTAATATTGATGTTCGGTCAAAACAAAATTCCAACTCACTCTAGCCTTCAATCCTGGTTACACGTCTGTGATTGTATAGCATTATCTGAAAAGAAAAGGCAAAAAGGGCAAAGAAGACTCACTTCCACAAAATGGAAAATACATGGAAGCCAAAACCCTACCATAAAAATGAAACCAACCGGGGTTGGTGAATGCAGCAGTGTGGTCACAGTCAAAAAATTAAAGTGAAGAGAATCAGGTGATCACCTTATCAATTTTGGCTCTTTCTCTATTGAAATTGAAAGTGACTTGCATGCACACCCCCAAAACTCAACTATTTTGTGCTTATGACAGCCAAATTAAATGGAAACAACTAGAATTTCTAAAAAGCTTTCGGCTTTGGACATCAAATATCTACATAGATATCTGGTTATTAATTGACCACTTTTTGGTCGGCAACTTCATCATATTTTACCTTTTACACCTTCTTCTTTTTTTTTTTTCTTTCTTTTTTTTTTTTTTTGAATTTTCTAGAGAGAGAGAGAAACATTTATTTAATTAAAAGTCAATATGATTCAACAACTTCACATGTAGACATACTTAAACTTGTTACAAATCTTTTATCAAATCTAATTCTGTATCATTTTTTGTATTGACTTTAATTGTCTCACATATGATATGATATGGGTAAACTATGTTGATTCATCTAATACTTTTCTTTTAACTTTATTTGTTTTATATTCTCTAATTGATTAATATTAATTTGTTTTATTGTGTCATGTTGTGCTAAACAAAATTCATAAAGTACCCGATCCACTTTATATTATTAGAGTGTTTAAATACAATCAATATTTTGGTTAAAAAAAAAAAACTTAAACTTTTAGACCTGATGATTACTAATATAGCATCGGAGGTTCATTTGTTTTTGCATTTATTCTATAATATGTATCTCTATTTGAGTTTGGTCCACATGTCAAGCCAATCGGTCCGGTAGGGTGTCTAATGGTTACTAACTTTTATAAAAAATAATAATAATAATAAAATTGTTTGTTTGTATGATCATCAAATCAGATAAGCGGTCGTTTTTTTTTTTTTTTTTCTAAAGACTGAACAGTCCTAAATTTTTCTAAAGATAGAATAAAGACATAAATATGAACTTAAATGATATATTTTTTTTCCTCACATCTTAATATACTGTCAACATGTTTGTTTTTTAACAGTAAAATTGTCTGAAAATAACTAATTTTTCATTTATACCCATATTAAACAATTATACATATAAAATGGAATAAAAACAATCCAAAAATAATAATTATATAAGAGCACGGATGATCATGATCTTCTTCTTCGATTACAAACAAATTTTATTTTTAATAAGAAAAGAAAAAGAAAATTTTAAAAAAATAAAAAGGGTAGCAGAAAAACTCACACAAAACACTCAAAAAAATAGTATATAAATACAGTACATCACTCCAATATCATAATAAAGTATTGATATTAAACACAAATATGAGAAGTGATTAGGGTTCTTTTTTATTTTTAAAGCTATTTAAAATAAACAATATATTAAACTAAAAATTTATATACCGTATATAATTATGATGAAATTTGAAATATGTTATATAGGGGAGATAATATCGGAAGAAAAGATTTTGGATTACATTTAATGCAATTTAGTGATTTACAATTAAGTGAAAAGTCAAGATTTTTTACTTTTTATTTTAAGTTGTTTTTTGGTATTTTTAAGTTGTTTGACTACTTAAAACAACTTAATAATTATGATCTAGACGCATTAAGTTTCAAGTAGAAAAAACAAATGACCTCTAAACATATTTTATTGTATAAAAAACAAAATTCTATACAAATAATCAATTCTTTGTCTCAAAATTTTAAAATCTTATGGTCACGGCCAGAGGGAAACCTGTTGGGGAACTTGGCCCACAGGAAAAAAAATAGTTAAAAAAATATAAACGATTTTAAAAAATTGAATATTTTACAATTTAACAATTTTAATTTCAAGTTTCTATAATCTTCAAGTTCCGCCCCTGGTGACTGGTGTAGTCACAGCCGAAAGTTATTGGATCCAATGCCAACTTAAAATTTACTGATATAAAGAAATGATTAATTATTTAAGGCACTTGATCATCTTATAGAATTAAAAGGTAAAAAGCAAAACTATGATTGATGCAACCTCTCTAAAATTCGTTTTTGTTGAATAGAAAATTAACAACAATAATAATACAAGTATATTATGGGATACATATACATTACATAGGACCATCATCATCAGCATTAATTTTGTAATTTTTTTTTTGATAATATCTTTCAATCCGGGACCAGGTATTTTTTAAAAGCTTTCGTCATTAATAGGATTCGAACCGCTGATCTGAGAGTTATTTACCTAAACCCCAAACTCGTCAATCTACTAGCTGAGCTACATCCTTGGTGATTCATCGGCATTAAATTGATACTTTATTAAAAGGCAAAAGCAGCACATTACACGGACAAACCAAAATCTTGTAAATATACATGAAAATAGCCTTTGCAATAAATGAGTCATTGTCAATATTACTCATGTCATGACTTGCATTTTGGAGTTAATTGTACCCCTTTTTCATTAATATTAAATAGAAGAAGAAGAAGAAGAAAGTGGTCAATTAGTGTGTTAAGCAGGGTATTAAAGTAATGAAGTGGGATTATATATAATCGTTGAGGTTTGATTGGATTATTCAAATATTGAAGTTGTATTAATTAGTAGTGGAATGTGTGGTTTTGATTGGTCAAAATTATGATTAAGGAAAATGGTCGCATAGGCACCAAGACAAGAAGGAGGACAAATATATATTATGATTATTAATATTATTTTGAAAAGGGAGGACAAATATTATATATTAATATATGATTAGGTGGTCAGTATGGGATTTTTGAGGTTCTATATTCCCAATTCATTAGCTGTATCTGTATTTTAGTTGTCACCTCTCATTATGTGTTTTAAATATAAGAGAAGTGTATCTAGGGTTTCGGTGGGCAAAAATTATCCATGGATTATTATTGTACAATAGTATATTCTGATTTGGTGTATTGGTCCATTATGTTCAGTACGTGGTCTAATCAAAATCAATAGAATATACGTATTTACTAACCGAAAATGGAAAAAAAAGAAATCAAGTTAAATAGAAAAATGAATCACCGAAGGAAACTTGATTCCTTATGTGAGAGTGGAGAATTAAGTTCTTTGATTTTCAATCAGTTTTAGTAAATATTGTAATTTCAAATCAGGAATTGAACTCTCTTTCCCTTATTAATGTTTATGATTTCCATAAATAAATTTATTTAAAAGATGTGCAAATTGCTAAAAACAAAGACGGATGTCTTTATATGATGACTAGACTTGAATGGGATCTTTATATTAATTATTATAATAATTAGTAATAAATAAAAAAGTTTGGTTTGATTCGAACCGGATATTATTTAGATATGAATCAATCAATCCGAAATTAAAAATAAATATAGAAAAA
The DNA here is from genome assembly GCA_954870605.1 of Acer campestre. Taxonomy (NCBI): domain Eukaryota; kingdom Viridiplantae; phylum Streptophyta; class Magnoliopsida; order Sapindales; family Sapindaceae; genus Acer; species Acer campestre. Next base: position 41,962,978 of record OX940800.1, read on the forward strand.
ATACATTTATTATAATGTATATAAAATAAAATAAAAAACTTATAAAGTTTTGTTAAAGTGAAAAAAATGTATGATCTATTGAATCGATAGATAGATGAGTTTAAGGTTTGAACGAACCATAATCAAGTCAACGGGTGGACAGCAGCGTCGGTGTGGTTGTAACAATCCAGTCAAATGGAAATCTGTTAAAAATAATCGAATATTAATATATTAATATATTGTCTAATCGGATGAGCAATTGATGATCAGAATTCAACAAGTGTGAAGTGACAACTAAATCCATATGGACCATATCAGATATTTTTAAAATAAGCGATTAGTCGCATCACAATTCAACAGTTCACAAACAACAAACGACCTTACAAGTAGTTTTTGAGTCAACCTGAGTATGATGTCCAATTTATTTAAAGACCCCTGATAACTGATAAGACATCAAAACATCAATCATTTCTATTTTATACTGGAAATCAGCCAAAGGAGCCAATATTTCATTTTCTTTTTATTTTTATTTTGTTTTAGTTCATTGTTTAAAAATATCTTTTAATTAAGCATGTTTATAAATTTTTTTATAGAAAATTATAAAAAGATATTATCATTTGAGTTCCTATATTTTTTTAATTATCTATTTTTTACTCACTTATTCATTTTTCACTAGATTGGTTTCTATGTTTTCAAAAACCACTCAATTTCGTCCCTCTAACTATATTATATAATATAAATTATATACTTTCACAACCAAGAGATATCTTATACGGAGTCTTTCATGATGCAAGTATGTTAATGATGTCATTTTACTCTATTTATGATCAAAGAGTTTATTTAACCAGTTTTTTTTTTTTTTTTTAAATTGTTTTGTGTGATTGTGTGATGGTAGAGTAGAAGACTAGAAGAAGATGTGAGTTTGCAATGTAAAAAAAAATGGTGGTGGTGGAAAAAGAAATAGAAGTCATGGAAGATGTGAGTTTGTGACGGTAAAAAAAAACATGATAATATACAAAGAAGAAATCGTGAAGAAGAATTTTTTATTAATTAATAAAAAATTTAGGATTGATTTGACAACATTTAATTGGATAGCCTATATATATATATTATTATTTTTTTCTTACATTTATTTAATAAAGTTGCAAAAAAGATTAAATGACCCTTTAACAATCAGTAATTAATTATAGTTAACACTCAACAAGTCAATAGATAGTCAATTTTTTTTTTTTTTTTGAAATATTACAATAATTCAAAGTTTAGAGTGGGGACAGTCAAACTCACAGCCTCATAGTATAGGTATAAGGACTAAAGGATGAACAAACTACTTTACAAACATCATCTTGTCTAATGGGTAGTCGGTGTTTATATGAACATTTTGCTGATTTTACTGCAATTATTTACATAGTCAGCGTAGGCTAGTGCAATTTTCCCTATAATTAACTTTTTGTTTGAAAAAAAAAATACATAAAAATTATGATAAGGTATCATAAATATTCAATTATTCACATTATTTCAATAGATATCTTTCCTCTCAAGAAAAAAATGGTTAATATTTATCTTTAATTATTTTTTATTTTTTCTTATTAAAATTAATTCAGAATTTAGGGAGTACATCATGATCTGAAGACACAACCACAACATGCTACTGCACTATTTAGGGTTGAGTTGTAAATAAAAGCATATTTCACAATAATAGTTGAAAGATAGGGGTAGGGTTTTGATTTTAACCCTAGTCACGGTCAACGACTTTATTAATTTATTAAAAGAAAGTTAAAAGAGAGAGTATTAAAAATTTAAAACCAACGGTTAAATTTATTTTTTATTAAGCGTCAGTTTAGTGGACCCCATCAGTCCTATAGAGTATAGACCCGATTGGCACGTGTTTAAAAACTAACTAAACTTGTACAATACATCGCGAGTTACAATAATTTTAGTATTTTATTGAATCCCGTTAATTCTATGAGTGAGTAACAAAGTGTGAATTTTTTTTTATAATATTTATTAATTTGGGATTATGTATGTTTTTTAAAAACTTTTATTATCGGTAGGATTCGAACCGCTAACCTATTAGTTTTTTGTCCAAGTTCTATGCTCATCCATTTACCAACTGAACTATGCCCCTGTTGGAAAAAAAAAAAAAAATCTTAATTAGTTAGTAAATATAACCCAAAAAAATCATTAATCATACTAGACTTGGGATAATACAGTTTTAAAGAAATCTAAAGATAAATTTAATTTGTTTAAAAAAAAAATTAAGGTATAAGCTATTAAAGTTTCATATGATGATTTTATAAAGTCATATGTACGTTTATTCTTCCATCAAAAAAAAAAAAATGTACGTTTATTCATTAACATAATAATATCATGTTATACATGTGTTTATAAATATAAATCTAGTCGGTAATTATTTTTTTAAGAAAAAGAATTTTAATTAGGTTCGAATAATCGTAGCCGTAAGTTGTATATATATATATAAATCAAAATAATAAGACAGATATAGCATATTTGTTTAAATGACAACTAATAGTTTAGTAAGTAGACAATATTTTCATCCTTTCAAGAAAAAAAGAGTAGACCACATTTTTGTTTTTAATTGTTTTTTTAATTTTTAATTTTTATGTGTTTTATGTTTTGGAAAATATAATAATGGGCACTTGTATGGTGACAGCTTTGTATTAACTGTAAGTTTGTAAGAGTTTGAAAAACAATAATAAAAAACTAAAAGTGAAGAGTAAAAAATGTAAATAGAAGTTAGTAAATAAATAAAAAAAAAAAGAAAAAAAAAAACAAGGTATGGTAGTGGTACAGTCGACAGAGTGAGAGCTTTTATTTTGTGAGCACAGCTGGAATTAGCGGGATACAGCTGGCAGTGTACGGCAGCGGATACGCAGCTACCGTCGCCGTTTGAGCGTAGCTGTCTCTGTCTCTTTTTCTCTCTTACCAAAATGCCCTTCTTTTTTATATACCCATAGATCATAGGGCATACTCCTTTTGTTTTTCCTGTTTTACCCTTTCCTTTTTCCACAATACCCAAATCACTCCTCCCCATTTTTCAGTTTGGGAATTTACTTAAATGCCCTCTATTTAAAATAAATGGTTGAAATGATGATTAAAGAAAGAAGAGGCATGTGACAAAAATAGAAGAAAGAATAGAGGTGTATGATAATGATTAATGAAAAAACGTACAATTTCGGTTAGTATTTTTTACAAGAAACCATGTATATGTCAACTCTTGTACTTGACTCCCTCTTTAATTCTATCTATGCTAGTATGCTACCAACAAATTTTTGACTCCAGTACTCCACTAATCATATGTTATTAACTATAAATTATAGGTCCATTTGCATGCTTTAAATTACATAAAGCGTTTTTTCTTCAAAAATGTTTACATGTCCCCTTCAATCACATTTTAACTATTCAAAAAGTGAATTGCGTACAAAATTTGTATTTATTATTTCAAGATACGAAATGTTGTATATTGATATGTTTGAAGAATGTATATGGATTATTTATTCAACTTTCTTTTTATCTTTTAAGAGAAATCCACGTCATGCGATATGAACAAAATGACTTGAAAATTGTTAAATTAAATAAAATAACGCATATTATTGATAATGAAGGTTTTATTGGAGTAAACCCATACAAAAATAAAACCACATAAGTTATAGGGATTTTATAATACCATACAAAAACATGGTAAGGATGAAAAATATTACTTGAGTTGATAGTATATTAACTTGAATGGTCCTGATGATCCCTTGTGTTACCTGATCACATCATCTCCTCTCTTTATCATACTGTTCCACATTTCAATATCCTAGAGACTTCCTTATGATCTTGATTTTTTCAAGTAAAAAATTCATGGAAATTTTTCCTTAATTGAAAGATCTTATGTATCCCTAAGGATCAAGGACTCGCTCTTCTCCTTTTCCCTTGAAGGAAAAAAGCAATAGAAAGTGACAAAGAAAGCAAACTATAAGGGATACACTCTTCTTGAGCTATCTAACGTTCGACCTTTTTCCTTTAAGGGTGCGATTGTTACATGGGATTGGAATGAGACTGAGAATCTCAGTCCAATCCCATATTTGTGGTCTACACGGGATTGGATTTTTCTAGTCCCATTTAGACCAGTTATCCCACTATGACGGAACTAAAACAACAGCTGGGACAACTTTTGTCCCAACTGTTTTTTTTTATTTTTTGTTTTTATTTATAAGTTAAATTATTTATTTAATTTATTTGAAAAAGTAATTTAATATATTTTATTCTTTTTTAATATTATAATATTTTATTGAAATTAAAAAATTATTTTATTTCAAATTAATTATATATATTTTTAAAAATAACTTTTAACCAAATTTAATTAAAAATAATTTTATTTTTCTTTTCTTTGAATTGATTGAAAATGATTTATTTATTTTAAAAATAATTTTATACTGACCTCTCCCAAAAGACAATTATTTTTTATCAAATCTCATATTATACCAAATAAAAGACAATATTATTTTAGTATAATCTATACTACACCGAATACATCACATTGCTAATTTAGTCTAATCTTATCAAATCCAATTAAATCCCATAAAAATACTCCAATCATACTCAATCCAATCATGCATACCAAAGGCACCCTTAATGATTTCTAATTGTTTTCAACGTCTTACGATCTTATAAGCAAGTATTTATAGTTTTCTTTTAAGGTTTTCTAATTGTTTTCAACATCTTACAATCTTAATTATAAGCAAGTATTTATATTATCTGATTGGGTTTCCAAAACCCTAATCCATGGTTTGCTTATTAGTCTTTCAATTTGAGACAAAACACTTGTAAATAATTAATTTAATAATCGTTTAATATCAAGCTCATAAGGGGGCCTTAAGACCATATTTATTTTGGTTTAATTTCCTTAAATATAAATTACGTATGATAAATCATTTTCTTGACTTGTTGTAACTCATTCATATTACCTTAGTTATAATTTATACCACTATAAAATTATCAATGAACTCCAAATATAACATTATTTCAAAATAATTAAATAATATACTTGATGTCCATGACTGGTTATATATCGTGTAGCATTATCCTCTGCTCGGATATCAGTAATCAAGAACGAGATTAATAATGTTAACTACTTTTGATTATTACATTTTCAATGTGGCTCCTTGAGTTAAACAAATTACGACAGTATGATTATAATAATAATTCAAGATATTAATCCTATTACGACCAATTAATGGAAGATTTTATAGTCATTGACCCACGTAACTGCCCAATAGGATAGCTATACCATTTAGGTTTTGCAAAATTCCTTCAAATGCGTGCTTCAGTTTACCAACCTATCTATCGAGACATTAATTGTTTTATAGACTATATGAATCAATCACTCAATATGATTCCACCACCCTCTTTGGATTAATATCATTATCATTATAACCGTTAGGTTAATTCTCATATGTTTTGACAATAATCTTTATGCAAATGGTTCTGCATGTACGATTTATATATTATATAAATTTAGGATTTGGGGAGGGGGAAGAACTCAAATCCATAACCTTCTGTAGAGTATAACATTGGACTGACTTCATTTGGTCTCTAGGACATATATCTAATATAAAAATAATTGGATTTCATTTGAAAGTTTATATTTGAAATTCTAATTGAATCAAGTTGAATTAATTAATGTAAGGGCATATTAATTAGATAAATATTATTTATGTAATTTTATTAGTTCATAGTAGTTTAATTCCCTTTTAACTAGTGAGAATTGTTTGATCAATGCTTTGTAATGTTTATTCCTTTTCTTTTATTTTAAAAAATACTGAGTTTGTAGTGTGAAAATAAGAAAAGAATGCGTCTAATGATTTTATTTATTTATTTATTTTATTTTTTTAAGGAATACTAAAAATATACTTGGCATTAGTAGTTCGAAAGAGTAAATATATCTAATTTATGTTTACAAATATTATTTCACTAGAAGGTGTGTATATATATGTATGTATTTTTACATTGTTTATATAAATTATTATAATTTTTTTTTTTCAAAGACAACATTCAAAGTATTTAATCCATATGTTTTATATGTTTAAAATGGAAAAAATATATATATATATAGTTTTATAAAATTATATTGACTAACAACTATAACAATTTTATATGATTTTGTGGTTTATACATAATTTTAAACTAATAAATAATAATACAATTAAATTTAATAGATGTATAAACCTAGTTCTAACTGACGAATTCAAGTAGTGTGTACCTCTCACCCAATGTTTGGAATGGGGAGCTTGAGTCTCACCATTTGAATTTGACAAATGTGTGAAGAGTTTTATCTCAAATGTTATGGGAGTATCTGCGTATATAGTGGTCTTAGACCATCTTCAATGTAACACCATTTTGTAATTCCCCAATTTATATATATATTTTTTGGGTGTGGAGCTACATATAGCACCAAATTTGGTGCCACACCGTAGCTTCATACAAAATACTTTAAAAAAAAGAAAAGAAAATCACATTGACTATATTTAAAATTTTTAAAATTCATAATTTAACTCTCATTTTTAATTATAATAATATTTATTCTAAAAAATATATTGTTGGAAAGAATCTTTAAAATGACACCAATATTAATTTTACCAAAGAAATTAATTAATATTGTGTAAGTTAACTTATCTATTAAGAGAATATTATTTAAAGATGTTTTTTTTTTTATATCAAATTGATTTAGAATACGTTGCAATGGAAAAAAAATCATTGTAAGTATATTCTTTAAAGATGTTCTTTTAACACTAAACTATGTTTTGATTGGTGGAATATGATAGAAAGGAAAAGAAATGAAAGGAAATGAAAGTGTTTTTAACTATTGTTGTTTGGATGGTTATAAATATATATATATATATATAAATATATATATATATATAAAAGGAAATGAAACCAATTTATTTGGAGGGGAAAAATAAATGAATTCATTTTATTCTATTTACGAAAATACTATTCTTTCAACAATATGAATACCCAATATTAATAGGGATAATTTTGGGATATTGAAAAAATCATTAATTCTGGATTCCTTTCCTTCATTTTTCTCCTAAATTTGGGTGAAACAAGAAGAAATTATCCCATTTTTTCCTTCCATTCCCTTTCCTTCCTTCCTCTCTCATTTAACAATCCAAATAAGAAATTAGAAATCCATCTAAATCATTTCCTTTCCTTCCTCTTCTATTCTATCAAATTAAACATAGCGTAAGATAATGTAAAATTTGGTGCAACGCATCGGAGATACTCTTAATAATTATTCTAATTCAAAAGGAAAGAGAATGTGTGACGGTGATCTAGTCTGTAATTCAAAAGGGTCGTAATCAATTAGTCAAACAATTCAAACTATACCTTTCAAACAAGGTAAGGTAACCGACTTATACAACTTTTTACAAAGGCACCCAAAACCGTAATATCTCACAACTTGAGTGGCAAATCCCAACACCAACCCCACCAAAAAGCACCTCTTAAGACCAAAAACAAAAGTCAAAATCTCCATTAACCTCAGAAAATCTTTCTTAAACGGTAAAAAAAGAAAAAAAAATACTCCAAAGATTCTCTTAAGAAATCTGAAATTTTGAGGCATTGTCGAGGGCAAATCCGTCATTTCCTTGCCCATATAAGTAATTCTTCGCTTTCCAACACTCCAACTTGATACAATCCTCCTCTCATCTCTCTCTGTCTCTCCTAAAAATAAAATAAAAAATTAAAAAACCTCTCTTTTAAGCTTTTCGTCGAACAGGTCACATACAATCAACTTTCATCGGCGATTTCACTGGAACAGCGACCGGAACCGTGTTGTTTCTGGAGATCCTTTTTCTGTGTTTTGTTTCTAGTTTATGTACAGACTGATAGAACAGGCGTCCATGGTGAAGCGCTGTCGTTTTTTGGGCTTAATTGATCAGAGATAGACAAAAACATATAATATTATATTATATGGTTTGAGATTGTAATATCCAGAAGGACGACGACACACACAGAGGGGATATGGGGAGAGGAGTGGTGGTGGGGGTGGCAGTGGGGGTGGCGGCGGCGGCGTGTGTAGTAGCGGGAGTGGTGGTGGGGAAGAGAGTGAAGAGCAGGAGGAAGTGGAAGAGGGTGATGGGAGTTTTGAGAGAGTTGGAGGAGGGATGTGAGACCACAGTAGGGAGATTGAGACAGGTTGTGGATGCCATGGCTGTGGAGATGCATGCTGGCTTGGCCTCTGAAGGAGGCTCCAAGCTCAAAATGTTGCTCACTTATGTTGACAGTCTCCCTTCTGGGTACTCTCTATACTTCATTTTGTTTTGTTTTTATAATTTTTTTTTTTTTTTTTTTGGGTTCTTGAAAAATTAGGATACTTTTCTCTTGGTGGGTATTTGTTTTTATGTGCACTTGTATGTGCCTTTTGTTATTATTATGATTTTCAATTGGTTTTCAATGGCTGTTAATATTTCATTGTTATTTTTGCACGGTTTTTATTTTATTTTTTCTTACTTTTTTCCTTGTTTTGTTCTCTTGTTTTGAATTGCTTATTTAAATCCTGTCAAATTACTAGTTTGTTGCCATCTTGGTTTCGGTATTGGTTTGATTTGATATTTAGTCTTTTTTGCTGTTTTTGTGTCTTTATTTTTACTAGTTTATTGATTTTTTTTGGTGTGTTCATATTTTTTATAATACTTGTACAGGGTTTCTGGAATTGGCATTGATATAAAGTTTTCGCTTTTGAGTTATCTATATATATGATGTCATCTGTTCTTTTGACATTTGACATTGTGATGTATTGTCTTTCCCCTTATTGAGTTGGGAATATTTTGTTGCTTAACTTTACATATAAGGTTAATAGAATCTTATCTGTTCCTTTTTTCTTTTTTGCTTCTATTCTCATTTAATTGTGATACAACTGTTTACATGATACTGTGTTTTAAGGTTCCTGGAGTGGAATCTGTCTGTTTTTTTTTTTTTTTTCCAAGTTCACTTTCCAATGTAGATGGGTTTAACTTGAAGATTTAATGATTCGAAGCTGCATTGTCTGTTTGCTTTTTTCTTCATTTTTTTAAAATTGACTTTAGCAAGTTCTGAAGGTTGTCTATCATAGTGCTAGCTACTATGTAGAGCTAAATGCTTCACCTGCAGTTGTTCTGGGCAGTTATTTACAGATTTGTATGGAACTCTACATTCTTTAGTTGCCTTCAGATTTTTTATCTAGTTTTGGGGTTTAATTTGCCAATATTTGCCACTGTCGATGTATTGTTGCCTAGTATTGCAGGCCCCATTACTTTGTGGAAGGGCTTTGATTAGCAAAAAAACTTGTAATTGCAATTGCACTATTCTCTTATTAAAATGCAGTTTTTTTTTTTAAATTAATTAATTAATTAATTTATTTTTTCTGGTGTTGGAGTGCTTTGTCGTGACTTTCATTTCTGTTGTTTGATTCATGTTTTTAATGTATTCAATAGGTTGTACTAGTAAATTGATAATAAATTTTGTCACAGGAACGAAAAAGGAACTTATTATGCTCTAGATCTTGGAGGTACCAATTTCAGGGTCTTGCGGGTTCAACTAGGAGGTCAAAGGTCCTCTATTCTAGATAAAGATGTGGAACGACAAACCATTCCTCAACATTTAATGACCGGCACAAGCGAGGTGACTAAATGTTTGCCTCACATAGTTACTTCTATTGGCATACCTTTGATATCTTATCATATTCTGATATTTGTGAAAATTGATGTGTTTAATTGTTTGCAGGATCTCTTTGATTTTATAGCTTCATCATTGCAGCAATTTGTTGAAAAAGAAGGAAACGGTTCCACCCCTTCCTTTGTCAGAAGGGAGCTTGGATTTACATTCTCTTTTCCAGTGAAACAATCGTCGGTGTCATCAGGGCTTCTACTTAAATGGACGAAAGGGTTTGCAATTGAAGACATGGTTAGTTTTAGGATATTCTAATATTTGTGCTCTAAAGTACTCTAGAACCATAGGAAAAGGCAACTATGCTTAAACTATACTATAATCTTTTACTGATGCTGGATCCAAGATGGTGTCACTTTTTCATTGCTTTGTGCATCCTTCAGCTTTCGCAATGCTGCTCGGAGGAGCTGTACTTGAATCCTGAGCCCAAATGCTTGAAATGAGTTTAGGCATAGTGTATGATTTTGGTCCAAGTACAAGCTAGATTTTTGCTTTTATTATGTTGAATTAGTTTATGTTTGCAATAATTATCCAGATAATTAGGGAATGTATCTTGCTAGAATAATCTATTTGAAATTATTCCTGCTTTATATTCTAGTAATTGAGGAAAGATATTACTTTTGACACATATAGGGCTCTATTGATTGTAGGTTGGAAAAGAAGTCGGTGAATGCTTACAACAAGCATTGATCAGGAAAGGTTTAGATATGCGGGTTGCAGCATTGGTAAGCGCTTTGCCCTTTTCCTTAATGAACATTGCTATCAGCTTTTCTATAAGTATACATGTGAGTTTAATTATGTTGCATTTTTTTTAAGGATCCCTCTTGAAAATGAAAAAGTTTGATCTCATTTGGAAATTTTCTAGTAATCAACTCTTCAGTTTCTCGAAATGAGGAGCTCGCTACTATTTAACCATCAACGAAACTTTTGTTGCCTTATGCTTGGAGCCTTTGGCAAAGATGATACGTCCTGTGCTTTTTTTTTTACTGTTCTCTAAATTGTATATGAAAAAGTTTGATCTCATTTGGAAATTTGCTAGTAATCAACTCTTCAGTTTCTCGAAATGAGGAGCTCGCTACTATTTAACCATCAATGAAACTTTTGTTGCCTTATGCTTGGAGCCTTGGGCAAAGATGATACGTCCTGTGCTTTTTTTTTTTACTGTTCTCTAAATTGTATATGAAAAAGTTTGATCTCATTTGGAAATTTGCTAGTAATCAACTCTTCAGTTTCTCGAAATGAGGAGCTCGCTACTATTTAACCATCAATGAAACTTTAGTTGCCTTATGCTTGGAGCCTTGGGCAAAGATGATACGTCCTGTGCTTTTTTTTTTACTGTTCTCTAAATTGTATATGATGATGCTTTCTGTAGTTTACAGATGTCAGTCTATTGAGGTTGGGATTAAGGATCAGTTGAGTTGAGTTGGCTTGATGCTTTAGTGTTTCTATGTTAATTTGGTAACAGAGAAGAGGATAACAAAATGAAAGAGGGTAAAAAGGAAACATTAAAGTTTTGAAAAGATATTTAAACATATATTAGAGGTCAAGACAACTGCATAATTACAATCCTCGACACTTTCTGGAGCATAAGTTATGATTTTAAATGAAATGATTATTGACATGATCTAGGTCGCATATTCCACATGTATATTTCATTGTTATTATAATGGCCATGAAAGCTGTAATATCCAGACCCTTAACGTGTTTAATTCATTATCACAACTGTAAATAATTATTGGTATGTTTCTCCAAAGGCAATGTCTTCTCTCTCCTTAAAACAGGAATTCTGATATATAGGATGTTGAATCATCAAGATTGTATTTATTGCATGGCATTCAAAAAATTCAATATTTATCATCCATCTTTGTCAAACATGATTGCAAATTTATTTCCTACATTGATATATTATTGACTGTTGGTCCTGTTTCCATTGAACATGAAATCCTTTCATCCTTTTAATCAATTTTGTTTGGCCTTTGAGACTAAGCATAGCATGTAATTTTGGAATTAGATGATCCCTCGAACTGGAAAATAGAGCAGTTATTTTTTGTAACATTCAATCATAAATATAGGTATGTATGGGGTTCAGAGCTTTGGTTATTATGACTATAAAAAGTTGTAGACCTTTCAGGTGAAGTTATGTTCAGAAGTCAGTCAGGTTTTTGGAAGATTGAGCTTTAATAGTCATGTTATATTGGACATTCATTAATTTTACTAGCTTTTTGTTATATAACTTTGCTCCTGCCTCTTCTTAGGAAGCTTGTGGCTTGTGCTGATAGAAGTGGTTCTTATTATGAGTAGAATATGGGTTATAACTTATAGCTATTGTTTGATAAAATTTCATTCATAGTTAATGGTTTATTTTAGATAATTCTTTTTTATTGTATTAGCACTGATAATCTTGTATTTTGAAGACCAATTATTAGAAGAGAATTAAGTTTCTCAATACCTCAAAAGCTTTTGACAGATCATAAATTGATAAAATTGCTTGCCTTATTATGCCCTACAGTTTTAACAAAAGCTTCCTATGCTGAAAACTGCAGATGACTCTAAATTATTGTTAAGGAGAGTTATAAACATTCTCTTTTTGTTTATTCTGAGCAGGTAAATGATACTGTGGGGACTTTAGCTCTTGGCCATTACCATGACGTAGATACTGTTGCTGCGGTGATAATCGGAACAGGCACTAATGCCTGCTATTTGGAGCGGACAGATGCAATTATCAAGTGTCAGGGACTTCTTACAAGTTCTGGAGGCATGGTATCCTTCCTTTTGTCTCAGTTAGACATTATCCTGGGATTTATTAAAGAGACTGATCAGTTTCTTATGTGTCAGACATTGTTCCAATCTCACATTTAAACCTCTCTTTCTTGATTAGGTTGTCAATATGGAATGGGGAAATTTCTGGTCTTCACATCTGCCCAGAACTTCATATGATATTGATTTAGATGCCAATAGTCCTAACCCAAATGATCAGGTAAGGTTCACTTTGTTATACTTTTGTTTAATGATAAAAATTGTAGGACCACTCCAATTTGTTAAGTTTTCGCTGCAGGGTTTTGAGAAGATGATATCAGGAATGTATCTAGGTGATATTGTTAGGAGGGTAGTCCTCCAGATGTCTCAAGAGTCGGACATCTTTGGACCTGCTTCTCCTAGGTTATCAATGCCCTTCATCTTGAGGTATGTTTCTGTATTTGCTCTTTCTCGCAGTTTCACATGCATACATTCATGCATGTGATAAACATGCATATAACCCCTTGCGCAATGAATTGCTTTGCTTCTGCGTTATATCCATTTTCTTACTGGAGGTAGAGGATCTGGGTGGGTTTGTGAACAATCTGGTGTCTGGATATGCAATATTTGTTGCCTATATTGGACACTATTATTAAGTTTTACAAAATACCGGATCAGATACTTAGTTACGATTGGTAGAATTCTAGCGATCTGTGTTATGATCTTTGGTGAGTCACAGTTTCCTTCTCCCAAGCATCTGAAATTTTATTAAGCTTCTTGTTCCAGATGGTTCTTCATGTGGATATAATTCTTGTTTTGGGATTACCCACCACTGAGCTGAGTATTTAAGGCAGTTTGGAATTTGTCAAATAGGATACATACTTATATAGTTCTAACTTTGGTAACCTTAACATGTGCATGTTGGGTAACTTTTTTGAGAAAATTTTGAAATACATTATATATTGCATGTGTACTGTCTTGCTGCCCTCCCAATTGAATTTTGTAGACCCTATTCCCTAGTTCTACTTTGTCAACAATGAACTTCTTCTCCTCCTTCCTCTTCTTTTGACAATAATATGTATGGATACACAGAATAGATGATTATGTCTGCTGCATGTTTATTTATCGCTCTTGTTGTGCTCAGTTAGAAAAGTTCTGAACATGCTTTACAAATTGTCAATTTTTTTTATCTATCTGCTGTCAATTGTGAAAAACCTTGTGATAATTGAGCTGTTTGGTTTTACACTTATCACTCTCTTTTGTTTGTGATAATTGTCTAATTATTTTTATGGTGAATACACTTTCTTCCTTGGTAGACATGTCAAGTCTGTGGTTTTTGTAAATGATTGTTAATTGTATTATGAAAATATTCATGTTTCTGTCAAATTTGGTTATGCCATTTCCTCTTGGCTGCTGCACGTGGAGAGAGAAAGCTTAGGAAACTGCAGTTTGTTTTGAAATCCTAAATCCATTTTCTTATTGATACAATTCCTCTCAAATTAGTTGGAAAAGCTTGGCCAAAAAAAAAAAAAAAATGGTGTAAAGTTAAGGATTGCAATAAATTGCATGGGGATAGTAAGAGACCATTTAATATATTTGTCAGTAAGTCCTTTAAAATTTTCTCTCTGATAGATTTGTGGATAAGAATTAGGCTTATGCTTTGTAAGCATGCACATTGATGTTTTTTCAGTAAAAGTAAAGTGTATCAAGATGATGAACTTTATCCATAAAAATAGTTGATTAAAAAGTCCACACATATCACACCAAAATACCTACATGCGTGATCTGTTTGTTTGTTGCATTGTATTTATTTATTTATAAGAAACACAAAGTTGACATCAAATCATGTGTTTTATTTCAAGTGTCTGAAATATTCAATCAAGTTTTAGTCTCCTGCGGTATTGATTTCAGGACACCTTTAATGGCTGAAATGCATGAAGATGACTCTCCTGAGTTGACAGAAGTAGCAAGAATCCTCAAAGATGTTCTAGAGGTAGCTGAGTGGCTTTTCTTTCATTAGCCCTTCCTGTCTATCATTGCTGGTTCATCTGACTCCATTTTGTTTGCTTTGTATTGCTTTTTCAGATTTCCGATGTCCCTTTAAAGGTTCGAAAGCTCATTGTAAGAATATGTGACGTGGTAACGCGCAGAGCTGCCAGATTAGCAGCTGCTGGTATTGTGGGAATCTTGAAGAAGATTGGCCGGGATGGGAGTGGTGGCATTACAAGTGGGAGAAGTAGAAGTGATATTAAGATGAGAAGAACGGTGGTCGCAATTGAAGGGGGTTTGTATACAAGCTACACAATGTTCAGAGAGTACTTGCATGAAGCCTTGACTGAAATCTTAGGTGAGGACATTGCTCAACATGTTATTCTTAAGGTCACAGAAGACGGTTCTGGCACCGGAGCAGCCCTTTTAGGTGCTTCACATTCATAATACACTGCGGATATGGTACAGTTGCTATAAATATATATATATAAATAATTATTTATATATACATATAGCCCCTGTAAATGTAGAATTCATTTTCTATATTTGATATCTTTTTTGTTTTATATATATATATATCACAAAGGTCAGTCAGTCCCTTAGTTGAGTATATTTCAAGTTGACCCAAATGTATCCTTATTATGCCTTACATTTTCCAAGGTCATTGTATAGTGAAGCTGGAATGTGAAAATGAAGTTCTTTTCTTACGGAAATATGAAAATATTCTTTGCATTATATGATGACTTTCAACTTTCAAGTGTTGTCTGAAGGATGTTATGGTATTGTTTGTTGCAATATCAGTACTAATAATGGAATTTTGGATATTAATTTTATGTGTTATATAATTAATTAATTGTGCAAACTGCAAAGCATTAGAAATTTAGAATTGTCTACTTTTATTTTTTTAACCTTTGTTTTGTAGCAATTGGCTCCGAGACAAATCATTATCAACCAAACAAGCCTAGCATAGAGTTGACCTTTCATTGTCCACTAATAATCACAGCAAAGAGGTCCATTATTATAGTCAGAAACTGTTAAAAGGGTCCATACTACTTTTTAATGAATGTAGTTTGCTTGTGAAATGAGAGGTCGAAACCTAATGATGTGCTCATGATTCATGAATGTGATTTCATTTTGGCAGATGCTATCTACTTATTTATTTTGGACATTAAGGGCCAGTTTGGTATTGATTTTGATAAGCTAAAATCAATTTATTTCATAATTTTGGAAGAAAATAATGTTTGGTAAAACCTTCCCAAACTAATTATTTAAGAATCTACCTTGATTTGACAGTGATTTTGAGAAGGAGGTAGAGGGTTACTTTTCAAAAGCAATTATAAAATAATCAATTTTATGATTTAATGAATCTTTTAAAACACCCAAATTGCCCTCATTAGTTTAACTTGAAAACAGATTTCTCCTTTTATTTTTTTCCTATTCTAATATCTTACAACCCTAATTTCTACTTAATTCAACATTCTTTTTTCATTCATAACACAAACTTTGCTTTGAGTTTGAAGATTTTCCATCACTTTCTCAAGAAACTTTCACAAGTAAGTCAAATTTATATTTATATGTTGAATTAAAAAAGATTTGATGTATGATTTTATCTTGTTTGAATAAACAAGTTCATATGTAAAACAAATGCATTACTGCATTATTTATTCACTTTCAATTATGTCTCAGGCATGAATGAGGTTTGATTGTTTCAATTTTAATTTTTTTTCAATATTTTTTTTTTTTTTTAATGAACAGTTTGATGTTTAGCCTAACATATTAATTTTATTAATGTCCATGTTTGCGGTTTGATTGTTTCAGTTTATTTATTTATTTTATTTGCTTGAACAGATCATTGTTTAACTAATATATATATATTCTATTTTTTTTTTTTGAATATATTTAGATAGATAAACCCAGCAAAGTGAATATAGTTTGCTAATACAAACGGACATCTGGACTCCATAACCAACGATAAACTGCAGATAGACTAATTAATTAACCAAATAAAACATAATGTAGATATTGGATAGACAAAGCCAATCTTTGATAGTTCTTTCGATCACTTCAACCATCTATTAAATTATAAACATAAACTAATCCTCGCGATGACTACGGACAACCTTAGAATAAAATACAAAATTGAAAGTATTTCAATATCATACCCATTTTGGTCATTGTATACTGTCACAACAGTTTGACAGCATAACTTACCAAACACATATACAGTATTTTTAAACCTCACAGCAATTAAAAAAGTATGATTTGTCAAACGCCTACCTGCTTAACTTCACAGCTGATTATTCCTCCAGCACAGCTGACAGTGATTATTTAAGAAGTTACAGCAATACCAAACTGGCCCTAACATTTGTCAAGAGATATAGTCATTAGACTATAGACAGCCCAAAACTATGATTGCACAAATGACTTGAGTTTCATACTTGTTACCTGTAACCATTCTATCCATTGTTCTAAAAGAGTTTGCATCTCGCTTCCATCTTTTCAATATAAAATGCTTTGGGATCTCATCAACCTCAATTTTATTAAAAACTCTCAACACATGTGAACTCTCACAACAAATTCTTTAGGCTAACCAACTTTTGTTGAAACTATGTGTTAAATTCACCATCGCTGTCACCCACTTCCGACTTGAAACCGGTTGAATCCACTAATTGATCACGAAATTTCTGAAAAATATTTCGTGTATAAATACTTGCCACATGTTTCAATATCAAATTGTTTTCATCAATAAGCCTATCCTTAAGTTCAGATACATAATCTTCATGATTTTCTCTTTCAACAATCTTCTTTAAGGCTTGTTCATACCTAATTACAAATTCTAAGTTTGTTTTTGGGGAGACAAACTCATTGAAAATGTATTCACACCTTCACTACGATATGTTGTATTCATTCTAGCCAAAAATGTCTCGATGATATAATGGTACCCATGATTCTCTAATTTCATACAAATGCCGGAGCCACTCATTATTATTCAAATCAAACTCCATGATCAAATCGCTCCACATCTTTTCAAAATCCTTTCTTTTGTATGTGTTATGGATGCATTTCTTAAGTGCACTCTTGAATTTTGACTATTTAAAATAAATGTGAGACAACTTCTCTCCAATTTTTTTTTTCTTATATGCCAAATACAGAGACGATGACGTTTGTTAGGAATACCTTTATAACGGCCACTCCTATAGTAGCATGATATTGATCGGTGATAATTGATATTGGATGCCCTACAAGATGAGGCTGGCTCATTAGCAGGGTCGGAGCTACATGCAAATCAGCCTGAACTTCTGCCCAGGCTGATTTTTTTCCTATTTTTTTTTTATTAACAATTAAAAATCTATTTTGTCAAAACAATTAAAAAACTATTACAATTACTCACATTTGGTCCTTATTTAATTTTTTTTTTTTTTTTTAATAGATTAAACTTGTTATGTTTTCCATATCTAAGTGTAAACTTTTCAATTAATAAAATTGTATTATACCGTGGAGGATCGTTTTAAAAAATTATATTTAATTTAGCCCACCAAGAGATTAAGGCCCTGTTTGATTTTTCTACTTAATACTTAATGTCACTTAATGTGTTCCATTCAGTCATTTTGTTTGATTTTTTAAGTGATAAAATCACTTAATGAGCCCTTAAAACCATTTGTTTTGAAAAGTGAAAATTCACTTAACACAAATCCCGTGGAATTTAATGCAAACTTTTCCTTCCAAAACTATCCTCACTAATTTATTCTATTTCCAATGCTATCAAGCCAAGGGTATTGCTTGAATACAATCAAAATATTTCAATAGAGTTTGAACTGAGAGCTGGTGACAATCATGATCATGCACATGTTGGTGACAAAATTTATGTGACAATGGTGGCTCCATCGTTCACTACACACTCATTTACGATGAATCAGAGGCTATTGATGTTAGTTTTGGCTTGTATTCTCAAATGAACTAATGTGAACCAAACAAAGACTCAACTGATGTGGAGCTTCCTGGAGACGTGGGATATGTTTGGAAGATGGAATGGTGTAGTTTGAGGGAGGTTGAAGATCATGAAGAACTGAATGAGAATTTGTTTCAACGTATGGATCGCGGTTTTCTGAGCGATATAATTTAAGGTGACTTGTAACGGTTTAGGAAGCGGGTGTACAACCGTGACCCGAATCGTAGTTAATCATAATCATACGTGAAACGGGAAATCTTCAGCAGAAAAGGAAGTAGTTTGTTTCTGGAAGTTCTTATGCTTGAAGGAAAATGATTTACTCTTTACAAGAAGACTTGTCATAAAAAAGAAATAGTATTTATGTGAAACAAGTAAGTCTTGTACGTTTAGGAGTAGGATTTCATTTTATCTTAAACTCCCTGTAACTAGTATAAATAGTCATAATATTTATGTTATTAGTTTTAAGGCTGTGGAGCAAAAAAGAACACCATGTAAACATCAGAGAGTGTGAGTGAGATCCGGGGAGACCCAAGGGAATATCCGAGGAGGGATCCAAGGGAATATCGGTGGATCTAGTTATAGATCCGTGGGTGATATTTAGGGGAGACCTAGGGGATATTGTGGGGTTCTTGGTGAGGATCTTGTGAGTGGAGTTTGGGTTAGGTGTGAGAGAGAATCCTGGAGTATATGGTTGTAACAATTTATCATATAGTGGAACTTTCTCTGTCGTCCTGACGGCCCGTGGTTTTTTACCCGTTTTGGGTTTTCCACGTATATCTTGTGTTGTGATTGTTTTATTCTCTCTCATCTATTTTTTCTGCTTATTGACGTTATTATTTGCTATGAGTTATGAGCGTATATTAGGCACAGCGATTCCACGTTCATCGGATTTATTATAATAGAGGATTATCCCCAACAATTGATTTTGGCTTTAGATGGGCAGGTTCAAAAGATCGGTTCTTGGAACCATGTTGTGAGAGGTTATGCACCGGCCGGTGGGGTAGTGGTGCCACCAGGACATTATCAGTTGTTTGTGGTCCATGAAGGTATTCCTAGTTAAGCTTTTTGGGTCAAAATCAAGTATAGTAGTAGTTGATTTTTTGTTTTTGTTAATATTTCTTGAGAATTTTAGAATGTATCATCATCAAATATTATGTTCTTTTTCAATGTAATTCAACAAATGGAATAATGTATGAAATATTATTAATAACTAAATAAATTTATTTTACAATTAATTTACATGTTAGAGTTGTCCTTAATATATTAAAATGTAAATATATAACAAATAACAGTTAGAAGGACGTAGATGTAAAAATATTTATTTTCAGATATTTATAACTTAAAAAAACAAACAACTTATCACTTATATTCAGTTTTCAGTGAAAAAAAAAACATGTTTTTCAATTTTCAGGCACTATACAGTCTTCAGTAACATTTAATATTGTTCAGTCTTCAGATAAAAAATCAAACGGGGCCTAAGTCTTGGATTCGCCCCTGTCCATTGTTATGCCCCTCACACCTATATCAAAAGGTTGTGGGTTCGAGTCTCTCCACCTCCCTAAACCCCTAATTATTGTAAATATTTAAAATAAAATAAAAAATCATGGAGTGATATTATGAATGACATAGTAAGACCAAATTACATGCCAAATCATTTAGGTTAAATTTTTGGATTGTATAGTATTATTTTAGCATCATTCATGCATCTCCATATATTATATGAAATTCGTTTTTAACCACATCCGAAGTTTCAACTCTAAATAACCATATTGTAATTTCAGTCCATAACCATAAATTATGAAAACAACCCCTGTAACATCTTTTCTATTTTTTTTTTGGAACAAAAAAGTGGTGAATTTTTAATTTTTTTTAAACTGAAAAGTACTGCAATATCCCTCAAAAACAATGTTTTAAATTTTTTATAGGAGAAAATTACCGAAACATCCCTTAATTTGCCCATCATTTAGGTTTAAGTTTTTTTTTTTTTTTTTTCTTTCTACAAATCGACACACTGTTAGGAAGGGCCTACCCGTCGATTCTGTCGTCGTGCTGCCCAAGCAATGTGAGTCCAGGTAGCGAGTTGATTGGGCTCGACAGCGCCTTTGTCAGGCGGTGCTGTCCCGACAAAGGTTGGAGATATGTGAGAGAGAGATGAGTGGGGAGAGAATAAAAGAGGACAAGAGAGTTTGGGGAGGGTTTTTATATGAGAGTATTTGTGTAATTTCTCAAAAACGTGGTTATTTACCATTAAACTTTTGCATGTTGCTACTTCACCATTTCATGGGAAACTAAGCTTGCTGTTAACATCAAGAAGTCTCAAAGTAGCGAAAGAAATAATTATGAATTTTTCTCTCATAACGGTTACTAAGGGGTCGTTTGTTTTTTTATCTGAAGACCAAATAGTCTTGAATTTTTTTGAAGACTGAATGAGAACTAAAATCTGAACCTAAATGACATGTTGTTTTTTTTTTTTTTTCTTCACATCTGAATATACTATCAATATGTTTTTTTTTTTTTTTAAATAAAATTTTCTGAAAATAAGTAATTTTATATTTATACCCATACTAATTAAAAATAATAATTTAACATGCACCATTCTTTATAAGATTTGGTATGTTCTTCTGCAAATAAAGTTCAATTTAACAAAAAAAAAAAAAATATCATAGCATATAATTTTGCATGCTGTAAATAAAGTTTAAGTTCAATTTATTGTTAAAAAAAGTTCAAGTTCAATATGCACCAGAAGCCATATAAAAAATAAGTTCTTAATTTTTTTTTTTTTTTTTGAATTAGGTTCTTGAATTATATTGCATATATATATATATATAATTATTCTATAACATCTTCAAGCCACGGAATTTACTCAATACGGTATACAAATTTATTGAGTACTAGATGAATAGTTAGATAAAAATATATATATATATAAAGTTCTTATCAGGATTTGGTAGGAGATAGAGAAATTCAATTGTTCAATTCCTTGAAATTTTCAGTATGAAGAAGTTATTAGGTTTTTATTTATTTATTTATTTTTATACCTAAAACCCGTTTAAAATAAGAAACATGTTAAAAGAAAGAATTTTACACCATATCAAATTAGAATAAATTTGGAAATGTATCTTCTTTGGGAGGATAAACTTGGAAGCTAATATTTTAATTGTAATCCGGTGATTTGGAATTAAAGTTAAAAGTCAGGATTTATTACTTTTTATTTTAAGTTGTTTGTTGATATTTTTATGTTGTTTGACCACTTGAAAAAAAAAAAAACAAAAACAAAACAACTTAAAGAGTTCAATTCAAACCTATTAAGTTTTAAGTAAAAAAAGAAAAACAAACGACCCCTAACTCTTCTTCTATTAGAATCAACCTAATTCAATGGGCTTGGAAATCAGTTGTCAAAGGGATTTTTTGTTCTTGAGGAACTTGATCCTAAGAAGTTTCAAAAAAGTCATTTATGTCAATCTAAGACCCTGTTTGATTTTTCCACTTAATACTGAATAGTACTTAACGTGTTTCATTCAGTTATTTTGTTTGATTTTTTAAGTGTTAAAATCACTTAGTAAACCCATAAAACCACTTGTTTTGAAAAGTGAAAAAATTTCACTTTTCACTTAACACAAATCCAATAGAATTTAATGCAAAATTTTACTTCCAAAACTATCCTCACTAGTTTAATTTATTTCCAAAACTAACCATTTGATCTATAATGTTTTTTTTTTTTTAACATGAAATCTATAAATTATATAATTATCCAAGTTTATTCCAAATCAATTAAAGAATAAATTATACACATAAAGTAGATTGCTAATAAGAACATATTGATGAACTTCATTTCGTCCGTAATATACACATGAAGTAGTCCATTAGTTTTATAATGTCACTAGCTAAGAGCTTAGTAATTATTAGATTCTATACAATAATATAAATTTGAAATATTATTAATAACTAAATAAATTTATTTTAGAATTAATTTACATATTAGAGTTGTCCGTAATATATTAAAATGTAAATATATAACAAATAATAGTTAGAAGGGCATAGATGTAAAAGTATTTATTTTTAGATATTTATAACTTAAAAAAACAAACAACTTATCACTTATATTCAGTTTTCAGTGAAAAAAACAAACATATTTTTCGGTTTTCAGTTTCAGTCTCTATTTAGTCTTGAGTAATATCCAGCACTATTCAGTTTTTAGACAAAAAATCAAATGGGGCTTAACTCTGTACAGAATAATGAAAATCATCACTCCCAATAAATGCTCCCTCACCATCTACAACATTATTAAATAAAGTTCATGTTATCTCTATCTAAAGCTCCACAATTTCTCCACCAACTACGCAAAATACAATATCAAATAAACAACATTAAAATCCTAATTTTACCTAAATCTCATACTACAAATAACCTTAATCAAGTTATAGCCAAAACATCTTAAAACAAAAACAATTGAACAACTTCACTCTCTAATATTAAATCTTTTCACATGGTTATAGCTATTTGTGGAGGAAAAAACACAATAGATGAATTGAATGGAAGACAAGCGAGAGTATTTATAAGTTAGGATTGAGTACTTACAAAGCTCGAATCCCCTCGGCAATCTCGATTTATACGGCTTCAGTGAAAATACAAAAAATGTCCTATCTTTAACATCAAAATTTGAAGGCTTGATTTCAACTGTTTGAGACATGTAAATAAAAAAAAAAAAAAAAAAAAAATTGACATAAGGGTTAACTAAAGGCTAAAACTTTTGGACCAAAATAAATGCTTGATCCAAGAATTGGGGGGCATTTGTTTGTACAAAAATCAAACACATGGAGAGACCTTGTTTTGGCACATCAAGTTTTGAGACTCTGTGCTGTTGATGAATTCTGACTCTTTTGTTAAAGAAATAATAAGATGAGAATTTATGTGGTGTAGATGGTATATGATGGAGGCATGTATGACCAAGAAACAATTGTGAAAACTTACATGTGTAAACACTTGAGTGTACTAATCCTTTGATCAGGTCCCCAAACCGGAAGATTTTGTTCTTTGAAACTAATATTTCAGCAACTCTTAAAGCCTCTTTAGCCCTCCCTGTGAAGAATAGCAACGCCGGAGTAACCTGTCCCGAGATCTAGCCCCAGTAATTTCATACAATCAAGCAATTTGGTTTTTCGCAAAACCTTGCACAAACTTTTGCGATGAACGAACTTCATAACTGCAATAAAAACAGAAACCATATATAATAGAGAAATCCAAGAAAGCTAAGTATAGACAAAGGAAGCTAAGAAACTTTTGCATTTTTTTTTTTTTTTATCAATACGAGAATACTGATGAACGAAGACAATTTATGTTTTTGGATGGAAAAGAATGCAAAAGTTAGTGTATAAGTAGTTTTGTAATTTTGAATTATGTTTTGGATGTCTATGGTGCTGACCGAAGACAAATTATGTTTTTGTATCAAATATGAGGACATTTTTATTCCAAAATTTCGTTTGTGGAGAGGATGCTTAGTGTGTGTAAGTAGTTTTGTAATTTTGAATTATGTTTTGGGTGTTTATGGTGGTGACCGAAGACAAATTATGTTTTTGTATCGAATATAAGGACATTTTTATTCCAAAAATTGGTTTGTGAAGAGAATACAAAAGTTAGTATGTAAGTAGTTTTGCAATTTTGAATTATGTTTTCGTTCACCACTATTCTCCTATAGATAAAAAAAAAATTAACGCAATCGTTTCTTAGCTTCCTTCGTCTATATTCAGCTTTCTTGGATTTCTCTATTATATATGGTTTTTGTTTTTATTGTAGCTATGAAGTTCGTTCATCACAAAAGTTTTTGCAAGGTTTTGCAGACAACCAAATCGCTTGATTGTGTGAAGTTACTGGGGCTAGATCTCGAGACAGGTTACTCCAGTGTTGCTGTTCTTTGCAGGGATCGACCGACTAAAGAGGGTTTAAGAGTTGCTGAAATATTAGTTCCAAAGAACAAAATATTTCGGTTTGGACATCTGATCAAAGGATTAGTACGATTTTAATTTAGTTTAATTTTTTTTTATTCTTTTTTTCGATTACAAAAAATTCAAATTTCAATTACTTACTCAAAATCTTACTTAAACGTCAGAGGGTGATCGCAAGAAACACTTCCGACGACCCACTGACTTGATTATTATTTTGTAGTTGCTCACCCCAAATTAAATTAAAAAGGGGATTACTTTCTGATTACCTTTCAAATTAAGAATTTTGTTATAAACTATTTTCTTTATTTGTTATTATGTCAAACCAATTTTTATTTTTGAGAATTTCATTTATTTTATTATGATAATTATAAAAAGGAATTTAGTAAGAATACCCAAAACATAATTCAAAATTGTAAAACTAATTACACACTAACTTTTGCATTCTCATCACAAACGAAATTTTAGAATAAAAATGTCCTATATTCGATCCAAAAACATAATTTGTCTCTGGTCACCACTATAGACACCAAAAACATAATTCAAAATTACAAAATTACTTACACATACTAAGCATTCTCTCCACAAATGAAATTTTAGAATAAAAATGTACTTATATTTAACCCAAAAACATAATTTGTCTTCGGTCACCACCATAGACACCCAAAACAAAATTCAAAATTACAAAACTACTTACACATATGATCGAGCCATTACAAACATAAGTATACACCCCTTATTTCCTATGCTTATGTTCGGATTCCGATTAAACTCATGGATTTATGGCTCGATTTTGTTTGTACAGGCACTTTTGGGATTCAGGGCTGATCAGTGAGGAAAACCGGTGATTTTGGGCTATATGCGACAAGAGGAGTGCTTTCAAGGGTAAAATGGTCATTCGCCAAGAAAAGCAGCATTCGGTGGTTTAATTCTGCGGCCTGACCTCAGAACCAAACCGCCGTTTTCTTCCAAAGGTATCAGGTGCAAAACGGCGGCCACACTTCAACCGCAGAACCAAACCTCGATCCATTCCAGAAAAGACACAAGCCATTCGGCGGTTCCATTCGGCGGCCTGACCGCCGTTTGAAATCGCCGATCAAGAGCCACATCATCATCTCTCGGGATTCCAATCCTAACATTTGTGATCCCATATAAATACCACTCTTTTATCATCTTTTAATGGAACACACATCCACCATTCTTGAAACCCCTAATCACTTCCTAACCTTCCATAAACCAAAACCCTTATCTTAATCAAAGACACTTCACATCCATCCACATCTTGGGAAGTAATTGAAGAGAGAAGAGGAATCTCAAGTACAAAAAGAAAAGACAAAAGGGACTCTTGAAGGCTTTTATGGGTCCTCTCTACAATCTTTCTCTCTTTTGTTATTTTTCTAGTATGTGTAACTAAAACCCACATATTGGGGAATTTTATAAGATGATTCCATGTATTTGAACTAGTCACATATCTATTAAATCCTCTCTTGGTATATTCTATTTCATTGCCTTGAAGTTGCCATTTTACTTTATTAGTTAACATTGAGGTTTAATTTAGCTTATTGTAAAATGGTTCACATATGAAAGCCGTGGTCTAGAGTTTGAATGGTTTTCAACTCATTCCTCAACCTTGAGCATTTATGAAATTGAATATCTATGTTTAAATGTTTTACATGGTAATAGACCTTGAAATTGTTCTTGAGAATTTTGATTGAGTAAATACTCATAGTGAGGGTCACTTGGGTAGGAGCTTGATATTACGTCTACGAAGACTCGTGGTAGGGTTTACTCGAGTCAAAGTGGGATTTGCATGTTAAAATGTAAATCAATTAAAGAACAAACCAAGAGTTGGATTAAAGCGCTTAATTGGACTAATTCATTACAATAGGAAAATCTTTTAGTTGGCAAATTAATTCCCCAATATCCATTCCTATACATTCACACATATCACCTTGAGTACTTGCTATTTAATCATTGCTTTGATTTAGTTTAAGTTTTAAAACAATCTTTCAAACCAAAATGAATTTTACTTTTCCGCACATAGTTATATTAGTGTACATATCTTAGATATAGGGGAAAAAATGATTTTAGTCCCTCTAGTTTGCCCTATTGTACCGTTTGGTCCCCCTAGTATCAGGATTGGCCCGTTTAGTCCCCATAGTTTAGGCTTATTGTTGGTTAGGTCCCTGCCGTCCAATTCCGTTAGGGTTTTTAAAAAGTCTGTCTATGGGGTAAGGGTAAAATGGTAAACTCATCATAATGTTTTCTACAATATTTATTTTAATATTTATTAAATTATAAATAGTTTTTAAATATGTTTGAACAAATTACACCCACCTCCCCTGAGGTTTGCTAAAATACAACAAATATATCTAAAACCCAAAATCTATTTATAAAAAAAGAAAAAAAAAATTATCTTTCAAAAAAAAAAAAAAAAAAAAACAACTAAAAAAAATAATAAAAAATTATCATCATCAACCTTCCAAGTCAGATTGACCCTCCTTACTTTTGTAATCACTAATTACTTAATTAGGAATTAAATTCCCTTTTTCCTACTTTAAAATTCCTGATTAAAATCACATTCACTCTTAATAGGAAACGAAATCCTAACAAATCTCAGTTTTCCAAATCCTTCTTCAGCAAGAGAAGACACTGCAGTTATGTATTTGCAACAAATCACCACCAACCCTAACAAATCTCAGTTATGTTAACCAAGTTAGTTTATCACCACCAACCAAAACCCAAATCAGAAACCAAAACACCACCACCACCACCAGAACCCAAACCGATCCAAACCACCACTACCACCAACCGAAACCCAGATCGAAACCAAACCCACCGGCCGAATTGAATCCACACCAAACGAGGTGTGGATTTCAGATTTCCGTGAAACCCTTGATGTAGGAACCAAACCCAGTCATGTTGATGAAGATTTCTGGGGAGGTTTCTCGGTTCGATTTTGAGTCGGTGGTGGGTATCTGGGTTCGATGACGAAAACAATGAGATTTATGGGTTTGATGAAGCTGGAATCGCACCTCTATCTTCAATAATGGAATCGCACCTCTATCAGCTGCCCATTCGCCTCCTTCATCTGAGATGGATCGCCATCTCCGTCTCCAAGAAAAGGAAGAAGAAGAAGAACAGTTGCAGTAGCCACAAACCTCTTGTGTAACCACGAAAACAGCCATGAAATCGAGATCGTGTGAGAGAGAGAGAGAGATGAGATCGAAGAAGAAAGAGATATTTAGTATCATCACAATTAATTTTCAAAATCTGATGAAGTTAGGTTTGGGTGATTAGGTTTGATTTGGGGTGGTGATTCGGTTTAGGTTTGATTAGGTTTGATTTTGGATTTGGGTGTTGGTTTCCAATTGAAGGTGGAAGATGAACATGATGAAGTTTTATTATTATTATTATTATTATTATTAAATCTGAATTTTTTTTAATAGAAAATTAAAATAAATAAAAAACAATTACTTTTTCTTTTTTTATTATTTGTTGATCATTTCTGGAGAGTGGAGACTTTTAAAAAAAAAAAATTAATCTCCATGTTTTTCAATCTTTATTTTTTAATTATAAATTTAATTCTATTTCTTTGTAATATATATATAAATAGATTAAGAGCTTTTTTTCTTTTTAATTGTTTTTATTTTATTTTTTTATTTTGGTGTTTTAGGGTATTTCTGTCTTTTGACATTTTTTAACGGTCAACATTCAATTTAACGGTCAAACCCTACGGTAGGGGAGGTGGGTGTCAATTTTTGATAAAGTTGTTTCTTGGTGTTAAAGGACAAACCTCAAGGGAGTTTGGTGTAATTTGCTCAATTAAAAAATAGATGACTTATTTAAAAAATAACCAGGGGCAGCAGGGTCATTTGACCCGCTGTCCCTGTCAGAAGCCACTGTTTACACGGAAAACGTTACAGAAGGACCAAACGGGCCAATCCTGATACTAGGGGGACTATAACAAACAATAGGGCAAACTAGAGGGACTAAAATCATTTTTACCCTAGATATAGCCAAATATCCTCCCTTTCCTTGAGGAACGATCCTGCTTGCCATTATACGATTCTCACTGACTTGTGTATTCCAAGTGTGGTTAATTTGGTACTTGAAAAAGTGCGATCAATATACTAAGCATTCTCTCCACAAATGAAATTTTAGAATAAAAATGTACTTATATTCAACCCAAAAACATAATTTTTCTTCGGTCACCACCATAGACACCCAAAACAAAATTTAAAATTGCAAAACTACTTATACACTAACTTTTGCGTTCTTTCTAAAAACGAAATTTTGGAACAAAAATGTCCTCATATTCCATCAAAAAACATAATTTTTCTTTGTTCACCACTATTCTCGTATAGATAAAAATAATTAACACAAAAGTTTCTCAGCTTCATTCGTCTATATTTAGCTTTCTTGGATTTCTCTATAATATACTGTTTCTATTTTTATTACAGTTATGAAGTTTGTTCCTTGCAAAAGTTTGTGCAAGGTTTCGTAGACAACTAAATCGCTTGATGGTGTGAAGTTATTAGGGTTAGATCTCGGGACATGTTACTCTGGTGTTGCTGTTCTTCATGGGGATTGACCGGCTAAAGTGGCTTTAAGAGTTGCTGAAATATTAGTTCCAAAGAACAAAATATTCCAGTTTGGAGACCTAATCAAATGATTAGTATGATTTTAATTCTGTCTTTTAATTTTTTATTCTTTTTTTTCGATTACCAAAAATTTAAATTTCAATTATTTATTAAAAATCTTACTTGAGCGTCAGAGGGTGTTCGCCAGAAACACCTCCGGTGACCCGCTGACTTAATTATTATTTTATAGTTGCTCACCCCAAATTAATTTAAAAAGATGATTACTTTCCGATTACCTTTCAAATTAATAATTTTGTTCATAAACTATTTTCTTTATTTGTTATTATGTCTAACAAATTTTTATTTTTGAGAATTGCATTTATTTTATTACGATGATTATAAAAAGGAATTTAGTAAGAATACCCAAAACATAATTCAAAATTGAAAAACTAATTACACAATAACTTTTGCATTCTCATCACAAACGAAATTTTAGAATAAAAATGTTTTTATATTCGATCCAAAAACATAATTTGTCTTTGGTCATCACCATAGACACCAAAAATAAAATTCAAAATTAGAAAACTACTTACACATACTAAGCATTCTCTCCACAAACGAAATTTTAGAATAAAAATGTACTTATATTCAACCCAAAAACATAATTTGTCTTCGGTCACCACCATAGATACCCAAAACATATATAATTCAAAATTACAACACTACTTATACACTAACTTTTGTGTTCTTTCTAAAAACGAAATTTTGGAACAAAAATGTCCTCATATTCCATCAAAAAACATAATTTGTCTTCGTTAACCACTATTCTCATATAGATAAAAAAAATTAACGCAAAAGTTTCTCAGCTTCCTTCATCTATATTTAGCTTTCTTGGATTTCTCTATTATATATGGTTTCTGTTTTTATTACAGTTATGAAGTTCGTTCTTTGCAAAAGTTTGTGCAAGGTTTTGCAGACAACCAAATCGTTTGATTGTGTGAAGTTACTAGGGTTAGATCTTAGGACATGTTACTCTAGTGTTTGTTGGAAATTTTGTGATAAATCATTAATTTGAGAGGATCAATTGAGTATGATTAATTCCATGAAAATGGAAGATTAAAATTCGAATTCTCCTTCGTGAGAGCTTCGAAATGGTATACTCAAACTCACAAAATGGTTAATAGATGAATGAGAAATTGAGTCTCAAGGTGAGCCCAAAATGTGGTGAACAATGCCACTTTCTTAAGTCAACGTTTTTGTGTGAAGAATAAGGAAAACTTATATTGTTTGGATTCTGATATTCTTGCTTGATCACCAAGAATATAGAATCGGGTTTTAATTATTATTTAATTAAATTATTTTCCTTATTAAATCAGAATTGTGTTCAAGAAGCTTCGGTATAAAATTGTATTCACCAAGCTTCGATTTTGCCTATAAATACCCAAGTGTTCCTTTCATATCAATTATTCTAGAATACATTTATTTTACAAGTAGCCGAATACTACTCTATTCTCTTCTCTATTCTTGGTAAGTTTGAGCTCGGTTTGAGTTCGCTGAGAGTGGCTTGTGCTTTGCACTTCCACTGTTAAACCATTGTATCCTAGGAGACGATTACTATACATATACAGTGTAATATATGACGAAATCGTCTTAAGGACACTGTGTGAAACACGGGCCTCGGTTTTCCCTAACCGATTTTTCTAACGTGTTGGTTTGTGTTGTTTTGCTTTCTGTTTATACAGGTCCTGACCAGATTGTTGATTTACAAACTAACAGTGTTGCTGTTCTTCACGGGGATCAACCGGTTAAAGTGGCTTTAAGAGTTGCTGAAATATTAGTTCCAAAGAACAAAATATTCCAGTTTGGAGACCTGATCAAAAGATTAGTACGATTTTAATCCTGTTATATATATATATATATTTTCTTTTTTTCAATTACCAAAAATTTAAATTTAAATTATTTATTAAAAATCTTAGTTGAGCATCAAAGGGTGTTCGTCGGAAACACCTCCGGCAACCCGCTGACTTGATTATTATTTTGTAGTTGCTCACCCCAAATTAAATTAAAACAATTACTTTTCGATTACCTTTCAAATCAAGAATTTTGTTCATAAACTATTTTCTTTATTTGTTATTATGTCTAACCAATTTTTATTTTTGAGAATTGCATTTATTTTATCATGATAATTATAAAAAGAAATTTAGTAAGAATAACCAAAACATAATTCAAAATTGTAAAATTAATTACACACTAACTTTTGCATTCTCATCACAAACGAAATTTTGGAATAAAAATGTTCTCACATTCGATCCAAAAACATAATTTGTCTTTGGTCACCACCATAGACACCCAAAACATAATTCAAAATTACAAAATTAGTTACACATACTAAGCATTCTTTCCACAAACGAAATTTTAGAATAAAAATGTACTTATATTCAACCCAAAAACATAGTTCGATCTCCACCATAGACACCCAAAACATGATTCAAAATTATAAAAACTATTTATACACTAAATTTTGCATTCTTTCTAAAAACAAAATTTTGGAACAAAAATGTCCTCATATTCCATTCCAAAACATAATTTGTCTTCATTCTCTGCAATTCTCGTATAGATAAAAAAAATTAACGCAAAAGTTTCTCAGCTTCCTTCATCTATATTTAGCTTTCTTGGATTTCTCTATTATATATGGTTTCTATTTTTATTACAGTTATGAAGTTCGTTCATCGTAAAAGTTTGTGCAAGGTTTTGCAGACAACCAAATCGCTTGATTGAGTGAAGTTACTAGGGTTAGATCTCGGGACATGTTACTTCGGTGTTGCTGTTCTTCATGGGGATTGATCAGCTAAAGTGGCTTTAAGAGTTGCTAAAATATTAGTTCCAAAGAATAAAATATTCCGGTTTGGAGACCTGATCAAAGGATTAGTACGATTTTAATTATGTTTTTAATTTTTTTATTCTTTTTTTCGATTACCAAAAATTCAAATTTCAATTATTTATTAAAAACCTTTCTTGAGCGTCAGAGAGTGTTCGCCGGAAACACCTCCGGCTACCCGCTGACTTGATTATTATTTTGTAGTTGCTCACCCCAAATTAAATTAAAAAGGTGATTGCTTTCCGATTACTTTTCAAATTAAGAATTTTGTTCATAAACTATTTTCTTTATTTGTTGTTATGTCTAACCAATTTTTATTTTTGAGAATTGCATTTATTTTATTACGATGATTATAAAAAGGAATTTAGTAAGAATACCCAAAACATAATTCAAAATTGAGAAACTAATTACACACTAACTTTTGCATTTTCATCGCAATCGAAATTTTGGAATAAAAATGTCCTCATATTCGATCCAAAAATATAATTTGTCTTTGGTCACCACCATAGACACCCAAAACAAAATTCAAAATTATAAAACTACTTATACATACTAAGCATTCTTTCCACAAACGAAATTTTAGAATAAAATGTACTTATATTCAACCCAAAAACATAATTTGTCTTCGGTCACCACCATAGACACCCAAAACATGATTCAAAATTGCAAAACTACTTATACACTAACTTTTGCATTCTTTCTAAAAACGAAATTTTTGAACAAAAATGTCTTCATATTCCATCCAAAAACATAATTTGTCTTCGTTCACGCTATTCTCATATAGATAAAAAAAATTAACGCAAAAGTTTATTAGCTTCCTTCGTACATATTTAGCTTTCTTGGATTTCTCTATTATATATGGTTTCGGTTTTTATTACAGTTATGAAATTCGTTCATCGCAAAAGTTTGTACAAGATTTTGCGGACAACCAAATCGCTTGATTGTGTGAAGTTACTAGGGTTAGATCTCGGGACATGTTACTCTGGTGCTGCTGTTCTTCACGGGGATCGACCGGCTAAAGTGGCTTTAAGAGTTGCTGAAATATTAGTTCTAAAGAACAAAAGATTCCGGTTTGGAGACCTAATCAAAGGATTAGTATGATTTTAATTATGTTTTTAATTTTTTAATTTTTTTTATTACCAAAAAAATCAAATTTCAATTATTTATTAAAAATCTTACTTGGGCGTCAGAGGGTGTTCACCAGAAACACCTCTGGCGACCAGCTGACTTGATTATTATTTTGTTCACCCCAAATTAAATTAAAAAGAGGATTACTTTCCGATTACCTTTCAAATTAAAAAATTTGTTAATAAACTATTTTCTTTATTTGTTATTATGTCTAATCAATTTTTCACATCAACAATTTTTATTTTTGAAAATCGCATTTATTTTATTATGATAATTATAAAAAGGAATTTAACAAAAATACCCAACACATAATTCTAAATTGCAAAACTACTTACACACTAACTTTTGCATTCTCTTCGCAAACGAAATTTTGGAATAAAAATGTTCTCATATTCAATCCAAAAACATAATTTGTCTTAGGTCACCACCATAAACACCCAAAACATAATTCAAAATTACAAAACTACTTACACTCACTAAGCATTCTCTCCACAAACGAAATTTTGGAATAAAAATGTCATGATATTCAACCCATAAACATAATTTGTTTTCAGTCACCACCATAGACACCTAAAACATAATTCAAAATTACAAACCTACTTATTCACTAACTTTTGCATTCTTTCTAAAAATGAAATTTTGGAACAAAAATGTCCTCATATTCATCAAAAAAACATAATTTGTCTTCATTCACCACTATTCTCGTATAAATAAAAAAATTAATGCAAAAGTTTCTTAGCTTCCTTTGTCAATATTCAGTTTTCTTGGATTTCTCTATTATATATAGTTTCTGTTTTTATTGTAGTTGTGAAGTTCGTTCATTGCAAAAGTTTGTGCAAAGCAGAAAACCAAATCACTTGATTGTGTAAAGTTGCTGGGGCTAGATCTCGGGATAGGTTACTCCAGTGTTGCTTTTCTTAACGGGGATCGATGGGCTAAAGAGGTTTTAAGAGTTGTTGAAATATTAGTTCTAAAGAATAAAATATTTCGGTTTGTAGACCTGATCAAAGGATTAATACGATTTTAATTCTATTTTTAATTTTTTTATTCTTTTTTTCGCTTACCAAAAATTCAAATTTCAATTATTTATTCAAAATCTTACTTGAGCGTCAGAGGTTGTTCATCGGAAACACTTCCAGCGACCCGTTGACTTGATTATTATTTTGTAGTTGCTCACCCCAAATTAAATTAAAAAGGGGATTACTTTTTGATTACCTTTCAAATTAGGAATTTTGTTCATAAACTATTTTCTTTATTTGTTATTATGTCTAACCAATTTTTCACGTCAACAATTTTTATTTTGAGAATTGAGTTTATTTTATTATGTTAATTATAAAAAGAATTTAACAAAAATACCCAAAACATAATTCAAAATTGCAAAACTACTTGCACACTAACTTTTGCATTCTCTTCACAAATGAAGTTTTGGAATAAAATTGTCCTCATATTCAATCCAAAAACATAATTTATCTTTAGTCACCACCATAAACACCCAAAACATAATTCAAAATTACAAAACTACTTACACACACTAAGCATTCTTTCCACAAACGAAATTTTGGAATAAAAATGTCCTTATATTCAAACCAAAAACATAATTTTTCTTCGGTCATCACCATAGACACCCAAAACATAATTCAAAATTACAAAACTACTTATACACTAAGGGTTAGTTTGTTTTTTTGTCTGAAGACTAAACAGTTCTGAATTTTTCTGAAGACTGAATAAGGATTGAAATCTAAACCTGAATGACATATTTGTTTGTTTTCTTTCTCACAGCTGAATGTACTGTCAAGATGTTTGTTTTATTTTTTTTAAAAATTGTTTGAAAATAAGTAATTTTACATTTATACTCATGTTAATTAAAAGTAATTTAACATGCATGTTCTTCTATAAACAAAGTTCAATAACAAAACAAAAGATTCATCAAAGAATATAATTTTGCATGTTCTTGAAATAAAATTCAAGTTTAATTTATTGTAAAAAAAAAAAAAAGTTTAAGTTATTTTGCATATTGTCTACGTTTTCAATGTATATAATTGAGGAAACATTTTTTTTTTCCTGTTTCCTGGATCATATGCACCCAAAATCAAATATAAAAATGGACCAATGGTTATTGATTTTTTTTTTTTTAAAAAAAAAAAATAGGTTCATGCATTATATGCACCGGCCTCTATAAGAAATGATTAGGGTTTTTGTTTAAAATAAGAAATATGTTAAAAGAAAGATCTCTACACTATATCAAATTAGAATAAATTTGGAAATATATCTTAATTGGATGGATAAACTTGGAAGATAATATTTTAATTGTAATCCAATGATTTGGAATTAAGTTAAACTTTATTTTTTAAGTTGTTTTTTGATATTTTTAAGTTGTTTGATCACTTAAAAAAAACAAACAAAACAACTTAATGGGTTCAATTCAGACTTATTAAGTTTTAAGGGGAAAAATCAAATAACCCCTAACTTTTGCATTCTTTCTAAAAACGAAATTTTGGAACCAAAATGTCCTCATATTTCATCCGAAAACATAATTTGTCTTCGTTCACCACTATTCTCGTATAGATAAAAATAAATTTGAAATGTAACCTCATTGTATGTATCTTTACTTGGGTTTATCAAAGATTATTTTAAATTTCTATCTTCATTTGATTAAGAAAAAACAAATAAAAATACAAAATGTTAGTGTTTAAACCAATAATATTTTAAATATGTTCATCTTTCATTTTTCTTGCTCATTCAGCTATTTGTGATATCATTTTTATTTTTATTTTTTTTATTTTTTTATTAGAGTTAGATCTCTAGAGTTTTGAATAGTAAACAACACATGAATATGAGTTTAGATTAAATAGTGTCTTAAATTTAAAACTTGAAAGTCATGAATATTTAACACGTTTGTTTTTTATAAGTAAAATTGTTTGAAAATAAACAATTTTACATTTATACCAATGTTAAACAATTACACATATAATATGAAATTAAAACAATCCAAAAATAATAATTATATAGAACACATATGATCATGATCTTCTTATTTAATTACAAATAAACTTCATTTTCACTAAGGAAAAAAAAAGGTTTCTTTTATTTTTTTTATTTTTAAAAACGGGCGGTGTGTACAAGGCCCGGGAACGAATTCACCGCCGTATGGTTGACCGGCGATTACTAGCGATTCCTTTTTTTTTTTTTTTTTTTCAAAAATTAAAAAGGGACAGTAGGAAAACACACATAAAACACTCTAAAAAAACATATAAATACATCACTCTAATATCATAATAAAATATTAATATTAAACACCAATATGAGAAGTGATTAAGTTTTTATTTTTATTTTTATTTTTAAAGCTATTTAAAATAATTAACATATTAAAATAAATATTTCTATACCATATATAATTATGATGAAATTAAAAATATGTTATATATGAGGGATAATATCGGAAGAAAAGATTTTGGATTGCATTGAATGCAATTCAGTGATTTGCAATTAAGTGAAAAATCATGATTTTTACTTTTTATTTTAAGTTTTATTTTTTTATTATTATTTTTTTTAAAGTTGTTTTACCACTTAAAAAATAAATAAAATAACTTAATAATTATGATTCCGACCTATTAAATTTTAAGTGGGAAAAACAAAAGACCCATTATTTTTATTTGATATGATTAAAAAAAAAACAAAAAATTAATATAGTTTCAAAATTAGAATTATCTAAATTTTAATAATATTTCACAAATTGATTTTTTTAATTAATAATAAAAAGTAAATATCTTATAAAATATTATCCTCATGTAAAATAATTTAAGTTAAACATATTATTTTTAATTCGCATTACTAATCATCGGGAACGAAATGAAAACAATGAGAAGGAATCAAGTTCCATGGAATTCCAAACTAATTTTAGTAAACACACTCATCACAAATTTGTAATTATAAGAAAAATCAATGTTTAATATTTTTCACTTTCTATTTTAAGATATTTTATTTAATACATATTGAATTTTGAGCACTTAAAAAAAGAAATAATAATTTAATAAATTAATTTGACAGGGTATAAGATTTAAAAAAAGAACCCTCGAACAGTCGAACTATACAGCTTCTTCAGCCTTCAAGAGTGCGCTTCCATGGCGGCCGAGAACAAACCCACCACCGCATTTAACAAGGGCAAGAAGAAGAGAAATCATTTCCGCCCCAACAACGTAACCCTTTCTCTCTCTCTCTCTCTATCTATCTATCTTTCTGTTATGTGTATTCATATAATTTTGGGGAATTCGTTTTTACAGAAACCAGTGAAGAAGAAAGGGGGCTACCCAATAAGGCCTGGAGTCCAAGGCTTCTTTCTCACTTGTGATGGTGGCAGGGAACGTCAAGCTTCTCACGAAGCTATTAGCGTTATTGACTCTGTATGTTTCTTCTTCTTCTTCTTTTTTTCTTTTCTATTAAAACTGTTAGTTTCTGGAAATTAAAAGGAACGCCAACATGACAGACAGGCCAGTTAAATAATTAGCATTACTGACAAACCAATTTTGCCCTCAGCATATTCCTCTTAAGAGAGTTTTATATACTAATTGTTGTATATATGTTGGGTTTAGGGTTTTAGATAACAACATGATTATGGTGGGAGTATAAATGGCTGATGTGGTTGCAAAAGGAGCCTTGTTTAGAGATGGGCATTCATTATACTAGTGAATGTGATTTATTAGTTACCTGATTGAATAAAAAGCCAATCAAATTTTAATTCTTCAGAAGTAAAAGAGAGGAACAATTACATGATACAAAGGAGAAGACTTGGGAGCATAGATCATCTTTTCTCCATTGTCCCGTTGCTTCCAGCCTTTGGAATAAATTTTTTGAGGCTTCCCATCTTATGGGGCCTTTTCCTCTCCATTGTAGAGATGTTCTAGGCAAATCTTTTGTTCTGTTTGGGGGAGGTTGCAAATCTAAAACTCTTTGGAGATGTGTATGTTGTGATGGCTCTCCTTATGGCTGTTTGTGTGGAAATGAATAGAGAATTTGTTAGTATGAAACAGGGGAAGATACTTGCTTTTTGTGGGATAGGATTCACTTTTGGGCTTTGCTTTGGGCTTCTACCGTTTTTAAATAAGTTCATTTATTCTTTATCAACCTTAATTGGGAAGCTGCCATAGCTTGATAGGGTCTATTTTTGTTCTTGCTTAGAGCTTTTTTAGTGGCTTTTGCATAGGCCTATTCTTGTCTTTAGGAAGTTGTTTCCTACTTTTTTTGTTTAGGACAGATTGCTTTCTACTCTTGTAAATCTTTTAGATCAATACAACTGTTTTTGATCATAAAAAAAATAAGAAGAGAGGAACAATTGATTTTCTTCTCTTCTTGATTAATGACTCAGTAAAATTGAGTCAGGTTCTAAAAACTTTTTGTGTTTTTAGTACTTGCACATCTCCTGGAAGTCTTCATAATTCACTTTGAAGAAAGAAAGAAAGAAATTTCATTCATTCAAGATTATTTAGGATTCTTCTACTCATAAGTGTTACACAAGGGTTCGTTAGTTCTACTAATTCTTTTGATACTGTGCCTTGTAGGTCCAATGCTAGCTTCAGTGTCCATTTTTGACTTGAAAATGTAGGGACTGTTTAGTATTATTTTCAAAACATGTCCTTTGCAATAAGCGTAGGATAGGGCTTTTCGTAAAATAAAAATCAGGAAAAGAAAAACTCATTCCTCTCTTTATAACGTAAAGTTTGAAAGCATCAAAAAGATGTTTCCTGTGTTTTCAATTTCAAATTAACCTTCAAACTCCTAAAACGATAACCTCTCTCTCTCTCTCTCTCTCTCCCCTCAATCTCTCTCTACTAAATTTATGTTGAGCTCTTGCTTGTTTCAGATTTTGATGAGGACTTTGATTTAAGTATTTTTAATAAGATCAAAATGGTATAAAATTCAGTGGTGGTTATTTTGCTGTGGATGTTGTAGATTGCGGTGGTGATGGTGGGGTTCTTTTGTCTATGAACAATTGTTGTTTTGATAAATGCTTTGTTAACTGTGCAGTGATTATGTACATATATTACTTATTTTTATTTTAGAGAAATTTATAGAATTTTATATATGTTATTTATTAATTTTTAGGATAAATAAATTTGATATATGTGTTATTTATAAAAAAAATTATTAATTATATGATAAATTTATAGAATTTGATATATTATATGGTATTTAAAAATCAAATAAATTAAATCCAGAATATGATAATATCTATCTAATAATTTTGCTTTATTTTTTGTTAGATAAGGAAATATAGAACTAATACTTAAGAAATAAAAAAAAATATATTAATATATAATGTCTGGTTATGTGGTTAAATTTAGTTGAAAATAATTTTTGAAAATATTTGTACCAGATTAGTGTATCCATAATATGTTACGAGATGTGTTTTCTTATTCTAAGAATATGAAATTTTATTTCTTTTTCAATTGAAAATTGACAACACAAAAATGTTACCGAACGCTCCCGTAATTTTTATTATTTATTTCATTAAGTTGTGAATTTTAAATGAGCCGCTGGTTTTAATTTGTTTTGCAGTTCTTTGAAGAGCTAGTTCATGGGAAGGGTAATGGTATGAA
Organism: Acer campestre; assembly: GCA_954870605.1. NCBI lineage: Eukaryota > Viridiplantae > Streptophyta > Magnoliopsida > Sapindales > Sapindaceae > Acer > Acer campestre. The sequence continues at coordinate 42,002,463 of OX940800.1, forward strand.
CCTTGCAGGGATGCCAAATAAACCTTTGAATAAAAAGATTATTTTTGCATCTTCTAGTAGCGACGACGATGATGATGATGAAGACGATGATGATAAGGAAGAGGATCAGGAGACAGAAAAGGAGGGAAAGGGGGAAGGGCAAGAATCAGACACTAGTAAAGATGATGATGCTAATAAAAAAAATTTAACAAATGAGAAGTCAGATCCTAAGGAACCTGATAATGTCAGCGACACAAAGGAAGTGGAGGGAATGACTGGTGAAAATAAAGAGGATGCTAAAAATCATGAAAGTCAAGTAAAAGAAGTCGAGGAGCCACCAGCCAAAAAACAGTGCCTAGAAGCAGATTCATCAAAATGTGTGACTAATCAAAAATTGGAGGAGAAATCTATTGATAAGCTAATTGAAGCTGAACTCAAGGAACTTGGAGATAAAAATAAGGTGTGTGCTGCTCATCTTAGTAATACTTTGTATTTAAATTGAAAAAGGATGCCCAGCTTGTTTCTGCTGATATATTTTTTATGTATGGGTGTTCTAATTATTAAATTATTTTATTGACTTATGCTTGTATTTTCTTTGTCTGTATTTTGTTTTTTTTCTGGATTTTCTCAACATTCAGAGATATGTTAGAAGTATTAGGTGGATGTAGATATGCTTTTGTTCTATATATGCACATGTTGCTCCAGCAAGCACTAATTTTGGGAAGTATATTATCATCATGTTTCAATTTCATGTATGAACAGCTGACTGTACTTGAAGACTTGAAGTATTGCTTTTTGGTGTTGCTTTAAGCATCTGTATGAGGATTTCTATTAACCTTAATGGCATGTAGAGCCGCTAGCTTAGCAAGTTCTACTGCGGAATAGATTTGATTTGTAGAAGTTGACATGAGGAAATAGGGGTATTGAATTTATATACTGCTTCTGTTGATTTAAGCTTTTGGGTTTAATTCTCATTTAACATAGTATTAAAGTCTATCTGATTGAGAGGTTGTATGTTTGAGTGTTGAAAAACTCTCCATTATATTTATTAAATTGCAACAAAAGGTTACATGGACCGGTGCATGGATCCACATGACAAGTCTATTAATTAAATCCAGCCTTGTATGTGAGGGGGCATGTTGTAATTTTAATATTATTGTTGAACCATAATCTATTAGTTTAGGCTTTTAGGGTCAATGATAACTTAATTGGGTGAAAGCAAAGAATAATAATAATTAGAAAAATAATGTGGTGTTCAACACAGGATAGGATACTGGAGAAGGACAAAAAGGAGAAATTCTATGCAAGTGGGATCCCTGAGTCCTAACCTTTTTGTGGTCTTTTGGCAAGAGAGAATTAGTAGGATTTTTAATGAAGAGAGGATGACATCAATTGCTTGGGGGTTAGAGTTTGTTTTCTTGCGTCTCCATAGGTCTCTTGTAAAGTGAATTTAAAGGCACTTTTCTTTCTTTACCCTCCTAAATTGAGAAGGGGTTTCTATGCTGGCTTTGTAAATACGGGAAATCTTTATTGACTCTGCTGATGTTTTGTTTGGTAAAGCTTGTTCGATAGAGGATAGATTAGGAGGCATTTTTATAGTTTACTGTTTTACCTGTACAGAATCTTAGACAATCAAGGGAAGTCTCAATTTTACTGTTTGCAAATAAATTACTGAAGAGTCATTTTTATCCCCGTTTCTCTCTTTTGCATGTGTTTTATTATGATTGCATGGATATTGGACTCTTTAGGGTATAATTTAAAGTTTTAAGGAGGGATTCACTGCAGCAATGTGGATTCTACACTTCCCATATGGCCCCTAAAATCTTGTTTAGCTACATCTTTTAATTGGATTAAAAAAACGTATCTTAATGATACAGTTCATCTTTCAGTGATGGTGTGGTTCACATAAAATTGATAGGGCTGCAGCATTAATATGGAAAGTGGTACACATATACAATTTCAGACCTTCTAACCTCGTATGTGAGTGATAATAAGCCAAATTATGGATGAATGGTCTTACTTTCAAAAATGTGCACATCTTAGTTTAAATTTAGGTTTCTGTTTTCTGTTTGTGAAGATTAATTTTTATGAATCTTGGAATGCTTATCCTCATTGCTGTTGGACTAGTTTAAATTGTTTCTAATTAATACTTGATTCCACCTTTCAAATTATGATAAGTGAGGCCTCAATAGGGTGCTGCTTATTGTATAAGTGGTATGTTGAACTTTTAGATGTTAAAATAAAAATCTGATTATAGCCGGTCTTTAAAGCTTAAATTTGGTTGACCAGGTTGCTGTTCATGAGCCTTTCTTTCCCAGTTTGTATCTCATGTATTCATGCAAGTGTATCTTCAATTTCTTGATTCCCCTTTCCCTCTTTGTTGTTTAGGCGTTCACTTCAGTTAATGAATTGGGAATGGTGGTGTCTTCCTTAATTGCATTTTCTTTAAACTAATGATAGATTGTTATCCTGTTAAACAGAGACGCTTTCTCAACCTTGATGCAGGATGTAATGGTGTTGGCTTTGTTCAAATGCGGAAGAGAGATGGAGACCCTGGTCCCAAAGATATAGTACAGCATATGATGACATCTTCTGCATCAACAAAGAAACCAATCTCAAGGTTCATATGATAACATCTGCTGCTTGTTATTTTAAATCATATAATGACATGCACATAAGAGTGGCCTAAATGATATGAGAGGAATAACTTGCAAATTTTTTCTTTTAATGTTGCAATTCATAGGTTCATCTTAAGAGTGTTACCAATTGAAGTTTCATGCTATGCTTCAGAAGAGGAAATTTCAAGAGCAATCAAACCTCTTGTGGCACAGTACTTTCCGGTGGAAACACAAACCCCTCAAAAGGTACAATATTTAGCATTTTCATCATGTCTTTACTCTGATAAGTATATGTTGTCTGGTTAATTTTTCATACAGTTGATCTGCAAAATGAAAACTGTTTGGTTGCAACACATACCTCTATGATTTGGATGAGTGATTCCAGAAACATCCAGGGTAGCTCACTTGGATTAAGGAAGCCAACATTTATTACGTCGGGATCTGAGATACCCACATGGAAGTGATGACACTGGATGCATGAAATTACCCATGATTTTGTATTAAGAGATTAATAATATAGTTTCACAAGAGATTGTCCTTGTCAGAAATAAATTCTTAGAGGGTTAAAATGTTTTATCAATTCATTTCTCCAAATATTCATCAATACCTCCCATCCAAACACAAGGTTTGTTACAGTAGCTGGGTCTCGATAGGATTTTAAATTATTATTTAAGTTGCTGTCTTGGTGTCACCACAGTTTGATATGTGTGTATTATATGCCTTAAGATGGTCTGATACCTATCTCTTGTTCTGTGCAGTTTGCTGTGTTGTATGAGGCCCGTGCAAATACGGGTATTGACAGGATGAAAATTATTAATTCAGTTGCAAAATCTGTTCCCGCACCTCATAAGGTTGATCTTAGCAATCCTGACAAGACAATTGTAGTTGAAATTGTCAAGGTAAAAAAGTCTTCATTTTGTGCAAAATTAGAATGCGGATATCTGCATGAAATGTTTCATCACTTTATATTTGTTTCTTTGGTTTCTGATTGGGTGCACAGTATAGGATCTTTTTATTAGTTGATACAGTATCCGCTAAAAAAAGACACTAACAGCATGTACATGAGAGTAACTTTTGACCATTATTTTTTCACAAAACCTTCACACCAATGCCAAGATTAGGAGACATGGATACCTGACCTTTTCTTATTTTCTTACACAATAATTTATATATATATATATATATATAGGATCTGGATCCTCTCCTCACCTTTTCTGTCCTTACCTTTATAATCTATTGACACGTGTCTAATATAGTAAATCAATGGTCTAGATTATTTCTATTAATTTTTATGTTTTACACAACTGAAAGATAGAATCAATCCAGACCATTGATTTAGGTGAGGATAAGATGAGGTGAGGAGAGGATCCAAATCTCTGTGTATATATATATATATATATCCTTTTAGTTGTTACATGTGAAAGATATAGTAGTCTCTACTTCTTTTATCATTATATCCAAGAAAAACATTTCAGTTCTGCCTTTTTTACGAGTATATTCTCTGACTGCGATGAAGCTGATTTGTTTGTTTGTTTTCCTCTTTAGACTGTGTGCATGATTGGTGTCGTTGAGAGGTACAAGGAGTTGGCAAAATACAACCTGAGGCAGCTGACATCACCAAAATAGTAGCAATCTCATTGACTTTCTTTCAATATTATTGTAACTTAGTGAGTTTTAAAAGAGAATTTGCTTAATGAAGGATCTGAAAATTTTGCTTGTTATTGTAGAATTTTTCTTATTACATAGAATTATGATCTTAATAATATTTATTTATAGCAGTCTGTTTGTCAAGGACTCTCAGGTGGCACCGGTCCGGTTCGGTTCCGAACCGCCGGTTTCGGTTTGGGAGGGACCCAAAACCGAAACCGAAACCGGAAAAACCGGTTTGTAACCGGTTTGGAACCGCCGGTTTGGCGGTTCCGGTTCCGGTTTTGTCCGGTTTCGGTTCCGGTTCCGGTTCCGGTTTTTTTTTTTTTTTTTTTTTAACCCAATTAAATAATTAATATTTTAATTCTTCCCAATCATAATTCCAATTTCCAATGAACAAATTATTAAATAAAAATATATTTACAACCATTTTTTCTTTTCTTTTTTCAATTTTTTTTTTTTTTCAAATCCCAATTAATATTAATTCTTCCCATTTTTCCCAATAATAATTCCAAATTTTCAATGAACAAATTATTAAATAAAAATACATTTACAACCATTTTTTATTTTTTTCAATTTTTTTTTCCTAAATCCCAATCAATATATTTACAAACATTTTCCATTGAAGTATTTAAGTAGTTCACAATGTTTAGAAAAAAATAAATTGACATTTATTAATAAATACAACTTTACAATTTCACAAAAAATAAAATAAAATAAAATTAGAAATTGGCCTTGAAGGCTTGAATTCAAATATACAATATTACAATGTAATAAAGTTAAAATTAAAAAAAAAATAAAAAAAAATTGGCCTTGCACTTAATTTTTTACCATAATTAAGCTGCCTACGTATCCTCCATCAATGTAGAGGAATCAAAGGCCACGTAGTTCTTTTACCTTTAATTAGTTGCTCGGTGTTGGAGGTTGGATGTTGGAACGGAATCTATTCACTGCCTTCTGTTCCCGTCGTTTGTTCATCTTCGAAGAAGTCGTTCGCTATATTCGGCTGAAGTTCTTGTTGTCCATATTTGGCCTTTGTCCAATCATCAACACATGACTGTATTTCAAGTGATTGTGGACACATAGATGATCGTCTTGGGTCCAAAATATTTCCACCTGCACTAAATTCTTGTTCCACAGCAACTGTAGAAACCGGCGTTCCAAGAATTTGTTTGGCAATAATTGCCAAAATTGGATAATCTTGTTGATGACTCTTCCACCAATCCTGGATACTAAATTTTTCATCTTTAAATTTATGACTGTCTTGTAAATACCGGTCAACCTCGGATTCCGTTGAGGATGAAGAAGATGTTCGTAATTTTTTGGTTCATTCGGAAAACAGTCGATCCCCTAAGCCCCTTAATGTAAATTTTTGAGAACTACTACCACCAGATGTGGGTTGGGGTTGTGAAACCGGCACATTCAAAGACGGACCATATATTCTAAGATATTCATTGTAAAATTCATAAAGCAATTCCTTAACGGAATCACAAGACTGAAGAACATCAACTTCTAAATCTAAACATTTGTAATAACTAGCTAAATAAACCTGCAAATATTCAAATTTAAAGCGTGAATCTAAACACGATGCAAGCAGGTAAATATTTGGAATTTGCCCATAATACTGTAACCATTTTCTCCTCATGGCATCAACACATGGACTCAATTGAGGATCAACATCACAATCATTGAATGCACCAACAATATTAACACATTGAATAAGAAATGAATGAGTAGTGGGATAGTAAACACCAGATAAAGCGACGGTAGCATCATTGAAAACACGTAACAATTCAAGAATTTTTATACATACATCCCAATGGTTCAATTGAAGAGAAATTGAAGGAACATAATAAGTAATAAAAGAAACTAATAATTCCTTATATTCAACACTTTCACAAAGCAACTTATAAGTTGAATTCCAACGAGTGGTAATATCTCGAGAAAATTTTTGGGATGCATATTATTCGTAATGCAATATTTTAACCATTGTTTCTGGGCTTTGTTATGCCTCCAGATATAGTTAATACTATCTCTAATTGGTTTAATAAAAGTAGAAAGCTCTGATAATCCAGCTTGAACACACAAATTTAAAACATGACATGCACAACGTTGATGAAATAATTTACCCCCAAAATAAGGATTGCACAATTTTTGTAACATAGGAATAGATGCAGTATTGCTTGCAGCATTATCAAAGCCAATAGCAAAAATTTTGTTTAGGATATTATACTCTTGAAAAATGATTTTAAGGAGTTGAAAAATATTTTGAGCTGAATGCGAATCATCAAAAACACGAAATGCAAGAATTCTTTTTTGCATGTCCCAGTTATTATCCATATAATGACATGTGACACCCAAATATGAATGACTACCAAAATTGTCGCTCCATATGTCGGCACATACGGAAACGCGACCTTGAAATTCAGAAAAATATGTTTTCAATGTGTTTTTTTCTCTTCTGTAAATGTTATGTAGTGTACGTGTGAGAGTGGATCTAGGAACACGTTGCATTGCAGGATTTAATGCATTTTGACAATAATTAATAAAACCTACTTTCTCACAAAAACCAAAAGGTAAGTGTTCAATTGCAACCATTAATGCTAATTGTTCTCTATTGTTTTCAGTCGTGTAACGAAATAATTGATTAGAAGGGGTTGCGTACCTGGAGATTTGGGTTTGGTTGTTCGCTGCCGTGTATTCAGATGGGTGACTTCTTTTGATTTGGGACCATAACGTGCCATATCCGAAGTTTTTTCCAACCTTATATTTTCTGCCGCAGTGATTGCACTGGATTTGGAAACCATTATCTACCTTGGTTTTCTTCATATGCACTTTGAAGAGTTCGGACTTCATTGGCTTTTCTTCCTTTTCTTCTTCACCTTCACCTACAAAAAAAGCATCCGAAGAGGCTGTGGGGTTAGAATTAGATAGATTTTCAGGGGGGGTATTTTGAGCGGGGTTGAATTCGTTGAACTCGGGAATTGTTAGAGGAGGATTAGGAGCAGAAGGGGGATCGGATCCAAATCAATCTTGAAGGAATTGGTGAAAATTCAAATCGTCGTAACTGACGGCTTCACCAATATCTTCCAACAAGTTTCTCATTTGAGCCTTTCCTTTGTCCTTATTTCTTGAACTATCTCCCCCACTTGCCATTGAAAAATATGAGTAAAAAATATAAAGTAAGCAAGTAAAAAATATGTTTAAATATTTATTATAAAAAATAAATATAAATAATAAAATATAGAGTAAAAAAAAAGATGATTGAAAAAAATATATTTTTGAAAAAAATATATATATGAGAGAAAAAATTATATTGTTGGAAAAATATATATATATAAAATTATATTGTTGGAAAAATATATATATAGAAAAAATTGTATTGTTGGAAAAATATATATATAGAAAAAATTATATTGTTGGAAAAATATATATATAGAAAAAATTATATTGTTGAAATAAATATTGTAAATCAATTTGATAATTGAAAAAATAGTAGATAGTAAAAAATATAAGAAATAATTTATATATGAATGAGAATTAAATAAAATTGTAGAGAGAATTTTGAATTTGAGAATTGAGATTGAGAGGAGTTGAGAGAGAGAAGTTGAGAGAATGAGTGGTGTGAAGAATAATGAAATATGGGGGGATATTTATAGTATAGTAGAGAAGGGTGAATATGCAAATAAAAGAAATAGAGGGGTGCAAAAATAAAAAAAATTTGGCCGTTGCCCAGTAGTCAGAAATTCAAAACGGTTGAATTTTTTTTACACGCTGCCACGTGGCAGCGTGTGATTGGTGGAATTTTTTTTTTTTTTTTAAACTGTCAGAACTGTAAAAGAGTGTTTAAATTAGACGCTGCCACGTGGCAGCGTCTGATTGGTTATTTTTTTTTTAATATTTATAAATGTTAACGGTAATTTTTTTTATCACGTGGCAGCGTCTGATTGGTTGTTTTTTATTTTTATTTTTAATATTTTAAAAACTTAACGGTAATTTTTTTAAAAGACGCTGTCACGTGGCAGCGTCTGATTCGTTTTTTTTTTTTTTTTAAATAAACCGGCGGTTAAAACCGCCGGTTTTTGCCCAAAAACCGCCGGTTCCGGACGGTTTGGAGGACTCCCAAACCGAAACCGAAACCGGAACCGGAACCACCGGTTTCCAAACCGGCGGTTTTGTTCCAGTTTTCGGTTCCGGTTTGGCCAATCCGGTTCCGGTTACGGTTAAACCGCGGACAAAACCGACGGTTTAACCGAACCGTGGTCACCTCTAGTTCACTCTCTCTTTCAAGCAAATGTTTGTCAACGAACTTTTATGTTCAGTCAGAGGACTTCCTTTGAAAGAAAAAGTAGAGAACTCTTTCTCAGCAATCTCCACAACAAAGCCCCAATTAGTTTGGAACACATTTTTTCCAACTTGAATTCCTATTTCAAGATCACATTTTGTTTTCCCTAAATGTGATTTTGTGTGTTGCGAATTCTAAATTCCTGGATAAATGGTGATTTTATGTATTCTTACTTTCTATCAAGTGTAAGTTTTATCAAAAACGCTTTCTATTCTTTAGGCACATACAATGCAATTTAATTTTTTTTTGAGATATTTTTCTTTTTGTTAATATTTAATTTTAAATTACAAAATATTCTAGAATGCATTAAATGAGTCTGATGCATTAAATGTGTTAAAGGACAAAATTACCCTTCTTGATGACAAGGGAGGTGAGTTTTTAATTAATGAAAAATTGTTTTTGTGTGTAAAAGAGCAAACCTCAGGGGAGTTTGATGTAATTTGTTCTTTATCTAATTCCAAAAAATAAATATGTTTGAACTTCTCATCTTGGAAACACACACAAGACACAAGAGAGGAATAATAATAATAATAATAATAATACTAAAGCAAATGAAGAAATGAATAAAGATGATGATTTTATATCATTATGTTGACAAAACTGTCTAAGCATTTCATTAATAAGGAATCAACAAAGACCCTCTCTCCTTGTAATACAAGCAAGCAAGCAAGAAAGAGTGTCTACTCTCTCTGTATGAAGATTGAAGAACAACAACCTCAATCAAACTCATTGAAAATAAATCTCTAATCATGCACTTGGAGGCTTGTACAACTTCAGAACCACCTTCCTATATTCTGCAAGAACAACCAGATAATGACTGACCCATTAGAAGCAAATTAACCAAAAACTAGTACAAGAAAATGACCCATTATTAGAAGGAAGCCAAAAATTTACCTTCTTGATTGCTCCAAAGCTGTGCTGCTTGACTGTTTAGAGGGGAGCTGATATTTGGTTCTGAAAATAGTAACAACCCAAACAGTTAGAAAATCAATTAATTTATAACATCACCATTCACCACCATATCTCATCATCTCAAATATCAAATATGGAAATTGTACCTCCAAGAACACTCTGGATTGAAAGCAGTATGGTTCTTACATCATAAGCTGATGACCAGTTTTCCTGGAAAAAAGTTGGAACCAAATCAGATCAAAAATCAATTGAGATTACATACATACATACACAAGTAATATGATTGTGAAAAAGTAACAACCTTAAGAATGTCCAAGCATAAATTTCCACAGACATCAACATTGGGATGGAAGCAGCCGGTCTCGAACTTGACCGTAGGAGGATTGAATGGATAGTCATTTGGAAAAGAAAGGGATAGCTTGTATTCTGTTCCTTCAAAGACCGTCTCTTTGATTCCTTGAATTGTACCTTTCCACAAGAATATGTTGTCCTCCTCTGGGAATGCAGATATCCCACAATCCACACTCATCTGTTTTTATTTTTAATCACAACAATTCCAAATATCAGAAATTAATCTATCAAAATTCCCAACAAAATAAACATCTACAAGACTTAGAAAATCCATTTAAGAGAAAAAAATCTAGCAGCAAACCCAGATGATCAAAATTCAAAGAACAATGAACATGAAAAGATTTAGTGTTCTAACCATCAATGCCATCAATTCAGATTGCAACCTGTTCAAACAATAAAACCAAGATTAGTAAAAAAATAATAATAAAAAACCCAGAAACCTTAAAATCAAACTAAAATAAAAACACAAAATCTTGAATGATCTGTGAACTAAAACCACCCAGAATCGGATTCTGACAAACATGAAACAAGAAAGGCAAAAAAAGTAACCTTTTAAGCACGGATTGAGAATCGACGATCTTTGGGGCATTGACGGGCTGCCTTGAAGCTGCAGTTCCCACGGGAGCAGCAACCGGTGTGTTGCCTTGGTACCCATTAACAGTAGCCATAGCACTTTGCTCTGTTTCTTCAAAAAACCACCAAAAAGAGCTTGCTTGTATTTAAGAGAGAGACAAAAAACTAGGGTTTATTACGTTCTCTTCTTGTTGTTGTTGTTGAGAGAGAATTCAGAGACTTGAGAGAAGAAGAGAGTCAGAGAGATGAGAAGCCAGAGATTGTGAGGGTTTGGATTTTAAAACGGTGTGTGATGGATATAAACGACGTCGGTTTATAGGGTTTTTTTCAAAATGTTTTTCGAACGTTACAAAGGAGTCGGATTTCCTTTTTTGGTTTTGCAACGGCTAGTTTTTTTTTCAGGGTTCCTAATTTAACGTTGCGCAGCGCGTATCGTGCGCACCCTCGGTTTTGTTGTATCAATACATTCATGCATGATTCATTGTCATTGATGAGCTGTAACCTTTTTTTTGTTTTTTTTTTTTAAGTTTCAAAAAAAAAAAAAAAAAAAAAAAAAAAAACTCCTTTTTAAGAGGATGATTATCAAATTGGATTTGGGCCTTAAAGCCCCCAACATATCTGGCAATATCGTTTTTGACCGTCTTTGCTTTGTAAGCTCGCATGATCCTTATATTATTGAAAATATATCAAATAGGTTTTTCTAGACGTAAGTCAAATTTAACGGTTTTATAGAGATGGAAATTTCACCCTAACTTGAACCACATGGGTCAGGGATAGATTTTGTTATTTGAGTCACACATCATGTTCAAGTGTAAAATTTAAACCCGAACCCAAATATTTCAAAAAATAAAAATAAAAATAATAAATAAATAAAAAAAAATCAAAACGGCGTCGTTTTGATCAAATTAGAATTTTAAACTCAAAACTAGAAACCCGAACCCGAATAATTTCATGAATTCGTAGTAGGGTTTGGGTTGAAAAATATTTCGTGGGTTCGACAAGACTTGACCCGTTGTCATCCTTAGTTTCAAGGTTATTTTCGTCATTTGATCCATTGTTCAATACTAACAAAATGCCATGTGTAAATTTGATAAAAAAAAAGGGGAAAATTAATATATATTTTATTATTTTAAAATTTCAAATAATTAATTATTTTTAAAAAAATATCAACAATGATGGTGTAGGCTATAATCTCCACCGGAAAAGTTCCGAAAGAGATTGCACCTTCATCCACGATTTAAGGGTGTGATTTCCTAAAGAGGAGGCTACACACCTTGTCCTTGCCATTTCTATTGGAGGTTTTTTTTTTTTTTTTTTTAAAAAAAAAAATTTATAAATAATTTATTATTATTATTATTTTCATTTTTCTTACTAGTAGATGGACGAGTTTGAGGCTTGGGCAAATGACTGCCAAGTTAGCGGCTTGAACCCTACCAATGGCAAAAAGCTTAAAAAATATATATTAATAGGGTTTTAGAGGGCACTGTTCACGGCATTCTAGACTGGTGATGCAATGGCACTATTCACGAGCACTATTTCACGGCACTGTAGCCAGTGGTGACGCAATGGTATTGTTCATAGCATTGTAGCCAGGGGGGTGACGTGACAACACCATCACAACACTATAGTGGGGTGGTGACGCGACATCACTGTTGCGATACTGTTCACGTGTGATGCGACGACATTGTTCACGGAATAAAAAAAATCGTGATTTTGTCTTGGTTGGGGTATTTTCTTTGGTGTTTTGCTAGACATGGCATTCACGTCCATGCATGGTGTGCATGGCTCGGTGGATGATCCCATGTTTATAAAGGCTGTAATTTGCTTGCTTCTAATCAAGTTGACTTGTCCGGCATCGTCTCCTCCTTAGGATGGTCTGGTTTCAGTTAGTTTTTTGTTGTTGGAAATGCCCATTGCTGTTAGTGGTTTGAGTGGGCGTCCGCGCTCTGTTTCCTTCGCCACAGTGAGCCATGACACTATAGACTAGTGATGCAACGGCACTGTTCACGGGCACTATAGCGAATACTGTTTCTCAACACTATAACGGGTGGTGATGTAACGGCACTGTTGCTGTATTGCTCACGGGTGACGCGACGACACTGTTCATGGCACTATAGCGGGTGTGACACAACGGCACTATTCACACATTGTAGCGGCACTGTTCACACACTGTAGTAGCATTGTTCACTAGTGACGCGACGAAACTGTTCATGGCATTATAGCATCACTGTTCATGGAATAATTTTTTTTTGTGATTTTGTCTTGGTTGGGGTGATTTTCTTGGGTGTTTTGTTGGTCATGGCATTCATGTCCATGCATTGTGTGCATGGCTCGGTGGATGATATCATGTTTATAGAGGTTGTAATTTGCTTGCTTCTGATGAAGGTGATTTGTCCGATGTTGTCTCCTCCTTAGGATGGTCTGGTTTCGGTTAGTTCTTCATTGTTGAAAAAGCCTGTTGCAGGCTTGCAGCTAGTGGTTCAAGTGGGCCTTCGTGCTCTATTCCATTAGCCACAATGGGTTATTTTGGTAAGGTGCATTTGTTAGTGAGGGAGCCAGTTTCGTCTCATGCTTTGGGTAGGGATCTAGTGAGTGTTAGGGAATCGACTCAGAGGTCAATTTCGAGTTCAGGATCGTTGGTTCAGGGTAGTAAGTCTTATGCAGATCTCTTTAGGTCTTCTAAAGCTTCAATTGAGCCTTTGCCGAAGCCTTCGGTTTGTTTTTATTCGAGTTGATCATGTTGCTTATTAATCCCGCATTAAGGTATGTAAAAATGCTCTAATTGGGCGTGTTGTGCTCACTGGTGGTGAGAGGCTATGGAAACTTATTGATCTTAAGGTGAAACTTAGCAAACATTGAATGCTGAGTTCTGATTGGCACCTCATATCTCTGGGAGGGCCTACTTTTAGATTAATTTGAAATCTTCAGTTGATAAAAATCTTGTTTGGGGATTGGCGTCTCATATCTCTTGTTTGGGTAATCGTTTAATTTTTTTAAAGTTTATTTGATTTGATTGAGTGAGAGAGTGAGAGAGAGAGGTCTGATGTCTGAGTTGAATTTTTTTTAATTTTAATTTTAATTTTTTTATTTGATTGATTGATTAAGAGAGAGAGAGGTTTGGCTAGAGCTGACGACGGTTCGGTTAAACCATCGGTTTTGTCCACGGTTTAACCGGAACCGGATTGGCCAAACCAGAATCGAAAACCGAAACCGAAACCAAAACCTCCGGTTGGAAACCGGTGGTTCCGATTCCGATTCCAGTTTCAGTTTGGGATTCCTCCAAACCGTCCGAAACCGACGGTTTAACAGCCCAAAACCGGTGGTTTAAAAAAAATAATTCAACCAATCAGAAGTTGCCACGTGGCACTTTTTGTTTTTTTTTTTTGAAAAACCGCCCAAAACCGAAATCGAAACCGAAACTGAAACCGAAACCGAAACCCAAACCCAAACCCAAACCCAAACCCAAACCCAAACCCAAACCGTCTGTTTTGAAACCGGAACCGCCAAACCGATGGTTTGAAACCGGTAACAAACCGGTTTTTCTGGTTTCAATTTTAGGTGGCCTAAAAACCGAAACCGGAACCAAACCGAACCGGTGCCACCTCTAGGTTTGGCGTTTGAGTTGAATTTTTTATAATTTTTTTAATAATTTTTTTTGATTTGATTGATTGATTAAGAGAAAGAGAGGTTTAACGGTTTGGGTCTTTTTTTTTTTATATATAAATATTTTTTGATTTGATTGATTGATTGAGAGAGAGAGAGAGGTCTACGGTCTTTGTTGAATTTTTTAAATTTTTAATTTTTTTTATTTGATTGAGAGAGAGAGAGAGAGAGAGAGAGATTTGAAATTTGATTTTTTTTTTTAAAGGGAACCAAACCGGTCAGAATTGGGAACTGAAACTGAAACTGAAACCGAGTGACCGAAACCAAACCAAACCAAACCAAACTGAGGTCATCTCTACAAACGGTGCCCAAGAGTCTAATATACATAACACAACTACTTGATAAGCTCTGAAAAAGTGAAACACTAGCCAGTTAGAAACTGATCCCACACATATGTGCATGCTTTATATATAATGCATATGCAAATATAATTATGTAGAGGGTTGTTACTTGAAGCTCAATTGATTTTTCCCATACTTTTATTTTTTGTGGAAAATGATGATATACTATTTGTATATTTTATTAAAAAAATTACACATTTCTGTAATAAACCCTCTCAAGCTCAAGTATGTAACGGTCTTTTTCTCGTCCCAATCTTGTCATCTATTTCTTTATACTATCTAGAAAATATACGTATGCTAGACCTATTTTTCTAGGGTTGTGCTATTCTATGAACAAGAAATTGGTTTGTATCAAATGAAGTATTCTCCATAATAAATACAAGCCATTTGATAAAAAAAAATACTGATCCAACAGTGGAAATTGTTGATGACATAAAAAAAGTGTTAGTTTGTATTATAGCCAATTCTTTAAAAAGTCAATATTTTAGTCATCTCAAGTCATGAAACATAACATGTGTACCTCATGTGTCAAAATCTTATCCGGTCCGAAATCCATAAAGGCTAAGAATTTGGGGCTAGGCTAGCTTGGTCTAACCCTTTTGACACCTTCGAGGGTTGGATGTGTAAAAGTTGCTATGTATTAAATGCATGTCAGACTGTCAGCTCTAAAATTAGTCCTAGAATAACTAAAGGTGGGGGTGGGTTTATTATGTCCGGATGTGGTAGGATTAATTTTTGGGTAGGATTACAAATCTCATCGTGTAGCGTGCCACCAAACACAGGAAATGGATACAAATTGTTGGTTCTAGAGCTTATTCGGTGTGCCAAACGATGCCCAAGAGTCTAATAAACATAACACAACTACCCGATAAGCTCTGAAAAGTAAAACACTAGCCAAAGAGAAACCGATCCCATACACAATGGCATGTTTTATATATATTACATATGACAAATATAATTTTGTAGATGGTTGTTACTTGAAGCTTAATTGATTGTTCCCGTACTTTTTTTTCTGAAATTGATGAAATACTATTTATATATTTTATTAAAAAAAATCACACATTTTTGTAATAAACCCCCTCAAGTTCAAGCATGCATTAGTCTTTTTCTCATCCCATCCCGTCGTCTATTTCTTGATACTTTCTAGAAAATATACGTAAGTCAGACCTATTTTTCAAGGGTTGTGCCATTGTATGAACAAAAAAATTAGTTCATATCATATGAAGTATTCTCCACAATAAATACAAGCCATTGGATAAAAAAAAAATTAAAAAAAATAAATAATAAAAAAAACCTGATCCTACGGTGGAAATGGTGGGTGACATAAAAAAAAAATGTTAGTTTGTATTATAGCCAACTCTTTTAAAAGCCAATACCTTAGTCGTCTCAAGTCACAAAATATAATATGTATACTACATAATTTGAAACATAAAGGAAATACTTACTTACAAAACATACCATTGTTCATGTTCATTTTTATCAAATATATAGAAGTTCATGTTCTCATTTCACATTTTCCCTTATATCCAAAAGAAAATGATTCAGTGATTGAGAAATAATGGACTGGTCTAAAAAAGACCATTGATATCCTCTAATCCCTTTCATTCAATGCTTGTGCGCTATCTCAAATGGTGATGGCTAATGAACCAACTCCACATTGGTTTATGGTGACTTCAACACAATCGACTCTCAACTCAACATTGGTCTATGTCAATCTCGACATAATCAACTCACATATCTTAACTCCACGTAGGTCTATGTTGACCACGACATAATCGACTTACATATCTCCATTCCACGTTGGTCTGCGTTGATCTTGACAAAACGGTATCGTATATCTTCATTTCACATTGGTTTACGTCAATTTCGACATAATCAATTCACATATCTTCATTCCACGTTGGTATGCGTTGACCTCGATATAACCCTCTAGCATATCTCCATTCAACATTGATCTACGTCAACATCGACATAACTGTTTCTCATATCCCAATTCCACGTTGGTCTACGTCGATCTCAATATAATCGTCTCGCATTCCATTCTATGTTGGTCTATGTCGACCTTGACCTAACTGTCTCTCATATCTCCATTCCTTATTGGTATATAGTTGACCTCAACTACATTAATCTACAACCATCTTCTCCATCGTTGGTCACTGATCGATATCTGACTATATGGGTCCTCACTTTTGGACCGATCGACGTCATACTGATGTTCACTCTACATCGTCTAAGAGTACTATGCTTAAAACTACACTCAACATACTCCCATGCAAGTTGTATACATGGTCATCGTTGACAACTCTCGGATCGACTTTCACGTCAATATCGCCCCTTTGCATGACAAACTTCATCTTATAATAAAGGGATATTCCTATTTTATCCATCTAGTTTGATGTAATTCTATTTTAGTCCACTAATTTGTAATATTGTCATTTTTATTTCTTCTATAACTGTTTCGGTTAAAAGTACAATTCCCAACATGGATAGAGGGCAAAATAACCCTACTACCCTTGAGTATTGCTGATACCAGTTAAAAAACCCTAATGCCCTCCAATTTTACCTTTATAATAATTATTTAATTTTTTTAAAAAATAACAATTTTTTTTATAAAAAAAAAATATATGTATATAATACCGTCCACTTCATGATATGGATAGTGGAGATTTGGATCTCTACCAAATACAAAATAAAAATAAAAATAAAAAATAAAAAATCTCCATTTTTAGATTTGGATTTAGTGATGGATTTGGTGAAATCCATCCATCATCAACCACAAATCCAGAGCCAATCATGAACACACATCACCATCACCATCACTATCCCCAAAATCCAACTGCCACCACCACCACCACCACTATCACCACCACCAGAAAACCAAAAACCCATCTTAAAAAGAAAAAAAAAATACAAACCAAACCCAAGAAAAAAAAAAATAAACCCATAAACATACCATATTTTAAAAAAATATTGAAAAAAAAAAAACAAACAAAAAAAGACAAAAAAGAAAGGAGATTTAAAAAAAAAAAAATGATTATATTTCAACAATAAAGCTTTTATTAAAAAAAAAAATGAAATTAAAACTTAAAAAAAAGGAGGTGTTGTAGATTTGGACGAAGATAGGTCATGGGTGAGGTGTTGTAGATTTTGTGAGGATGATGATGGATGGGTTACTGTTACTAGATATCTCTATAACTCTGTTTTTTAGCAATGGGTGGTGAGGTTTGAAATCGATCTCCTCATCGGCGGCACAGAGCCTCGAAGAAGATCAAACATCGATCTCCTCTCGGTTGTCGACGAAAAGATCGACAGTGGTATGGGTGGTGATTGTGGGGGCTGGTGTAATTCACGACGACGACGAAAATTGATTCGGGGTTGATTTTTTGAGTTTGTGTGGCTAGGGTTTTGGGTGGAGATGATGGTGGGGAAAAGATGATTGAATGTTTGAGAGAGATTAGATTTGTGAGTGTGTGTGTGTGTGTGTGAGAGAGAGAGAGAGAGAGAGAGAGAGAGAGAGAATAATGGGTTTGATGCCTAGATGGTGGTGGTGGTTTGATGGATGGGTGAAGAAAGAGAAATTTTTTTAGATCATTTTATTTTAATATTTATTTATTATTCTCTTAATTAGTTTCATGTATATTGTAATTTTAAATTTAATTAGTTTTATTAGTTTTTTCATTTTTTATTTAATTAAATATAAAATTACCATGTTGCCCTTCATCACAAACCTTCTAGAAGCTCTAAACATTGTTTGACCTTTTTACCCTCGTTGACTTGCCAGAATTTTGAGAAATCCTAACGGAATTAGACGGTAGGGACTATAAAAGAGATTGCCAGTGAACTAGTCGACTAAAAAAATAATACTCAAACTAGAAGGAATGAATTTCGGATTACATCAAACTAGAGGGACTAAAATAGGAATATCCTTATAATAAATCATGTCTTTACATCAACCTTATTTATATCAGTAACGCTACACATCCCACCTATAATCCCACAATTTTCATCTCAACACACGTGACAGTTGATGGGTCACTTGGTGAGTAGACAAACATTAATTAGTGAGTGAATACATGGTAAGAGAGATAAAATATCAATTAAAGTGTGTCTATTCACCAAGTGACACCTCATCTCCCATGTGTGTTGGGATCGAAATGGTGGGATTGTAGGTGGGATGTTTAGTATTATTGTATTTATATATGCTACATTTTTAGAAATTTAATCCCTCAAATGTCAACACCCTAAAGTGCTAGAAAAAGATTTTTTATTTATTATATATATCATATGTTGGTACGGCGACTCAAATATGAGACATTGATAGACCTGAATGAGTAGACTTTACCACCAAACCAAATTGGACGGTGGTAGGAAATTGATATTTATCATTAACATTCTTAGTTTTGAAAAGTTAATTTTACATTATATAAATGTGGTGTCATAAAGTAAACTAAATTTATTAGATGATAACTAATGATTAATCAAATGATAATGTGTGTCTATATAAATATATAGGCTTATAAAAAAAATCACATTTTTTGATGAATAATATTCATTAATGTCTAAGGAAGCTAGATAGGAACTTTAAATAGAAACAATTGTAATCTCCCATCACATTGACCTTTTATTTTTTCCTATAAGTTATGGGATTTTTTTTTATTCAATGTTCACTAATGATTAATCAAATGATTAATCAAATAATTATCATGAAATATATAATTGTACCAATTTTTTTTTTTCCCATCAAGTTTCTTAAATTATGGTAACAATTACTTAATTATTGTTATAATATATGTGGCTTTTACCACATGTGTAATATACACAAATATCACACAAATATCTTCCCATAATATCTCCTCACTTGCTTCATGATAAAGTTAAACAATTTGCCAATATATATGACTTTCTTTGTAATTGTTTGGATTGACTGATAATTTAATACAAAAGTAACAAATGCTATATGTTCTCTCCATCTATCATCTCTCTCTCACCTTACTTTATTATTTATTGTTCATATGTTCTTCATTCGATTTACAACACATTATCAGCACGATCATATGTAAGTAAAAAGTATCTCTAGATGAGTGATTTACTTACGGCTTGATATTCGTATATGTAAGTAAAATGGATCCTTGATGGGTGATTTACTTACATCTCAATATTCTGGATTTGTATATATTTCCGTATACAAGATGATTTATGCCGTCAACGAAACATATGTATATGTATATATAGTTATGAATTTATGAATTTATTCTCTTTAAATCCCAATATTATGGATCTATTTATAGTTTCGTATGCAAGATGGCTTATGCCATCAACGGATCATCTATATATAGTTCTGGATTTATTTTTTTATGAACATGGCAGGTGAACTCAGCCTCCTGGAATTGTTTTTACAGGATATATATACCATCATGGAATTGTTTTTGCAGAATATATATATCGTTATATATTTGTTTTTACATGAATTATTTTTACAGAACATATATACCGTTCTGGATTTGTTTTTACGGAACATAAATACCATTATGGAACTGTTTACTTACAGAACATATATACAATTCTAGAACTATTTATTTATGGAACATAACAGGTGAGCTCAGCCTTTTGGAAATGTTTATTTACAGAACATATATAGCATTCTGAAATTATTTATTTACGGAACATATATACCGTTATAGAACTGTTGAGATTGGCTAGACCGATGAACCAGAACTTAAAGTTTCTGGAATTATGATATTTAAGTCGGCACGATTTTGAAAATCGATGAGAACCTGGAGTTCTTGATCTAGTGTTATATTAATGAATGCCATATTTCATTATTTGGAACTTGGGAGTTCAAATCCACTTAGAATCTGAAGTTTCTAGATTATAATTATATATGAACTTACAGTTCATGGTCGAACCGGAAGTTCGAAAAATCATTATGATCAATGATTTTATTTTGTCTCATATATATAAAGTGATATGTTTACATATCATTCATTTGAGAAAAAAGGATTTACACATCCAATAGGATGGTGTGAGTATCGTAAAAGGGATTTAAGATCCTAATGTATATTGAACTTGAAAATAATATTTTATCCATTTCATTTACATCCAACAGGATGCTGTGAGTATTATAAAAGAGATTTA
Source organism: Acer campestre (assembly GCA_954870605.1). Lineage (NCBI taxonomy): Eukaryota > Viridiplantae > Streptophyta > Magnoliopsida > Sapindales > Sapindaceae > Acer > Acer campestre. The sequence continues at coordinate 42,023,027 of OX940800.1, forward strand.
AGATCCTAATGTATAATGAAATTGGAAATATTCATACACATCCAATAGGATGATGTGAGTATCACATAAAAGGTTTTAAGATCCTAACGTACAATGAAACTGGATGTAATATTTTATCCATTTCATTCGTGTTTGATGCTCCTGGAGAGCAAAATTTAGAGTTGCTGAAAAAAGAGAATTCTGATATCAGTAGTCTACTTGACAGTAGATGAACTTGATGATCATGTGAATGTGATGGTTGTTGGATCATCAGATCATCTATTTTGGTATCACCAAACCCCGATCTGGGTTTGCTTCTGGGTTGGTGGGTTTCAACCAAGACCCATCGCCTCCTCGGGTCAACACCACCTCGTTAGTGGACTTCGTCGATTTTTGTGCGAACCCAGTGCATTTTACAGCGACGATCAGAGATCATCGGTCATGACCACGATCTGGTCTAGATCGGTTATAGAGCTCGATTTTGCTTTGGGCCACTTTTGAATAATTCGATATTCTTGATGGATTATTTTGCAATTATTTTGGACCATTTTGTAATTTTGACAAAGTTTTGGATCAATTTATAATTACCAAAACTTATTGGTCCAGTTTGTAATTTTCAAAAAGTTTTGGGACTGATTTATAAAAATTTTGAGGGACCTTTTTGTAATTTTACAAAATTAGGGGCAGTTTTGTAATTTCTCTTTAAACAAAAAAATATTTTTTTAAAAAGGAGGGGGAATTATTATCATTTCAGTAAATTGACATTACACATAATGTCTATAAAATTTCTAAAAAGAAAAATATAAGTCTTGCCGAAAGTGCAACGACTCATATAATATTGCGGAGTCAAAAATATTTTATGAATTCGACTTTACTGAAATCAAATATCATTAATGTATTAGGTCCAACGGATCTGATAGAAAGCTCTAGAAGAGCCATGATATTGTTATCAAACAATACTAAATTATGTATCAGGTCTAACAGATCTGATAGAAAGCTCTAGAAGAGCTACGATATTGCTATCAAACAATACTAAATTATGTATCAATGATACTTGATATTATTCAAGAACAACATAAAGAAATATGCTTAGTTCAAGGGCATTTAAAGTTAATACCAGATCAAATCTAGCAAAAATGATGGATCTGATTAAAGGCTCTAGAAGAGTCATAATCTTATTATCAGATGGTATTCAATTGTGTATCAATGATATTTTATATTATTCAAGCAGAACATACAGAAATCTGTTTAGATCAAAGACATATAACTTTATTAATGTCATATGGAGACAATGAATAATAAGAATGTTGAATATCTGTGTGTGATTCAAGCCAAAAGTTGATTATAGAAAAGATGTGTTCTTTATCATCTGGATTATATTGCTGATCAAAAAAGGGATGTATGTGGATATATTCATCCACCAAATAAACCATCTCATTTTAAAGTTGATTTTGAATCCTTATCATTCAAAGGGATATATGTGGACATATTCATCCACTAAATGAATCTTTCATTATATTATGGTAATGATTGATGCATCTATGTGATTGTCACATGTTTGTGTATTATCAAACGTCTCCAGTTGAGATCGACATTCAACATCCAGTTTTTCGCATGTATTCATAATCAGAATGGATCAGTGGAATTGCTTATCAAACGTCTCCAGGTAATTGCGAGAACTTTATTATTCCAATACAGTTACCAATTTCTATATGAGACATTCTATATTACATGTTGATACATTCATCTATGATCATTACTTATCATCATTATTTACCATTACAGCTTGTAATTGGTCATTGACTTGTTCACATTTTTTAAGATATTTGATTGTGCAGTATATCTTCTTATTTCATCTCTGGCATGATCTAAGATAAAAATTTTATATCATTATGAGATTAATATTGATTTTGATTAATCTTCTATTAAATCATTTAAACTTTTGAGAGTTTATATTTTTACACACAATCTATATATTATTATATTGATTAATTTTCAAATGGAAAGTTTCTCTAAAAATAGTAAATTAAAAATTACTCTTATACAAAATAGAGATACAAATTCGGTTCTTTATATATAAATGTGTCTCATTTCAATCTTTGTACCACTCAACTACGAAAGATAGTTGATCATCAGATAATTATTAATTTGTTACTTGATATATTAAAGGTAACAAGATTTTATAAGTTGCCATCTCATAAACCCCGCCTGGGTGATCATCCCTAAAGAACGATTTGAGTAAAAAACAACAAATAAATCATCTGATACATATTATAATTCATAAGCTTATGAACATTTTTGAAAGGTATTATTATCAGGATCCTAGCAAAACTCGAGTTATAAATAAATTTACTTTCTCTAAATCAATTTTGTAAGAGTTTGATATATCTAATGAGACACAAGTCTATGAAATGACTAAGTTCACTGTAATGGAAGAAATCTCAACAGAGATATAAGTATATTAAAATTGAGAAAATTTCTATACGAGTCTATGAAATGACAAAATCCATTGAAATGGAAAGAAATCTAAACAGAGATACATCTATATTGAAATTAAGAAAATTTCTATAAACTAAATCCATTGAAATGGAAAGAAATCTCAACAGAGATACAACTATATTGAAATTAAGAAAATTTCTATAAAGTCCATATAATGACTAAATCCATTGAAATGGAAGAAATCTCAACAGAGATTCAAGTGTATTGAAATTGAGAAAATTTCTATAAATCATATAAGAGAAATGTGGAATCATAAAGAAACAATTATTAATGATGTATTTTTATACACAGTAATGCTACTAAAATTATAAATGATAATTATGATATTCATAATATTAATGATTGTATACAAAAGACATGATTGGCCTAAGTGAAAAGAAGCAATTCAAGAAGAATTGACTTCATATGCCAAACATAAAGTATTTAGACCAATATTACTCCAGACACCTGGAGATGTCAAACTAGTTGGATACTAATGGGTCTTTATATGGAAACGTAATAAGAAAAATGAGATCATGAGACATGAGGCATAACTCGTAATACAAAGTTTCTTACAGAAACTTGGTATTCACTAGTGATGAATACGATTACATTCTGAATTTTTGGTAAAATTGGCTGCCTTTGAAAGGCTTGAAATGCATCTTAATACATAGTAATAATTTATTTATATGATTCACTCAATGTAGATATTTATAATCCCGGAAGGATTTAAAATGCTAGAAGCATATAAATCGAGATCTCGTAATCTGTATTTGATGAATATACAAAAATCCTTATATAGATTAAAAACAATCTGGACGGATGTGGTATAACCGTCTCAGTGAATATCTGATAAAATAAGGGTATAATAATTATATTATATAAACAAGTGTCTTCGCAAAGAAATCAGAATCCGAATCCGAATCCGAATCCGAATTTATTGTATTCACAACATATGCTGATGATATGAATTTAATTAGAGCTCCTAGAGAGCTCTTGAAAACTCTTGAAAACTCTTGAATTTTTGGTAAATGAGTTTAAAAATGAAAGACATGGGAAATGAAATATTGTCTCGACTTGAAGGTCGAGCATAGATTAAATGTAATGTTTGTTCATCAATCAGAAAATGTTGAAAAGATTCCATATGGATATTACTCCATAAAGCTAGTCTTTGCTTATACCCCCTTCAGTCATTTATGATGTTATTTCATGATGAAATAAACATCTGTATATCTCAGTTTAGCAATCTAGAAGATTGCTTTAAAAGAACTTTAATTAGGGGAGCGTCCCATCAGGAGGAGCATATCAAATAAAATATATTAATTATATTGGGGTATATGTACATTGTACTCTTTTTCCTTACAGTCAGGTTTTTGTCTTATTGGGTTTTCCCAATAAGGTTTTAATGAAACAATTTTCTAAGCATACCAAAAAATCTTTTGATTCATGAAGATCATCATAAATATTACATTAATCCAGTTGATCATCGTATATATGTAGTTTTGATCAAAAAGATCATTGTAAATATTACTTTGATCTTGTTAATCATTGTATATATGTTACCTTGATTCATAAAATCATCATAAATATTACTTTGATCCGACATATCAATGAATATCTTTGCTCAGGTTTTTATCCCATCGGGTTTTTCCTAGCAAAGTATAAATGTGAGAAATGTCTTAAAGAAACAACTAACTACTGATATATTTGCATTGTATTTTTTTTTTCCTTTCGATCAGATTTTGTCCCACTGGATTTTCCTGACAAGGTTTTTAACGAGACAATTAGGGGGAGCAAAGTTCATAACGGACATATGTGCACTATACTCTTTTTCTCTTCGTTCATGTTTTGTCCCACCGGGTTTTCCTAACAAGGTTTTTAAAGAGATAGTTTTTATTGTCCAACCCCATTAAATTCAGGAGATCATTGTATATAATTTACCTAGATTTTATTTCATTGGGTTTTTTTCCCTAAAAAATTAATACATGTGATATAAATCAAAGGGGGAGTGTTATAATATATGTGGCTTTTATTATGTGTAATACATACAAATATCACACAAATATCTCCTCATAATATCTCTTTTAATCTCATATAATATCTCCCTTAATATCTCTCCATAATATCTTGCATAATATATCTCTTCACTTACTTCATGATTAAGTTAAACAATTTGCCTATATATATTGCTTTCTTTGTAATTGTTTGGGTTGGCTGATAATTCAATACAAAAGTAACAAATGCCATACGTTCTCTCCCTCTCTCATCTCTCACCTTACTTTATTATTTGTTGTTGATACGTTCTTCATTCGATTTACCAAATATATAAAATCTCTTATAGTTATGTGAGATCACGATCCAGTGTGAATATCATATATCAACCGTCGGATGGTTTCCAATTTAAAAATATAAATTAAAAAAATTATCAAAATAAATAAAAAACCAACACCCGTGAAAAGAAGAATAAAGGGTGTCTCAAGTTGTGTCATGCGTGGGTTCCTTGAAAATCAAAGCAAACCAGCTCAACCTCACATAAACACAACATACACGTATATACATTATATATGATCCATTTTTATTGTTTCGAATTCGATCATCATCATCATCATCGTATAATTACATATGATCCATTTTTATTGTTGCGAATTCGATTATCATCATCATCGTATCGGACGACTGCTTCAACGAATCTCATCCGCGTCTAATTTCATGACTCCCACTCTCTCATGTCGCCGGCGTTGGCGTTGCTAGACCACCACCCCGGAGCTCCAAACCTCAACCCCAACGGTCAGGATTCTCATCATTTGGTCTCCTTTAATTCTCCATATTATTTTCAATCTCCAAAAATGAATTCTTCGTCCAATTTAGGCGATAGGATTTCTGGGTTTTCCAATTCGAATAGCAATTCACGATCATCGGGTCTCTCGAGGCCCAGGTTTTACAAGCTGAGAAAGCAATCGGATTCCCAGAATTCGAAATCCACTGGGATTTCGGAATCCGGGTTAGGCTCGGGTTTCAACCCATTTCGCCCTCCTCCGGATCCCACCCCATCTGTCTCCTCTGTGCCTAGTAACTCAGGTTCTAATGCATTTGTGTTTGGATTAAGTAAGAGTGATTCTAGGGAGAATTTGGGAGACAGAGTCGTTGATCAAATGGGGAATTTGAAAATTGGGAATGAATATAAAGATGGGTTTGATTATAGGAGTTCGAGTTTTGATGCAATGAAGCTACAGGAGAATATGAGGAAATTGAACATTGTTGGTGGTGGTGAGAAGGTTAATTTAAGTGCAAAGGATCAGGAGGTATTTGTCTTCAGAACTGGTGAAAATGTGGGCGGTTTAGCTGGGAAAGTTGTGGAATCTGAGCTTCAAAATGAGTTTAAGGAAAAGCTTAGTGTTAAAGATAGTGGAGGGGTTGATGGTAGTAGTGCGATATTTAAAAGTAATAAAATGGGTGCTGATTCGTTCATGGAAAATGAACTTCCAAATCAAATGAAAAATTTGAACTTCAAGAATAATAATAATGAAGTTAATAGTAAGATAAATGAGAAGGATAGTTTTGTTTTTGGGGGCAAAGAAGGTATTAGTAGTAATCAGGTTGGAGGAAGAGAGAATATATTGTCGAATGAGATGGGGAGGAAGTTGAATATTGGAAGTATAACCCGTGATTATTCCAGAAACACAGATGTGGGAAGTTTGTCATCCCGAATGTTTGTGAAGGATAACCAAACAAGAAACTTGGGTGACAAGAAGTTCCACGATTTACCCAAATCGGTTCCTATGGAATTTTCTTTTCAGGCAGCAATGCAGGCTAATGATGGAAGTAGTAATCAAGTTCATATGGACCAACAAAAGCATGAAGCAAGTGTGAACAATAGTGCTTCATCCTCATTTTCATTCTCATCCAGAGGTGTGCATTCTCAACCAGTCTATAATACATCTGAAGTGCCTAATATAGTTAGAACTGACAAAATGAATGAATTTAGCTTCACAAGCACACAAGCTGGCACAGGGACACCCTTTGTAGAGTTTAAAACACCACATCCAAAAACAAATCTATTCTCTGGCGTAAGTCAGAAGTTGGAATTCAATTCAAAGAGGGAATCTGTTAGAGACACAAAAGGGAAGAATAGAAGGGGAAAGTTGAGGCAGCCTACCCCAGTACAGTTGTTGCCGGCACATGATTTTATTTATGCGGAAATTGGTTCCCAGGAGAAACCAGAGCCTGCAGAATCTTATTCACCAATGGATGTTTCGCCGTATAGAGAAACAATTGCTGATTCACAGTGTTCAAGAGAGAATTCCGTGGCATCAGATGAGTCTTTTAATCTTGACAACCGTGATTCTTCTTATGATTCACAACCAACAGTTTCAAATGATGCAGTAGATGAATTTCTGGTTGCTGTAACACAACGTATGGATATAAATGAAGGGGATGTGGAATCCAGGGAAACAAACATGGCACATCCTGATAGGGTTGATAGTTCCGAAGTTCCACCAGAAGAGTCTATGTCTGGGGCTGAAACAGAAAGCTTTAAATCTGCAAATGAGGAGATAGACTTTAACATAAATAGTTCTATTAATTCAGATGAAACTGAAGCCAGTTCGAGCTTAAACATTGAGAGGCAAGATAGTGGTGGTAGGATGCAATTCAGTTTTCCTTCATATTCAGGAGACGTAGGTGGGTCTAACTTCACTTTTGCTGCCTCTTCTGCTGTTCAAGGTCACGTATCATCATCAAACTGGCACCAGAGAAAGAAAAGTTGGGTTAAACTTGATTGCGATTCCTTTAATTCTACTGCAGATGTAAATGCTCCGCATGCATCATCCTCTTTGCAGTTATCTTCTCTTTCTGAAGCTTCACAGCTTTTGCCTCCCCAACAGGATGAGAAAGGAGATCAATTTTCTCCTCGACTCAAAGTTGGACATAATTCTGAGGTGGATAGAGGACAGGAGAGCAAACAAGAGACTAATTTGACTTCTGCTGCAAGTATTGCAGCTCAAGAAGCATGTGAAAAGTGGCGATTAAGGTTGTTTGCTAATTTTTCATTGTTTTTCTTTAGACTCACATTAGAAATTTCTCTTAGTTCACATTGCAAATCCCACTTCATTCGCTATTCTGTTTTGATGACCATAATCGGAGCCTATTCCATCTGCCTGCTTCAAATTCATTTTGCCTTTTGAAATGATATATCAGGGGAAACCAAGCCTATACAAATGGGCACTTATCCAAAGCTGAGGATTATTACACACAAGGGATAAAATGTGTTCCTAAAAGTGAGACATCTCGGAGTTGTCTCAGGGCATTGATGCTGTGCTATAGCAACCGGGCAGCAACTTATATGTCTCTTGGAAGAATGAGAGATGCGCTAGGAGATTGTATGATGGCTGCTGCACTAGATCCAAACTTTCTCAGAGTGCAAGTTAGAGCTGCAAAGTAAGTCTTTCTCTTATATTTTTTATTCCTTATTTAGACTGATTTCTGAAAAATACTTGTATTACCTGTGCCTTAATGTACTAATTTATTACAAAAAAGTTGTTCTGCTTGTTACAAAGTAGTTCAATCCATTTTTTAAGAAAAAAATAGTATTACATTGAGCTTTTATTGTCTTTGTTCATTTGTTTTGCCTCAATTGAGTTGCTATGGGATTCTGTGCAGCTGCATTTCCGTATTTACTATTTTTAATGAGATATATAAATGGTTTTGAAGTTTATTGTTTTCTTGATCTTATGCAACTCATCTTCCTTTTATTATTTTATTTTTTCATTTTACTAATTATTTGCAATGCTGTGCATTAACCTTGTTGAACTGCTGCACACGAAATACTCATTCTAGATTATGTTTTATTGTTATCGGTTAGAGTGCTTATATTCTATTGTTGGATCATTTCCTATCGGCTTAAGCTTTTAGGTCTGTTTGTTACTAAAATAGTACCAGAGCTTAGTTGTCCTAGGATTCGTGGGTTTGAATCCCCCCACGTGATTGAATTTGTGTTTGTTTATGAATTTGTTGTGTGTTTGGGCTCAAGCCATGTTGCAAGCCTGTTTGTCTTGCATGTGATGGGGTGTGTTAGAGTGCTTAAATATTATTGTTGGGCTCTTTCCTATCAGCTTAAGCTTTTAGGTCTGATCTAATATTATTAAATGCTATATCTTGCAACTTGTGTTTTAATTTTTCTCTTCTTCAAGTTGTTACCTTACCCTTGGGGAAGTTGAAGATGCGTCAAGATATTTTAGGAAGTGCTTACAATCTGGAAGTGATGTTTGTGTGGACCGAAAAGTTGCAGTAGAAGCCTCTGATGGCCTTCAAAAGGCACAGGTACTACGGATTTTCTTATTAGATAATGTTTTCTTTTATTCTTTTCATTGGGTCTGTTTAGCGATGGTTTGAATTATACACAACATCAGTTAAATATTACAGTTTATTCATCAAATACGTAAAATGCAAAAATATTTAAATTATATACTCATTCAATTGATAAAAAAATGCCATCCTTGTTACATGTAATGTATAAAATTGTTAATTTTGGGTTTTCTACTTTTGAGAAAAAAGAAAAAAAAAAGAGAGAGTTGTATGTTCACACTAGAGCTGACCACGGTTCGGTTAAACTGTCGGTTTTGTCTGCGGTTTAACCGGAACCGGAAACCGGAACCAAAACCGCCGGTTTGGAAACCGGTGGTTCCGGTTCCGGTTTCGGTTTGGGATTCCTCCAAACCGTCTGAAACCGGCGGTTTAACCGTCCAAAACCGGCGGTTTATTAAAAAAAAATAAAAAAATCAACCAATCAAAAGTTGCCACATGGCACTTTTTTGATTTTTTTTTTGAAAAGCCGCTCAAAACCGAAACCGAAACCGAAACTGTCCCAAACCGCCGGTTTTGAAACCGAAACCGGAACCGGAACCGCCAAACCGGCGGTTTGAAACCGGTAACAAACCGGTTTTTCCAGTTTCAGTTTCGGTTTTAGGTGGCCAATAAACCGAAACCGGCGGTTTGGAACCGAAACCGGAACCAAACCGAACCGGTGCCACCATTAGTTCACACTGAAGGAAGATGAGTTATGAAGGATAGCTAAGGCCTAGGTGAAGGAAGATACAAAGTTTTGGATATTCTTCAAACACCCTTTTTTTCCCTTTCCCTCCCTTTGTAGAATCTTCCCATTACAGAGATATAAAAAACAGCTGCAGGATGGGTGCTGTAATTGGTTTGAACGACTTCTCTCATCCTGCATTATGAAACTGGTTCATCCTGGGGAGTTATACAGGTTTTAAAGATTGTTGAACTTGATGACAATAAGTTAGAAACAAAGGCTGAAGGTGTATCATAGGAATGGAAAAAATAAGATTGTAGTTAATCTGATGGATTTATAGGTGTTCTCTCAGGATTGATTCTTTTGGCTGCTTATTCGGTTATTCCCAGAAACTGACTAGTATAGTTTTCAGAATTCAGAGTGTTCTGACCTTGAAGTTGAAAATTCTCAGCATTATAAAACCACCAGGAGTGGGGCTATACAAGTCATGGATTTTTTATCTGGGTTTGTAAAATTTTTAGTGAAGATGGACTTAAGTGGATACACAATGGCTATGCTTTTATTTTTCCCAGCAATATCTTGATTTTGAAAGAAAAATGTGGCATGGAATTTATGTACCTTGGAACTATAATTTGAAACATTTGGGTACGGGCTGAAAAAGCAACTGTAGTCTTCTTCGAGATTTATGTATAGACAGTTTCTTTTGAGTATTTGACTCTTTAGTCATTCAGTCATTGTCCGGTTGAAGTATAATAGGAAGAATCTTTGGATGTCCTCAATTAGAATCGGTGGATGCAAGAGGCATCATATGAATTAGTAAGCTGATATTAAGATTGGGATAGTCAAACTTAGAACCTTTTAGCAGTCTCAGATGAAAGATTGTCTGGGCAGACACAGAAACTTTTTAATTTCTTAATCATTTGTTAGTGTTAAATCTAGCTGTCATTAGAGTTCCAGTTAGGCCTACAATCAACTATAGATTGATTGAGTATTGATTGTGAATTAATTCTACTTCCTCTTTGTCTTCTAGACCTAGTACTATAAATTCATGTATCCTTGTCCTGAATAAGATATCACAAATTATCTCTTCCCCTATCTCTCTTGTGTTAACAGTTAGGTTGATTAATAGTGGTGGAGTTGGTTAGGTTTTATACAATAGGTTTATGGACTTATTAATTCAGGAAGCATGCTTGAGGTTGACATTGAACTCTTTTTTGATTGTTCTATTTTCTGAGGTTCTCACTCCTACTGCTAATATACGGTTGATTGGTAGGAGAATTATCCTAAATGAGTTAGAAATTGAGAGCGATTGTTGGGAGGGAAGCAATTGAATAAATAGAAGTGCCAAAGGCTCTCTTTTGAATCATTGCTAAATAGAGTTGAAAAATGAACTGGAGAATTGGAGATAGCAACTATAAAGGCGATTTGGATCATCCATACCACCTTTTCCCAGGTTCTTACCCACTTTATGCAGATTTGTTATTGCTTTTGGTTCACACCTGTAGCTCACTGTCACAAACATGTCTAGGCTTGGGCGATTGACCGGTATTATTATATTAGGTGCTTTCCTGGTGTTACAGAAACCAAATCATGAAGTACAAAGGTTCTTATGAATTACCTTTAAATAGTACTTATAAGTTATTGTCCTTTGTCTGGTCTAGTGAGGTTGTATTTGGTCTTGAATGGTTCTGGAGTCTGTTTCTTCCTAGTTTAACCAGCTTTATTAACTCTATTGGGTGATCTTGGGTGATTCTATTATTCTTTTTAAGGAAATTGAAGCACCTGAAGACAGCATAAGGGAAAAAAGTAGATATTATGTAACCACTCTATTCTTATGTCTCTTTATTTTAGTGATGTGGAAGGCTCTAAAATTTTGCAGCTTTCGGAAAACAATCAATCAAACACGTTCAATAAAGTTATTTTTAATTTTATATCCCTTTAAATAACTTGCTTCTTCTTTATTACTTTTGGTAATCAGCAGAACTTATTTTCTTTCCCTTAAAATGACTTAATTCTTCTTTAATACTCTTGATAAAATCAGCTGTCTTAAGACTTAAGAGTTTTACTGCCACTATATGGTTATCCCATGACTACCAGTGCTTAACTTCAACATTCTGTCCAAATCTATACTCATCCTAGCTGTTTGCTTGATGCAGTTTTCTCTGATAGATGTATAACATTGTCTTTGATTGATAACATGAAATTATCCTACTTCAGCTTTGCCTTGATTGCATGTTTCATTTTCTAAAGCTTGTTGATTTAATTTCCAATATTTTTCTTGATATCGAGGAAATTTATGAGTTGACCAAGACATCACATTTCTTTTTTTGATGGAAAGACATCACAGTTTTACTAGCATTTTTTTCCTGCTTTGCAGAAAGTGGCTGAATGCATGCAACGCTCTGCTCAGTTTTTGCAAAATAAAAAATCCAACGACGCGGATAATGCTTTGGAAGTAATTGATGAGGCTTTGTTGATAAGCTCATATTCAGAAAAATTACTTGAAATGAAAGCAGAAGCTCTTTTCATGGTCTGTTTTTACTTTTATGTGATGTCAGTTTTGCTTTGTGTATATTTTTAGTCCAAAATCATTGTCTATTAATAATTTATAATTTCATAAATATTGACTCAGAATTGGGTTAACTATTCTGTCATCTAACAGCTACGGAAGTACGAAGAGATAATCCAGCTGTGTGACCAGACCATGGATTCTGCTGCAAAGAATTCTCCTCCTTTAGATGCAGGTGGCCAGTTAACAAATCTAGATGGTTTTGAACCCTCAAAAGACTTCACCTTCAGGCTTTGGCGTTCCTGCTTAATTTTCAAATCTTACTTCAACCAAGGAAAGCTAGAGGAGGCTATTGCTTCACTTGAGAAGCAAGATAAACTGGGGTAATTCCTAGTTCCCATTCAAACAAACTTCTTTTATTATTGTATGTTTCCATATGATAATCCTACTGTTTCTTCGGTATTTTTCCAGGAATGGAGAAAAGACTCTGGAATCATTAATACCCTTAGCTGCTACTGTGCATGAGCTCTTACACCATAAGGTATGCCCGTTCTGTGGATCTATCTCTGTGCGTAAAACAAAATGTTACTGTTTATTCATTTTCTTAGGATTAAATATTACAAATGAGTGAGGCACCTCTGAATTTGTTGCTACACAGCTGTGGCATAGGCATACAGATTGTCTGACATGCCCATTTATATTTGGATTTGTTTAACAGATGTGTCTGACATGCCCATTTATATTTGGACATGTTTAACAGACGTGTCATGCAACATAAGAGGAAAGTGTCTTAATATTTCATTATCTATTTTCAGACATTTTGAGGTATATATTGGTTTTTTGATCCCCTTTGAAGTAAGAAATAATATTAATATTCTCTGCTTGATTCTACAAGTGGAATTATTGCAAACAAATGTGTATTGCTCTGGTGGAATTTTGTTCAGTTTGTTAGTCTTATGATTTCCTTTACAGCCCTGATTATATGTTAATCTTTTTTTTTTTTTCAATGCTTGATTTGCTTTATTTTTTCATCCTACCATTGAAAGTATGAAATGTTTAGGTAGATTTTCCTTATTTCTAATTTTGGTTATTAATCCATTTGTTCTGTTTTATTTTAGGTTGCTGGGAATGAAGCTTTCCAAACAGGAAGGCATGCAGAAGCTGTTGAACATTACACTGCTGCTTTGTCATTGACTGTGGAGTCACGTCCCTTTGCAGCCATTTGTTTCTGTAATCGTGCTGCTGCATACAAAGCATTGGGCCATATTACGGATGCTATTGCAGATTGCTGCCTAGCTATAGCTCTTGATGGAAATTATCTGAAGGTTGAAACTGACCCTTTCCTAGGTTTTAGATATAATAGTAGAGAGATACCTTTTTTCTTTTGGCTGAAACTGTGGTGGGGTTTGGTCTTGAAATGTTTAATTAAGATGCAACTCTGCATGGTGTTTCTCATACGGTTTTGAATAACTCTACCCCAGTTATAGTACAATTATGGTTAGATACGGTTGTTGGAAGCCTACTCAATTATCCATTCACGACGAGATATGCATACTAACCCGATTGACTGATAGGTTTAGCCAAACTGCTCCTTTTAGACAGGCTGTTCTTTCAGCCATGTGGACTTGTACCACTATTTTAAATGTTTAACCCAAACTGATCCTTCCATGCTAGCTATTCAGTCTCTGAGTTTGTGTTGGAAACACGCCAAGTAGTTTGATAGTTTCTCGATAAAATAAAAACCCCAAAATGCGAGAGTATTAGAGATTTGTCACAGGCTGAAGCACTTGCTTAATGGCCTTCCAACCTTTTTCTGCATACCACACTGGTTATTCTATTTGGTTCTCTCTCAGACACACTTTGACACCTTGCAAGCCTGATTCATGTCTCCTGTTAACACTTTTATCTTCTTTTTATTAAACCTTTTAGTGCTTAGAGGTGCATATCTCAGTAGCTTTCAGACCTTTAGTTTTATGTTTTTTCTTCTCTATTGCTTGGAAAGGATGGCCATATCGTTGTGTTCTTTGCTAACAATATGTAATTTTCTGGAAATCATTCAGAAAATACTTGGTTAATTTCAACTGCTATCTGTTTTCGAATAGGATTCCACATCCAAAGATAGTTTGTCAAACTGAGAATTAGTGACAAGCTAAATTTTCAGTTGATGCCTATTATTTATTTATTGCTTAAAGGCTCACTTGTTGAAACTTTATTTTGTATTCAAGAGTATCTTATTCTTAGATGTTAGCCTTGTCAAATACAATATACTCAGATACAAGTATAGTTATTAGCATTTTTCCAGTGATATCATGTGAAAACATGTGAATTTCTATAGAATAACTTTCCCTATAGAAATTACTAATTTTTTTTCCTTTTATTTATTTGTTTTAATTTTTCAAATCTGGACAATATTATGACTGCTTTCTATTCAAAACCTTTAAGTGGTATATATGTTCTTTTCATGCTCTGCAGGCAATTTCTAGACGAGCCACTTTATATGAGATGATTAGGGATTACGGGCGAGCAGCTACTGATCTTCAGAGACTTATAACCCTTCTAACTAAGCAAATAGAGATGGCCAGTCAATTTGGAGCATCTGATAGGTCTAGTAATTGGGCAAGTGATCTGAGACAAGCTCGTATGCGGTTTGCTGCTATAGATGAAGAAGCCAGGAAAGACATCCCTATGGATATGTATCTAATTTTGTAAGTGTCTCTCTCATTTTATATTCTGAAAATTTAGTGCACCAATTTATGATGTATTTCCTATTCATGACTTGGTCTAGAACATCTAATGCATGAAGGTTTAATTGCTACATGTGCTTTGAAAGCTTAGTAACCCTCATTTTATCTATGAAATTACTTTGACACCCACTATTGCCTACGATATATTCTGTTTTAGTTAGTTATTATCTGTTTGAAGTCGTTGCAATTGACTTATGCACTGTACCAATCAATTTAAGCTGTGTCATATATAGAAAGGACAGCTGTAATTAATTCTGTATGTCATGTACCTTTTGATTTCTATTTTGTAGTATACATAGAAAGAAATGTCTGTCAGTTTTATGTCATGTTCTATTTATAGCTGAATGGCATCAATAAAACAATTTTTATGGGTGTGGCTACTTTGAGCATATTGGCTTCTTATATTTGGTAGTTTTTAGTTAGGATGTTACCTTCTTATTTGTCCTCTTATTTGGTAGTTTTGTATTCTGGGTTGTTTTTCCCTTTTGTGGACTGCTTGTTCACCCATGTATATGGTTATAAAATTTTGTTTTCTATAAAAAAAAAATTTCAGGGAACAAATTGTAGCTTTCAAAAGGTGGAATTAATTTTAAATTAGGTTTGGCATGGGCATGGTTCAGTTGTACTACATGAATACATGCTTATATTTATACATCAATATATGTGGATGCATAAATTAATAAAACTACACCAAAATTTATGTTCAAGTGCATCTGCACAAACTTTGGATAGAATGAACTTTCTTTTTAACTTGGTTCATACCCATGCTATCCTAGCATTCGTTTCAATCCCTTTTACCTTTGTCTTTAAATGATGCCTATAATCACTAACCCTTGCTCCTCCCCACGACTCTCTTTTGCCTCTTGTCACCCTTCCTCTGTCATTCACTTCAATCTTCTCTTTTTCTCTCTTTCCTCCCCACCTTCCTATCCCTCCTCCTAACCACAATCTCTTTGGCTATGCTTTCTCTCCCTCTCCCTCCCTCCCTCCTTGTCACCCTGCTTGATTTCCAAACTGTCATCTCTTTTGTTCTGATTAATGTATTTGTGTGTATGTTTGGTTTCTACGGTGCTGCTCTTACTTTTGGTTTCCTAAGATTGTGCATTGGGGTGCTTTAAAAGATAATTACTAATGAAAGCGGACAAATTAAGAATTGTTGCAAGCTTCCCTTTTCTCTTTGACCTCATCAACTGGATGTGATGTAAAATTTATCAAAATCTCCTCATCATTTTCTTCTTTTCTTTTTATTTATTTTTTTTCATTTTTATACTGTTTTCAGGACCCGTCCTTTACCCAGCTACCATGTTTCTTTCCGGTTTTATATTTACTAACTGTTTGATTGTATTTTCAATTGAACTGCTTGGGAATCAATGTATTTTGATCTGTACCTCCTGATGAGCCAAGTTAGCATATAGTATTTGCCATTATTTTCCTGCTGGTATGATTTTTCATTTGTCATTATGGTTATTAGGGTTTTGACTGTTTTTTTATTCCCGTAGTATATGTAATTGAATTGTTTTAGAATGGATTTGCCTTCATCTGCTCTTCCTAATGGGCTGTACATGGTGTTTCTATTAGATAGCTATAAGAGAAAAGTAATTAATTAGTTTCTGATTTGCTGTTGAAGACCTTAAGTAGTCGTAGATAAGATATTATAATCTTGGGGTTTAACATCACTTGCATTTGAAATGATGATGACAGGGGAGTTGAACCATCTGTTTCGGTAGCAGACATTAAAAAGGCTTATCGAAAAGCTGCACTTCGGCATCATCCTGACAAGGTTTTCTATTAATATACTTGATTCGCTTGCTTGCTGTCAATAACGAAATATGACGAAATCTAACAAATTCTTTACTGATGTAGGCTGGTCAATCCTTGGTTAGAAGTGATAATGGAGATGATGGACTTTGGAAGGAGATTGGAGCAGAAGTCTACAAGGATGCTGACAGACTTTTTAAAATGATTGGGGAGGCATATGCAGTACTTTCAGATCCTATCAAGGTCTCAAATAGTTATTTTTACTCCATTCTCCTATTATGCATTTATTTTCTTATGTGTTAATTTTCAGGTGTTGTGTACATTCTTTTACCATGTTCTTGATTTGTTTTAGTTCTTTTTCCTATAGTTTTTTTTTTGTTTTTTTTGTTGTTGAAACTGTTGAGTTTTTGGTGCAAAAAGTTGTAAGCCTGTTCTTGCATAGCATTGCAGCCTTAACTTGTCTTTCAGGGGTGTGCAACTTATTGTTATGATTTAAAGGGCACCCTATCTAAAATGCAATAATAACGATACCAGCTTGTTTCTGTTATCTTAGATACCACTATACAAAAGGGAGGAAAATTTGGTTGTATGAGTGATAATTTTTGCAAATTCAAATTATTTGTGCAAAGTCAAAGCGTATGCCGTATGCGTATTCAACAATAAAATGCACAAAAATAAATGAGAGTAGAGATAGAGAAAGTTGCATGTAATCAAAATGTACAGGTTTGACAAATGGTACCTATATTCTTGCCTCCTAGCTTGAGGTTTTCCTTTTTCTTGATCTTATCTTATGCCTCAAAGAGGCCAAAAACTTAATACCAACTCACTTCTTGTGGTTTCAATTAATGTTACACTAAAGGTGATACCTCACACCTTGGTACAAGAGTTTACAAGGAAATAGCTCTCCCAACTTTACAAGAATTGGGTGTATGTAAGGGAACAACTCTTTTAAAGAGTGAATCAACAGTTTGGAGTTCTAGAGAATGATGAAGAGGAATAATGAATTAGCAAATTGAAGTTTAAGCTCTTGAGAACACTTTCAAGTTGAAGAATATATGTTAAAAAATTTTAAGCTGAGCCTGGAAGCATTTTCGCTGTGTTTGGGGCTTTTATTTGTAGACAATGCTTAGTTATAACTGTTATAATTGTATTTATCAACCTTAGGCAGGGTTCGGTTAAATTGTCCAACTACTCTGAACTAACAAACAATTAGCTGTTAATATGACTGTTATAAATTTTAATAACCTTGGGCAACCTAATGACGAAAGGTCATATTCAGCTTTCAATTTTGTTGACCTGATATGCTCCATATACTTTTGGCCTCTTTGTTGATCAATTAGTAGTTATAAGTTGACCTAAGGGCTTGGCCAAAATTGAGTGCATTTTGTTCTTTGTTTAGACAAACCAACGGTTCCCAGATTAAATCTGATGATCCCAAGGTTAGTTATGATCTAACCAGATGCCCTTTGCGCATAATTAATCTTGTTAGAGAGCTTTATATTATTGTTTGGGGCCTTTCGTAATAGTTTAAGTTTTTGGGTTTAGAGATTACTTAGAGTATCTCTAATATAAGAGTGGCTATTCAACATTAGACACTGTCAACATGACTGTCTACTTCCAAAGATTGTTAAACAGCTATTTTATAGGCCAACTCATCAGGTATTTAAAATTGGCAGTAATTTTTCATCTCCCAACTCTTTCGTTCTGGCGAAAGAAAAAAAAAAAAAAAAAACTGCACTCAATCTCTTCTGTATTTCTATATTTCTTATAAGGTCAATTTCTTCCTCTCTAGAAAGCTATGGCAAATGAAGGCTTTTGAAAAAAAATCCTAACTTGGGGATTTTTTTCCCCCTGTTTTGTTTATTCGTGAAAATCTCTTTTTTTTCTTCTTCTTTATATTCTCTTTAACACCAACTCTGAAGAATCTAGCATCAGTTTTGTTTTTTGTGGGATTGTTTCCAGTTTCTGTTTTGTTTGATTCTCGAGCTTTCTATGTGGTTTTGCTTTCTGGGATCTGGAGCATGAAGTTTAGTTTTTTAATTTGATTTGGAATGCTTTTGTGTATTTTTTGTTAGTTTGGTTTAAACATTCAAGAAAGAAATTTGTTACTGATCCTGATTTAAATACTTTACTAGTTCTAGAGTTAGAAAGTGGTTGGTGTTACTCCGGTTAAAATAATAAAATAAAAACAGAAAAAAAAATTAAAAAGTTTGGGCACATTAAAAAAATGAGTTCTAAACAGAAAAGCTGGAGACAAAATTTTGATTTGGTTGTTTATCAAGTGTATTTTTATGCCACATAAGAAGATCTCTTGACATTGTTGCCATGTCAGCAATTATTGACATACAAGCCACTTTTGCATTAAAGATGCTCTTAGTATAGTAGTAGTGCCAGTTTCATTAGGAGCGCTTGGGTTTGAGTACCCTATGTGATTATATTTGAATTTGTTTTGTTTCTATTTGGGTTTGGCCCACGTGCCGAGCTTGTTGGTCTTTCACATGTGGAGGTGTATTGAGAGCTTCATATCATGGTTTTTGGGTTTAGCATTCTTTATAGATCTAAAGGAATTATTCAAATGAGATAATTAAGCTAGCTTGTATGGGAGTTTTGGCCTTCTTTCTGGGCCTTGGTTACTTCTGAGTTTTAAGAAGTTCAGTTGTTCTTTATCCAGCAGAATTGGGCAGCTGTTGTTGAAGAGAAGACAAGGCTAAGTTTTCATCTTTTTGCCATAATTTTTATTTTATTTTTCTTTGGAGTTGAGGGTTTTGTGCATGGGTATAAAGGTGTATCTTCTGTTTTTTTTTTTTTCTGTTTTCTAAGGTCCTTTTGCTCAGCTTTAAGGCTATCTTTTGAAGTTGGTTTGACAGCTCATCCTACTTGTATCTCTTCTCTTTGAATATACTTTATTTTTTCCGATCATAAAAAGAATTACATGTTATACCTAATTAGCATCACAGGAGTCTTCAAACCTTGTGAAAAATTCGTCATTTGAATTTTTCTACTTAATGTTGTGCTCTGTTGTTTTGCCTTCAAGTCTTGATCATGTACCCTTAAATTCTGGAAACTTGACTTGAATTAGCTTTAGCTTTTCATGATGAAAGTTTTGGAGTGTCTCATGTTTGTCTTTTCAGGTCTTCATCCTATGTCTTAATTTTCAAAAGAAACTTTCATCAGCAGTGATAACATTAGTTGTATTTTATTATAAAAAGATAGGTTTGTGAAATCTTGGTCCAACAATTTCTGTGAAATAGTTAACTGTCTTACTGCTCTAAATGTTGACACAGTTTTGCCCTTTGCTCGATGATTATTGATATTAGTTTCTTTGGAAGTCAACATGAACTGGAAGTGTAAATAAAACGAGCATCTGAATGAAGACCATTTGTACCTATTGCCCAGTTATTACTAGTTTCCTCTGTTGATGGACACTGTTGCTTTCTTTCTCACTATTAATATATTAATGTTGTCTGTACAGGAAAATATTACAAGTCTGATGCTTTCTTTCTTTGATTATCACTTGTTTGGATTGACTAAGTTTATTAGGACTCACTTATACCCGTAACTGTCATTCACGGAAAACTTTTTAAACTTGCAAGCCTGTATACAGATCTAAAAGACTTGCTGCCTGAGCAAAATAAATCAATATTTTGTGATTTTATTTCAATTTACTTCTATCAAGTGCCCTTCCTCGATGTATACTGTTCTATCACTGAAACTGTTCAACTGTAGATCTTTTTATTCTTTTTATATGTTTCTTGTACTATTTTATTTTTACTGCAAAACAAGTAAATCCTATAACCTGATACCTTTCTCTTTATCAGCGGTCACGGTATGATCTTGAGGAAGAGACGAGGAATGCCCAAAAGAAACGCAATGGAAGCAACACATCCAGAACACAAACTGATGCTCAAAATTATCCATTTGAAAGAAGCAGCAGTAGTCGACAATGGCGAGACGTTTGGAGATCTTATGGTGCCTCACCAAACAAAAGGTCAGATGATTCTCAATCAAACAGATATTCATGACAACCTTGTGCAGTATGCATGATAAGAATCTCATCATATTAACCGATCAAAGTTATAACAGAGTCTAGTCAAGATGAAGAAATTCATTGAACTAGCGGCCGCATGCATGTGTGTAGCTCAAACTAAAAGATGCCTCAGGTGGGAAACGATTTCAGCCACTCTGTAAGAGCTGGTGGCATGTCTAGGTACCTTTTTGTTGAAAGCCTGACTGACAATTGTGGTTATCTCATCGAAAGAGAGTTTTGCTAACCAAAAAAGTTTTGTTCGCACGAATTTAAAATATGGCTGGAACATTGGGAAAGATTTGTATAAAAAACTTGTTGATAATTTTGCTTGAAAAACAAAAAAGAAAAAAAGAAAAGAAGAAGAGAAAGAGAGAGAGAGAGAGAGAGAGAGAGAGAGAGAGAGAGAAGCTCTAACAAAATATGAGATAGAGGGGGATGTGTACATGGTTGAGCTATGTAAATGTAAATGTAATTTGTCAAGATATCATGAAAACACGGCGTTGTTACATTGACAAAGAATTTCGGCAGGGGATGCGTATATCTGATGAGTCACGGAGGAGTTGGTCAATAGTTAGTACATTGATTTATTTATTTATTTTGCTTATATTTAATTTGTTAATGTGTTGTTCATATATCAACTGTAGTAACTTCTAATAAGCTGTTATACGAGTGTTTGTATAGTTTGTGTTTTTTTTTTTTTTTTATGAATACATGGTTTGTGTTGTTGATTAGGGTGGAATTTTGAAAGAAAAGCCTTTTTATTGTATTAGATTAATTTTTAAGTTGATTTGAAGTTGAGTGATGAATGCGGGTGGCCATACCTGAGGGTTTTTGGGTTACCCCCCATGAAATGATATACATAACAATTACAAATCACATTGTTGCATCAGTTGAGTTTTTTTAAAAAAAATTCTGTTAGACGAAGTTTAAAAAAATTGCTCCACTTTTGTTTTTCTATTTCGATATCGCTGAATATGTAGTGTATTTTTATACATAATATTGTGGAAATTTATGTGAAGTTTCGGGGAAATTTTCACGAAATATTATTTTTGTCAATGTAAAGTTAAAAATCAAATAATAATTTTTAATGTTTTTATCTATTTTTTTTTTTATAAAAAATTTGATGTAATATAATTTCGGCATAATTTGGATGTCTATGTTTGATAATTTCCACAATGTATATTATGACATAAAAATTGAATATGGCATGAAATAAAGGAGAATTTTTAATCTATTCAAAAATGGTAGCCAAATTATATTTAAACCACCAATGTATTCCTTTTGGCATTAAAATTTATATAACTTGTATGATACGAACTATTAGAGAATAAAGTTCTAATGAAAATTTTCAATTTTATATGGCTTGTATGATACAAAATATTAGAGAATGAAGTTTTAATATAAGATTTTCAATTTTAAATGGCTTGTGTTTGTATTATATTCATATTCATACTATATAGTTGTTGGATATTTATGTAGCACGGATATGAATACGGGTACGGGGATACGATACGACATGGGGATACGGTAAATCTCTAAAAACTTAGATACAGATATGACATGATACGTCAATTAAAATAATATATGTTTATATATATTTTTAAATAATAATATATGAAAACATCATTGATAATTCATTCAAAACATATTCAGAATCCAAATAAAACATTTGTTACATGAGTAATAAAATATTACAAAATCAAAAAAAAAAAAAAAAAAAAAAAAAAAAAAAAAAAAAAAAAAAAAAACCTCATAACATATTCTTTCGGTCGAAGCTTTTTCGGTCTTTGAAGTTGTTTCTTTTTCTTCCTCTTCTTCATCTTCTCTTCTCTTCTTTTTGTGTTTCAAGCGGCAACAGTCAATTGAAATTGAAAATGAACCCTAATTCCCTAATCAGATATATATATTTTTTACAAAATTCATTTGACCCCTAAACTTTTGAAAATTATAAATTGACCCCTTTTAAAACTAAAATAATTGTGATATTGCCCCAAACGTATCCTGCCAACCTACCGTATCCTCTAGTCAAACTTGTGAAAAAGTCAAAAGACACACCATTTGGTGTGTCGTATACATATCCTAGAGTATCCGGGGAGTATCCAAACCAAATACGAGTTGGATATGACTTACCTCCATCATATGGAGTATCAATGCTTCCTAGTTGGGCATTATATGTTTTTGAACCAAAAATGTGCTTTTTTTTTTTGTTTGATTATTTATTATTTCAACTTTTTTTTAGAGTAATGATAATGTTATCTCTTAAAAACTGTATGTACACCTCTTTTGTAATCACACCCATTAAATTAATTTTTTTTTATTTTTTTATAATAATTTGTAAATAAACTCCACTTAATATCATAAATATCATTTTTAAAATTATAATGTATTATATTTTTATAAGTACACACCACTTACACATATTATTATGTTATTTAATCAATTTTATTATTATTTAAAATATTATTATTATCGTCTTTAATTCTGTCAATATTCTTTCTCTTCCCTAACATTTTCTCTTCTATGTTTTCATTCCGCAAAATCAGACTCTATTTTTCTTTCTCGTCATGTCAAGCAACTCTATTTATTTCTTATTGATTGTTTTCTGTCCACAAAATCAATACGATTTGAGGTTTTTCAGTTGAAAACCCATTCTGTTTGTGAAAGTGGTAGGGATCAATTTCTTATTGATTGTTTTCTGTCTACAAAATCAATACTATTTGAGGTTTTCCAGTTGGAACCATTTTCTATTTGTGAAAATGGTAGGGATCAAGGTTTGTGTCATGTCCCAACTGATTTGGAAGTAGAAATTTTTTTGATAAAATTGAAGAACAACTAATATTGATAAAAAAATAAAAAATATAAAAAAATATAAAAAAAAGTCTAAAGAGAGTTTGATTTTGAAACATATAATAATTAATTTAAAACTTTCACAATCAATTTTTGGATGATTTTGATTTATTCTCCATACTTACCAATCAATTTGTATTTCCTGAAAAGAAATTGAAAATATATTTGAAATTAGTATTTAAAAGATAATCTAGGATTTAAGAAAATGGAAAAAGGTTTTAATGATATATGTTAATAATCATTAATAGGAAATGTTTTTTTTTTTTTTTTTTCACAAAATATTAAAATAGGTAACTAATTAATAATTATCAGTTGGTGTATTTACAAACTATTTAGTCTTTTTGGCAATTTTACTTAAATGTATTATTGAATTTTCAAAAACATACTAATTTGTAGTAGAGAGCTCCTTAGAGCATCTCTAACAGTCTCCCTTTGTTTAATTAAGGGAGAAGTTGTATTTTTATAGCTCCAACGAGTCCCTTAAAGGTTCCCTTAAATGTGTTTTGGTGAAGCTCACTCTCTTAATTAAGGAATAGCTTCAGCCTCCCTTAAGTAGGCTACACATATTTAATTTAATTTAATTTTTTTAAAAGCACCAGATATTTAACTTTAAATCCCCACAACTTTTTTATTTATTTATGTATTTTTATTATCCAATGAGTAATTTGGTTTACAATAATAATTACAAAGTAAAATATCATGACAATAATAAAAAATTATTAAGGGAGCCATTTAAGGGAGTATTGTTGGAACACATACTTCCTTAATGGCCCCTTACAACTACATCCACCCTTTTAAGGGGGTCTCCAAAGGAGACTGTTGGAAATGCTTTTACAATCCACAAATTATCTATTTACACTCCAATTTTTATTTTTTATTAATGACAATTTTAACCTGAATTAAAATTACTAAATAAAAAAAAAAAATTCTAAAGACACTCCAAACTAATTAAATTATTAAAAAAAAAAAGAAAAGAAATTCTCTTTCCTAAATCATTAGATTAAATATTACGTATTAAACTCGCTTCTAAATATGTTATTACCATATTAAACACCCTCTCCTAATTACCATCTCTCTATCTTTATTTTTTAGAAAAATAAAATAAAATCATATCTCCGTACTTCCTCGATCAATCTCTGATTAGTAGTTAAGGAAAAAAAAACTTATGAATATTTTGGTCTTTTACTAACAATAATATATTAAAAAGTTGAAACAAATATAACGTGCGTCTAAAACAACCTAGAGGGGGATGAATGAGTTGCTAATCCGATTATTACCAATTTTTCGGATTAGTCAATATTATAAAAATAACCCAATTCATACAAACAATAAAATCAAGTATAAAGTGCGGAAATTAAAGAACACTTGATTTTCAGTGGAAATCTTCAACAAGGAAAAATCACGAGCTATTATGCTAGCCACACACGGTCACCGAAATTCACTATATGAATAAAATATTACACCCTCAAGCGATACATAGACTCTCACTCTAGACAACCTCAGACTATGAATACTACCACTTTCCACTCTTGGTTCAATCCCTAGTGATATCCCTTGATCCATTATTCTTGACGTGAGCACCTCCTACTCTACCCGCAGGCCTTTTACAGTGGCACTTGACCAATCCTGCTTGTGCACTAAGCAACTTAGTCACAAGACTTAGTTCTCAATGAAGAGATAAATAACCTATGTGAATATGCAATGATATTCAAAATGCAATTAATACTAGGTAACACTAAATGCTTATCCAGAGATTAAATGATGTCAATAAAATCAATCTTATATATCATATTGCTATATGTCATGACATACAAATTAGTTATATAAAGGATAATCAATCTTAGATACAATAGCTATCACAAAATAACTCAATCATTCAATGAGATAAATTAGCTAGATGATATATAAACTTGTAATCCTAGCTATCACAAAATTACTCAATCAATCAACACAATAATCTCAATCTTGTAAATAGAATATAATCTAATTGAATACAAGTTAAAAATGAGATTTCTTGCTAAGTAAGAACACAAAAATGAATGGACGATGTTCAACTTACCAAGTCATGTGCGTTGAAGAAGACTCATGCATAGATACATCCTAGATGATCCTAGATGATGTTTAGATGATGTTTGATGCACATGGAATTGAGTTTGTGTAATCAAAGATGAGTTCTTAGATGATTTTCTCTCTTGGAAATACTCTTAGTTAAAAATATGATTTTGAACTCTTAAACACGACCTAAGGTGAAAGAGGCATATATATATATATATATGATGTCCAATTGAAGCTATGACGGTTTGATAATTTTTTTTTTTTAATTTTGCCTTGACCGCTGTACACCCGACATAGGGCGGTTGTACAACGGGTCACCTGGAAAAGTGAAGAAAAAATTCTCTGACAACAGCTGTATGAACAACGACTTTTGGCGGGTGTACAACGGTTTAAAAAATCAATCAGGTGCACGCTATACGTAGGGCGAGCGCACAGCTGTTTGGACGCGACAGTGCATCAGCTTCAGCTTCAAGTGCCTCAAAAAATGACCAAATGACATCGAAACATTTTGTATGATATATCGTTGGAAAGGTATGGATGTTTACTTTCTACTCTTTTTTACAGAATGACATTTTGATGTTTGTAGAAAATGTTATGATCAATTGCGCGACCAAAGATCAGAAACAGACAACAACAGAGTTGCCCTGTGTTTGGTGGTCACTTTGGAGATTTCAAAATCAATCCAAACGGTCATGAAATATTACCAATAATATACCGTTGGAAAGGTATGAGTGTTTAGTTTGTATGGAAATTTTCAAAACTCATTTTGAAGCTTTGTATAAAAATTTATGGTCACAAGACCATACAAATGTCAGTTTTGAAAATCATTTAAATCATTTAAATCATTGAAATCCAATCTTTTAAAACTAGACACTTTACTCCAAACAACCAAACCAAAACTAACACTTATCCAAGAGAAAAATAGGACCTTCTCAAATGGTCAACCATCATGCTAAGACATGCACACCATCATGCAAGCACGAACATTTCCGATCACATAAACGGAAATAAATTACTAGATACTATCACACAACAAAATCCAACAAAGAGGTGTAAGTGTGAAGAGTAAAGAATGCACACAAGAATTGAAGCACAACCAACCAAACCAAAACTAACACTTATCCAAGAGAAAAATAGGACCTTCTCAAATGGTTAACCATCGTGCTAAGACATGCACACCATCATGCAAGCATGAACATTTTCGATCACACAAACGGAAACGAATTACTAGACATTATCACACAACAA
This sequence comes from Acer campestre, assembly GCA_954870605.1. NCBI lineage: Eukaryota > Viridiplantae > Streptophyta > Magnoliopsida > Sapindales > Sapindaceae > Acer > Acer campestre. The sequence continues at coordinate 42,049,699 of OX940800.1, forward strand.
AATCCAACAAAGAGGTGTAAGTGTGAAGAGTAAAGAATGCACACAAGAATTGAAGCACAAATGTAAGATGAATAAAACATGCATGAAGAAGTGTGTGTGTGCATGTGCAACTAATCTCTTCAAGAGGCAAGTTAAGTGATTTACCTTTCGCTCTTACTCTTGAAGTTACTTGGATGCTTGGAAGCTAGTCAACGAAAACCTAAGCTACCCTAGTGCTGGCAAAACGGGTCAGGCCCTGGCGGGCCTCCTAGCTTGGCCTGTTTTGGTCGTGGGCCTGGGCTAGCCCGGCACACAGCTTAACAGGCTAGGCCCAAGCCTGTTAAGCCGGTGTGCTGTGCTAGGCCCCGATTGCCCGGCTTGCAGGCCTGCAGGCTTGCTCGGCACAACCTGCCAGGCCTATGGGCCTAATTTTTTTTTTTTTTTTTGAAAAAATGAATTCTGGTGGACCCTAACAGGTCGGCCCAGGGCTCGCCAGAATTTAAAATTTCAATTTCTTTTCTTAAAAAAAAAATTCAAAGCCTGTTGGGCCCAGCCCGTTAAGGCTTTAACGGGTTAGCCCACCACAGGTACTCCACGACACAGGCCGCCCCACCCTCCCCCTAAACAGGCTGGCCCCACACGGCCTGTCTCCCTAACAGGTCGTGCTTGGCACGACCCATTAGACCAACGGGCCCAGGGTTTTGACACAACTAAACTACCCATTACATAGACATCCCAAAATATGATTTGTCAACAAAATAAACCAATCAAAATATGAGAAACTTATAAAAGTCAATATAAATACCTTGCTTTATTTATTTATTTTTTTAAATAGATATATGAAAACTTTTTTTTTTTTTTTTTTTGAACAATAACTAGTTGAATTGGAAATATATGAAAACTTGATTTGCAATAGGGTAGGCCCAGCCTTAAGGGGAGCTTAGTAAGACAACTGCCTATTGCCCCCGATCTTTAAGGGCTCCCAAATTGTAAAAAAAATAAAAATAAATAAATAAATAAATTGATTTCAGATATAACGCATGTATGGTTTTAATCTAACAAACTCATAAATGAGTTTAAAATAAGCCCATCAAACATATAATTTTTTTAAAACTAGCAAACTTATAAATGAGTTTAAAATAGGCCCACTAAACAATTTTTTTTTTTTTTTTTTAAGAAATACCCATAAGTTATAAAACCCAATTATCATTCTTATGTTCTTACACCAAATTAAACATGGGTTGATTCCTATTCCTAGCACTAATTGTTTTTTATATATCTGAAACGGGAAAACAACAGTACAACACTACTCATATCACTTATCAGACAATCAGAAGTAGACATCGAACAAAAATCAAAATATCAAAAATCAAATTAGGATTCTTTAAAACTCTCTTAAATCTTGCTACGAAAATTCATATTTCAAATACAAAATCTCAACTTGAAATCTCAGGGCCCTAAAAATTCATTTTCTATAATTCGCTCGGGCCTCGAAAATCTCAGGGCCAGCCTTGCAATAGGGTACTTGTTTTTTGAGGTTTTATTTTTATTTATTTTTATTTTTTAAAATATATACATATATACGATTCCTAAAAATCAAATTTATTTGTATTTTTTTTTTCCTTAACTATTAGTCTTGTTTGAGAAAAAATGGAGATAGAAAATTAAAGATATGTATTGGAGAATAGTGAGTTTAATATGGTAATAAAAAATTTAGGAGAGGGTTTAATATATAATATTTAATCTATTAATTTAGGAGAGATATTTTTTTTAATAATTTAATTCAAAAAAGATTGTTCCCCGGATGAATCAAAAGGTTACGATGATTCGTCCTAACTTTTATTAAAATAAAATTGAGTGTTTTTTGAAATTTATTTTTTAAAAGGGAGTATCTTTAGAATAAGAGTGCCAAAAGATAAAAATGATAATTTTGAAATAAAAAGAAGTCTTTAGAATTTTTTTTAAATTTAAATTTTGAGAATAGAACGTATTTAGAAAATAAATGTAAAAAGAAAAAATTGAATTGTCAAAATAACTATCTTTGAAGTATATATACAGTTTTTAAGAGGTATAAATATCACCGCTCTTTTTTATTTTATTTTTTTTAGTTACAAATCCATTTATTTGATATTTAAATTTTTTATTTCCAAATCCGGAGATCTTGGATACCTTGCATTTGTTTTAAAAATAAATTGAATAAATTAATTATATTTTAATATAAAAGACTATTTATCCTTTTGGGCATTAAGACCAGCAAGGGGGGTTTTGTATATTAAGTACCTCCGGGATTTCTGGTTTTTGCCCTGAATATAAGGAAGCTCAAATCATCAAAATCAATCTGTACAGGAAAAGTCCTGCTTCTGTTGGCACTGTCACCTCGTTAACTAATTGAAGCATATTATCAAGTGAGGAATGCTCCTATTGACCTATTACATAATCATCATACCATTTACCTGATTTAAAGGTGTTTTTATCTCAAAAGAAATATAATCAGAGTTGCTCAATGAGAGTTGTCAGTCAATAATTACAATATTTCAAATTGCTTTCCTCTTAAGAACCAATTCATCACCAACCCTCATTCCCTGGTTTTGACAAATTTGTAGCATCCAACACCTAACATAATATATGAAAATGTAACATATCAATAACTAGATCATCACTAATAACTACTAGGATTAATGATTTAACAAAGAAGAACAAAACTAGGATGAATAATGGTTGGAACTTCAACCTTCGGTATGGCGGCGAAGCTGAAGAAGAAATTTGAATGATTATTTCAATTCCTTTTCCTTTTCTGCACATTCATACGTATATTCCTAATCCAACCTCTTTTGGGTTCGTCTCCACCATCCATGGTGCTCTATCGACAGAAGAAAAGTCAGCAAGAAACAAAATAGTAGATTAACCAATTTAGAAAAGCAAAATCATTACTTGTTCATGACAAAGTTTATTGTTCCTTGCGCAGCACGCTCGAGAAGAAGTTCCCTAGCCTCAATTGCAATTCCTTCTGGCTGTAAAGAATATAGTCATATATATTATAAAATGTCCTAACATTTAAAGGTGAAGACAACTTATATTGCCATTGTAAATACCTCCTCTGGAAACCAAACACCTGGTTGTGTGCTTCCCTCAAGAACTGCAAGGGCAAAAGCAGCTGTAGCAATTCCCACAGATCTGAAATATATCAAAATTCCGATACAAGTCATATAGCTTAACAATCCAATGACATCTTCCACAATTTATCCATGAAATAAAAAGCTTGAGAAAGTAAATACATTTCAGAGGAATTTTAGTTGCAGGGCTATGTTGAATTACAGGAAGAGTGACAAAAATACTTACACAGAAAGCTTCTTGTGAGAAAATACACCAACTGTGTTGCGCCCATCTGAGCACTCCAAATCAACCTGCCAAGTAAAAGGAATTTTTGGAAAACTGAAAATATGATTTAATATAGTACTGAACCATGAGCAGAATTCACCCCCTCCATTTTATAATAACGATAGTCTATAGATAAAATATAGTTTATGAGAGCTATTAGCATAACATAGAATAATTTGTTTAGTTTGAGAATCTTACCCTCATAGAGACGCGTTCTCCAGCAATGCCATCAACTGCTCGGACTACAGGGTCAAACCATTTAACCAACTGTTGGACTTTGCTTCGGTCTCTCAGATATTCCTGCAAGATTTGCTCAAAACTAATTATTATATTGCAGATGAACAGGGAGCAGTGATTGCCATTTTAAACTGATGTTTGAGTGGTTGGGGTACTTGTTGTACCATTTTCTTTCTCAACAGTATATGGCACAAATGGGGAAAGGGACATAAATAAAGGCACATGTTGTAAATTTAATATTAAATTACCATAAGTATAAACTAAACACATCACAAAATCATTAAACAACACAACTTTATTTATGAGTCTAATTACTAGTTTTGATGCTGAATGATTTCTGTTTTAACACTATCTTAATATCTCGGCACTTAATCTAGTAAAGAAGCTGGTCAAGTCATCTAAACAATCTGGTAAAAGAATCTGAACTCAATAAAGTAGGAGCGTACTGCAGGAAGAAGCTTTGTCATGGCTATCATGCCCCAATTCCAGAAGAATGGTGCAGTTCCAAATCGAGCACTGACAGTTGGTACTCCTAGGACCTCATGCGTACTTCTGACCTCCGGTAAATTTCTGAAAATAAGGATTTGCTGAGCTAAACTTTTACAGGAGATAAAGCAACTTCACAGTTCATAGGTTTTCAATCAAGTCAATAGACCAAAACTATGGCTCGAAGTATTGCAAGTTAATTCAACTAGTGATGCAAGAAAATTTTAACAGGAGTTGGACAAGAAGCAATCTACCAACTTTCTGCATTCTAAAGCAGTTTCGAGACATAATTAATGAGTCTATACACATTAGTAAATATCAATGAACTCTTCAAAAGGAAGCAATCACTTTGAATGTCTTCACGTGTTCTCTAGGCTTGGACACATGACTTGACCAAGATATTTATGAATTTCAATTTATTATATTAGGCAAATATTTTCAGGGCCAAAGAATACAATTATAATGGACACCAAAATGGCTTTAATTATCCTAATATAGCACTGTTTTTATATCCTATAATTTTCTAAAACAAATATTACTCATCAGAGTTGTATGGTGAATTATATACAGATAAATGGAGGTAAGCTTATTGCTAAAAGTTTTGAATAATGCTACTTTGCCGAAATTTAGTGCCCAAATGATGTGGCATTACTATAATCCATTTATTTAAATCATGCAAATCTAATATAATTCAATGAATGGATTATAGTGATGCCACATCATTTGGGCACCAAATTTGGACAAAGTAGCATTATTGAAAAGTTTTTCATACAGTATTTGGAAATTAAGAAATGAGGGAAACCACGTATGCATTGATAAACAAAAAAGCATGTATTCCTAAAAGTTATCCACTGTGAACGTTGTTATATAAAACAGAACCATATTGAAATCATCTAATAAACAAAAAAAGCATGATTAATTATATGAATCAGCTACAAACTTATGCACAAAGTTTTCCTGCTTTGAGATCCTTACTAAACTTACAAAAGAAAGACATCTTTTGTTTTAATCCCTTTCCCAAAGTCAACACTGAGCATTCCACTATAAGGCTTCAATTTGATCTTTTCTCCTGCTCAAAAAGTGCAGTATCATTGGTAGGCCTCACAACATGGTATAGATGATTGAACCAAAAAAAGCAGGTGTAGATAATTCACTATACGGTTTTGACTTACCTTTATTATATGCAACAACTTCCTCTCCAAGAAGTAAAAAACTAGTAGCTAATATTGTTGGACCAGCACCACCAGTGCCTGCTGTATAGTAGGAGAATCTGAGAATGGCATTTTGCATGAAAATTTATATAAGAAAAAAAAAAAGAAAAAGAAAAGAGAAATATAAGATTTTATGTAGGTTATCAAGAGTTCTTTTAATGCTTCGCCAAGTAAAACAAAAGATACTCGGTCTATATCACCTTTGGGTTTCAACCATTGGTTTCTAAATTTTTAGTAGTCATCGTAAGTTTCCTTGGCATTGAATAAGTATGAAATTAAGCTCATATATATATATATATATATTTTTTTTTTCTTTAACCCTCCTTTCAATTCCTCACGTACAAGGTTCACTGATACTAAAAATTGGAAAATAAAAAAATTGACAACAAAATCTCAATCATAGTGGGAGACTATTTGAATTCAATCTACTAATGGTATTAGTCTTGGAATTCACATAAAAATTAGTGAGTGTAATAACCTTAGCCTCTTTGGCTCTCCCTTGCTTTCACTTCTCGCGGCACGAACTAGCTCTGCTGCCATCACTATCATAAAAAATTTAGCGGTTAGTGTATGTGAAACAATAGTAGCACATTAGCAGATATAAGGAACCAGCTCTGTGATATTACCAACCATTAAATTTTAAATTAAGTACAACAAAAAATATTAAAAAAAATAATAAATAAACTAAGGGAAACAATTATGTTAGAATTTACATGTTTGAACACAGAACTGTTGCTTTCCATTTAGGTCACTTTGATTTTACTTTTATCTTGAATGTATAATACCAAAAGTGCAGAACACAAAACAAGAATGTTCATAATAGCACCATTGCTCACTCCTGGATAGATTCCACCAGTAGTTATGGCTGGAACGTTTGCAGCTTTTGCTCTATTATTGAGAGATTTTGCACGGAATGCATAACTGGTATCATCACAAACATCAACATATGCTGTCTGTCCAGATGCAGGAAAAAAAAAACAATTTATGAGACGACATCCGCACTAAGGTTGTATACATGCTAGTAATTATCACCAACACAGAAACCAGAAATGTAAAAGAAATTTAACATAATAATTACCTTTCCTCACCTTGGTCTCTATGGCAGCTTCTAGTACGGTGCACTTCTCTGCCTGTTGAAAAGGCCCTGCAGCATGAACTACAAGATCCACATCTGCAGAGTAATATTTATTCTGTTAGATGTTTAATATGCCTAAAGAATGTTGTTCCAATAACTTACAAAATGACTAATATGAAGTTTTATGTGTCACAGCCATTCAAAAGCTTAAGCTCAGAGTTTAGGGTTCGAAGTTCGAACATTAGTACAGCTAAGCTCTAACACAGCCAACCTTCACGTGCAAGACCAACAGCCTTGTCACAAGGACCAAGTCCATATATAGATACAAATTTGGATGAAAAAAATGTAAATAACAAGCACAAAGACAGTCATACAAACCCAGAATACTTCCTGGTAAAACTACCTTTATTACCATGTTGAGTAACTTTTGATGCAAATATTTAAACTTGGCCGTAAGTACTCAAAAGATATTAAGCTTTAACAGTCCTGACATATTAGTTGGATTACAATTAGATCTTTCATATAAGACAATAACTATGATTGCCATTTTATGAGGTCATGGGTGTAATTTATGAACCGACCGCAAAGAAGAGATGGACTTTTGATTGCTAAACTATTGAGAAAAATAAATCCAGAATTTTAGAAGTTAACCAACACAAGAAATTGGACAAGGCATCCTCAAATTGAGTAAAATATCCACTTCTCCATAATCTAAGAAAAGATTTCTAAACATGTGTATCAGAAAAACACAAAAACAAATTAGAGACAATAGCTGAAACATAGTTCATAATGGTATAAATAATTAAAGGCAACTTCCTTTAACTAAAACTTGATTGGTAAAAGAACGGCTGACATGAAAACAACAGGAGATATATCGAAGAATTATTGAACCTCTTAAAGCAGTTTCCAATGAGTCCATATTGTCAATGTTAACTTGAGCAATCTCAGAATTCTTTCCCAGTTTATCTACCATTGCAGCACCTTTTTCCCTGCCACAATACAAAACTCACTCAGCTGCCATCCTAATCAGGATACACTTCAACCGAAACAGCTGGTGCACAACTCAATTATTTCATCTGAGAACGTTTTTCTAAATATTTTCTATGAGTTTGATAATCAAATTCACATGAAGTAAACCAAACTCTGATGAGAGTCGATCCCAAGACCTCTACATAAATAGTAAGGTTGATAACAATGTAATATCGACTACGAGCCAGGGTTTCATATTTGATGATTATCTTCGCTTATTCTTTTTTAAATCTCTTTGTTGCTAAATTTCGGAAGAAATGATTTTTCAACACACAGAAGCATTTAAATTAGACAAGATCATGCAACTTACTGAGTCCTTTGCAATTAGAATTTAAAGTAAAAACATCCTAAGAAATTTAATTTTTGCCTCCTTAAATCATAAAATCAAAAAAAGCAATCGAAAATATTTCAAAAAATATTCTCCTTTGGCAAATAAGGAACACAACTATTGGTCTGGTAGAATAACACTTTCTTCTTAAAAAAAGAAGAAATCATCAACAACTTGAGTTTTAGGTTGCCATTAATAATTTGTATAACCAAAAACGAACTAAACACACTGGAACAAAAATAAAGTACAAGACTCAACTTTATATTTATGTTTTTCTTAGCAACCAAACAGTAGTGTAGAGGAAAAGAAAAGGGTTTTCTTGTGATTACCTGTTTCGACAGCCAACAACAATTTGAAGCTGAGGGGAGAGGTTGGAGAGAGCAATGGCAGTAGAACCTCCAACCCGACCCGAGCCTCCCAAAATGAGGACCCGGGAATTGCGGGTCTTGGGTGGAAGCTGGGCTGTACTGTACCCGGTCTCAGTGGCAGTAGCACGAGCCATCAAAGTGGCGGTACTCGACTGAAGCAAACTTCGAGCCATGTCAACTCGGTTTTTTTCTTATCTTCCAACTATCGGTATATACTTTATAGTGAGAGATCGCGTGGCAAAACAGGGACGACGATGACGTGGACCAGTTTTGACCTCTTGACGTGGCATGTTCCATTGGCTATGGCCTGTGCATTTCCATTTATTTTTGTATTAATTTTTTTAGTTGTTCAAACGGGAATATTTGAGATTGTCTAAGAATTCTAAACAATACTAAACGGGTCAAATTCATTGAAACGGGAAGTTTCCAAAATTAATACAAAGCAACTCACAATCTCACATTACATAAATTAAATAATTAATGCACCTCTAAACTCTAAATAGTAAATTTCCATTTGGAAAAATTTTGATTTGAGAAATAGCCTAATTTGAAAAGATTAATTTCATGTTTAATGCAAGATACGACATAAATTTCTTTGACATATGACTTATCACAATAGGATTTCATGCCTATATATACGTAAGAATTCTACCAAATTACATCAATTTTTGGCTTCTCTATTCTACATGGCTTTCTTCTTTGCAATTAGCAAAAAGCCTTTCATGGCTGCTTCTTTCTTGTTCCTTGGTTTGTCAATGCCTTTCCTTAACACACCGGGTATGATCTCTCTCTCTCTTATTGTATATACTTACAAGCTTTCTCACGTGTAAACCTCTCGATATAACAATGTCACAACCGATTACACAATATTAAGTAATTAAGTGTCTAATTGCAACTGATAAATTTTGGCATGTACATATATATTCAAGATTTCAAGTGTTTGATTAGAATAAATTTATTTCATATATGGAGAAATCTATAGTATTGTGTTTACGGCAGTAGTGGTAATGTTTTTGACCATTAAAATTAAACTTATTAACTTGACTACTACCGTAATCTCGGTCTCTATCCCATCACTATTTTTTATTTTTTTTGAAATATCCATCCGGAAAGACTTTTTGTTGCATATAAACAAATTCAATATTTAAAATTACAAGAGCAATCACAATAATTTATTTTGTTTACAATTGTTGTGTACAGGCTTTCAAGTGACGGCGGATGATCAGCTATGTACAGCAGAAGATGGTACACATTCTATAGGCGTTTGCTATGGAAGAGTAGCCAATGATTTACCATCCGATGACCAAGTCGTGAATCTCTTCCATTCAAACGGCATTTACAAAATGCGAATCTATGATCCCAATGAGTCCACCCTCCAAGCCCTTAAAGCCTCAGACATTGAGCTTATGGTTGGTGTCCCTAATGAAAATCTTCAAGCCCTCTCTGACCCTTCTGCTGCCAAGGACTGGGTCCAAAGATTCATTCTTCCTTACTCATCCGATGTCAAATTCCGCTACATTGTTGTCGGTAACGAGATCAAATACAATGATTTAGCTGCCCAATATGTGCTACCAGCAATGCAAAACATGTACGATGCAATAAAAGCAGCCAATTTACAAGGCCAAATTGGGGTGTCAACCTCAATAGAACCAAGTTTGTTGGGGTCCTCTTATCCTCCATCAACAGGCTCATTCAGCACCAATGCAAGTCCATATATAGTGCCGATTGTTCAGTTCCTGATGAAAACTGGGGATCCTCTGCTTGCTAATATCTACCCTTATTTTGGCTATGTTAGTGACCCGGTTGATATCAAGCTTGAATATGCCTTGTTTACTTCACCGGGGCCTGTGGTCAGTGACGGACAATTCAAATACCAGAACCTTTTCCATGCATTGTTGGACGCTCTTTATGCAGCCCTGGAGAAGGCTGGTGCACCAAGTTTGAAGGTCGTGGTATCGGAGACAGGCTGGCCATCTGATGGTGGTAATGCAGCAACGGTTGATAATGCACGCACTTATTATTGTAACGTGATTGATCATGTGAAGTTAGGGACTCCAAGGAGGCCTGGAGAGGCCATAGAGACTTACTTGTTTGCCATGTTTGATGAAAATCAAAAGGGTCCTGCAGAAACTGAGCGGCATTTCGGCCTCTTCTCTCCCGGTATGCAGTCCAAGTATCAGATTACTTTTAATTAGATGAGACTACTAGTAAACTTGTTTTTTTTTATTTTATATATATATATATATATATTTTTTTTAATTTCTAGTTTATGATTAGTAAGGTTTTTTAATGAGAGAATTAAGCAATTTTGATAGCATTGGATTATGCCCCATTTCTATAAATAGAGAAGATATCCATATAACTAATTAAAGAGAAAAGATGATTAAGTAGATACAAATAGATCCATTGAAAACATATATAGTAGAGTTATTTAAATGAATGCATAGAATTATAATTTAGTTGATGTTCCCCAGCAGTTGATTGTATTCCTCTCTAAGGCTGCTATATTCTTGGCTCAGTTGCTTGAAAGCTTGTTTTGCTTCCTCTGAAGTTTCCTTGTTCTTGTGATTTTCAATTTGCTTCTTCAATTCTTGTCTCCTCAACATCAGTTGTTGTTTCCTTATCTGCTTCTCTTCATGCTCCTTCATCAATGTCTCTAACTCTGTTGTCTTCTTCTTCCCTGTGCTTGCAAACAATTATATATGGAAACAAACCAGTAATGAAAATACTTTTATATATATATATATATATATTTATGTAAAATATTTCAGTACCTGGAGGATTGTTTGAACTGCCACTGCTACCATCCATGACTCTATAAATTCATCAAGACAAAAATTATAACATTAATGCAATAATCCTTCAATTCCTTTGTTAGTAATTTTCATACAATTCTTTGATAAATATATATATATATATATGTTTTTATATGTACAGCTTTTATGTTCTTGAAGACCGATCCAACCAAATATGTTTCCAGTTTCTCCAACAGATCCCAGCAATTTCAAGGTTCCATTTGGTTTCTCTTCTACAAGAAGTCAGGTTCCATTTGTTGGATTTTATACAAATTGAAATTTCAGCAGTTCTGGACAGAGGTGGCAGGGCAAAAGCTCTCAAAAAATAACAATGGAATATAGTGATTGAACCCCACAACTTTCCACCACTAATTTTCACACTGTATGATCACAAACTCACGAATACCTAAACCCACAAAAATTAAATAATTGAAAACCTCACAGCAATTAAACAATTCCCTTTTCACAAGTAAACTGGAATCTATGAGTCTATGACAGAAGAAAATTTTAGAAATAATTAGATATTATTATGGTGGATATATTTAAATATATTTTTGGTTTTTCAACAAAAACAAACAAAATGGAATTTGACGATTTTAAAGAGCTAAGCTGACCCACTTGAGAGAAGTAGCTAGCTGGGGTCTGAGGAATGTTTCCTATGTGTCAACCTGGGAGGGTCCCATCCCATATCAGACACTTTTACTTACACTCCATTTTGATTTTGGACTGGTATTACTAGCTAACTTATAATAAGTTTCCACAAAATACAATCAATGAGTCAAAAACAATTCCCAGAAAAATGTGTAGAAATGAAAGTTGATGATGATCTAACCTGAGTGGCCCCTTGCTCTTCTTCTTCTTCTTCTTCTTCACTGGTAGCTGTGTTTGTGATGTGAATGAGAAAGAAAGAATTGTTCAATTTGTTTACTTATATAATATAAACATGAAACGAAAATACGAAAATGCAGGGTGGAGTGGGCACAATTTGAATAAGAAAGCAAAAAGCAGAAAACCAGAAGAGAAAAGCATTTCTTCCTTGAATGGAAACAAAATCCTAGCCATAGATTCTGTACTTTGTGGTGCTGACTCATTGATGTGAAATGCTCTCTCTTCCTCACCTCCCCATTGGAGTTGTAGTACAATAATAAATTAATAAGAATCAGAATATATTGCTGCTTTGCATCAGACACACATACTGGTGAGAATCGCTGATATCATGCAAACAAACACATCTTCATTTTTTTGTCTTTTTTCAACTATTACACTCACGATTACCACCGTTTAATATGACTGAATGGTAAGAGCGCTCATTTAACAGGACATTAGTGGTATATATAAAACAAAAACCAAGTTAATTACACCAAACCCTTGAAGTTTGCTCTTTTGCATTAGGAAACAATTTTAGCAATAATAGACAATCACTCCCGTTACCGTTAGTCAAATTTGGTCAAACTTAACCTGTGAGGATATGGGGTTAAACGTTAAATCCACATGACAAAAGCAATTATCCAAATCAAAAAATTATGAAACAGAAGAGATGGATGTGTATATATAGCAAGAGGCTATAAAGAAAGAAGAAAAGCAGGTACAGGTTATTGAATAGAGAGCATTTTGTTTTGTAGTTGTTTAGGCCCATGCCAATCTGCCATGCTGTGTACAATCATGGACTTTTGCTAATGGCCATTTTTCTTATAAAATAGACCTTTTACTATATCGGGAATGCTTTTCATATTATTGGTAATAGATTTACAGCAATCGGAAAACGTGTACACAAATGGATCCATCCATCTCCTCAAAATAGTTTCGTTTGATGCCATATTTAATATTTTTCCACACAAGTCGCTTTCTTCGGAGGTGGTTAAAACATAAATTATAGGAATATTATTAAAAACTCCTCTATGGTTTGAGGTATTCATCATTTTTGCGCTCTCTCTGATTTCAGTAATAGTCACACACTACCATTACAACATTACAATTAATTGCTATTCTCCACCCTAGCATCACAGTTTGATATGAATCATACTTGTGCAGCTGCATGGGTAGGTATCCATTGCCTTGAGGTACACGTAGGTAAGACCAAGTCAGAAGGTTGTTTGAAGTGTGATAGTGTTTTATTGCACATGAGTCAGTCATTTAATAAACAACTATTTAGATTGGATGTGCTTCATATCTTCAGCACCCACTAGTTAGGATTTCCTATGTTATTGCTATTTCCTTGCTTTATCAGTTGTAACGAATGTTAGTCTATTTAGGTAGCAATTGAATGGAATAAATGTTATCAGATTATTAAACAAAAACTCTCCAACCTCTGCTATTCTCTCTTCTTCTTTTTCCCTCCAAATTCAATTATATCAAGTGGTATCAGAGTCATTCCGATTCATGGATACACGTTCGAAATCAAATGCCGAGTTTCGAACTGAAGTTAATGACGTCTTAACCCGTCACAAGACCAGCTTTGACGAGACGAAACATGACTTGAACGAGATGAAATACGGCTTGAACGAGATGAAATAAAATTTTTCCTAGGTCACTTCTACCTTGCAGGGAATCATGGCCGAACTACAAGCACTTTAACTCAGCCGTCAAGACCTTCCAATGGAAAGAGAATGCAATCCATTTGATAAAGGAGAAGCGTCAGGCAGCAGTCCTACCACCCACATATGCTCTAGTTTTGACAGAATTCAGAGTCACACGATGGATAAAATTCAGAATCAGACTCAACTGAAATTGAATTTTCCTACATACGATGGTGAAGATCCAACTAGGTGGATATTTAAGGCAGAGCAATACTTTGAGTTCAAGGGAATCGCACCCACTTAGCAAGTGCAGTTAGCGTCGTTCCATTTAGAAAAGGTCGCTTTACAATGGTACTGCTGGTTCACGAAGGATCGAGCTCCATTGCATTGGGTGGAATTCACCAAAGCTATTCTAAGCTGCTTTGGGCCCATTGACTACAATGGTCCGTCAGAGGCCTTGGCTAGGCTCAAACAAGCCACCACTGTTATTGCTTACCAAGAAGTCTTCAAGTGGCTATCACATAAGGTAGACGGCTTACCTGAAAAAAATTTGGTAGGATGTTTTATTGCAGGTTTGAAGGATGGTATTCGGATATATGTACGGGTTAAACAACCAAAGACACTTTCCGAGACCATTAGTGTGGCCCATCTCATTGAGGAAAGAAATCTGCTCCAGCGAAAATCAGCTACTAATTTTCGTCCAGCAGTACCAAACTACCATAACAGGACACAACCGAACTCAACAGTGGGACTCCTTGGGCCGCCATCGACGCAATCAGCGAACCAAATTGCAGGAACAAAATTCCAAGGCCATGTCCGTTGCGTCACTAATAAAGAAGCCAAGGAAAGACGTGAGAATGGTTTATGTTTTTATATTGATGAGAAATTCAAGCTCGACCATCGGTGCACTCGACCGCAATTGTTCATGAAGGAAGACATGCAATACGAAGATGGAGCAGCCGATGTAGGCATGGATATTGAGACTTCATTGGAGGAGGCTATACCAGAAATTTCCTTCCATGCCTTAGCTGGAACAATTTATCCGCAGACCTTTCGAGTGATTGGAAAGGTAGTGTTATTCATAAAAATCTGTCAAAAGTTTTACGGGACAACGGTTGACCACGGCGTACGGATGCACCGTGGTTGGCCCGGATCGGTTAAGGCGTGGTTCCCCTTTAGCCAGGCTGGATACCGGGGAAGACTCTTGGTCTGGTTACTAGGGACCAACTCAAGGCTATATGGTTGGTCCTGATGGGGGATATGACGCTAAGGAGCAGGTAAAATTTAAAAAGGGGGTAAGATTGAGAAATATCAAACAGTCATGAAATTGCTTTTTATTAATTGGTGGAGGGATACATCAACTGTGACCTTTTTACATCATAGGCATTCATAGGAAAAGCTGGGAGCGAAGGGTACCGGGTCATGGTAAATCATACCGGGGTTGATCTGGGCGTGATGGTAGAATTATGGGGTGAATACATATAAGCTTTTTTCAGGTGGGATAGTAGTCAAGTAGGACAGATATAATATGCGCTTTCGTTAGGTGAGATAGTAACACAATAGGTGCTTTAACTAAGCGAAGTAGTAGTCAAGTAGACCTTGTCATTTTTGGTTTTCAGAGGCCAACCCCTTACTTCTGGAGAGTTGGGGTATTTATAGGGTGAGTAATAGGGGGTAGGCGAGAGATGTCTATTTGGGCAGGAAACTTTGGTCCGATCTCCATCGTTCCCCCAAGCTGTATATTGAGGTGGCAAAAGTCGGAGGGTTAAGATGGTGCCACTTGGGTGTGTTCCATGCTGGGACCTTGGTTTGGGTAGGTGGGAACCCTGGTTCATAGGTTGAAACTGAGGGGATTAATCCCAACAGTTTCTTCGAAGCAGGTCGCGGTTGGTATATACCCTCAAGGGTCGTGATCGCTCCACATGTGCCTTAAGTTCATGTAGAGGCTTCGGTAGGGCTGACATGGTGACTAGGTGGCGTTTTGTAATGATTTGATTGGTCGAAAGGGGTCTCTACACTCGTGGGAGGTCGCTGTCGAGATTTGGCCTGGTAAGGGACAGCGTCAACGTTTGTCACGTTGAACCCTATTAGGCACCCTTCTCCACCATTTTCTTCTTCATGCTTGCTAGGTTTCTGTAAGCACTTTGCTAGGAAAACTCAGCATCTTATTTATGCATGAGATAGTTGACTTCCATTTGAGCTTAGGTGGAGAGGGAGTGGACCGTTGATGTAGTGCGGTCTTACACAATCACAGTTGTTGGTTGCTCACCTTCCCTCTTCCATGTTTGTTGCCTTGTATTAATGAGTTGATGATGGGATTCTGCAGGTTCCCTCGATTATCTCCTTCTTCCTATATGGTCTGGCATGAGGGCTAACGTCTGCTCCTGGATGGGATCGATATCTTTAAAGCTTTCTAGGCTATTTTAGAAAGTTCTCCAGAGCCTTTCCCAGTACCTTTGGTGATTCGAGCTAGTTCTATAAGCGTGGCTAGCTCGTCCTTGCTTGGATACCCAGGTGGGATTCCTGCGCCAATTTTTAAATTCGGTCCCGTTTGAATCGGGTGTCTGTTAAAAGGGTCGAGCCCTAGACAGATCAGGCTCTACCCTCTATGCTTGATGCTTTATGGAGACCAGGTTCCTAGCGGACAATGCCTCTTTAATCTTAAGGTATTCTAAGGGGACCGAGTACGCCTAGCTATCGTGTCCTTCTTCATACTAGGCTCTTTGAGAGAGGGGGGCCCTTGATGGACTGCAACTTCCTTTACTTCTCAAGTGCTCTGAGGGGACCGGATATGCCTAGCTACCGAGTCCTTCTTCATACTAGGCGCTTCAAGGGAGGTGGGCCTTTGATGGACCTTGCCATTCTTCCATATCTCAGATGCTCTAGAAAGATCTGGGATGTCTTGGTATCAGGTATCATGAAGTGATGGGGCTCGTTTAATGGAAAAGTTTTTTCGATTAACATGTAGGAAACAAGGATTTGATGGTCCGATGGGGGTAGTACCCATAATTTCATCGATCAAACTGTGGTGTCCAAACTTGGGTTACCGATGATACATGACAAGCTGTTTTGGGTAACGGTTGAAAACAAAGAAATTATCAAATATACGGGATGATGTTTAGGCTTTTACTCACCATATAAGGGCTTACGATTCCAGCTAACTTTTATGTGTTGCCCGTTGCTGCATGTCAAGCCGTATTGAGAGTACAATGGCTGGAAACATTGGGTCCAATTGAGATAGACTATAAGCGACTAAGCATTTCTTTCAGCCAGGCAGGAAGATCGCACACTTTGCCGGGTTTGCAACGAACAAAGTTGGCTCCCATGAGCGATAAGGAGCTGCTAAACCTCTTAGATACTAGATTCTTCCTTAATATGATGTTAACAACAGGTCGGTCGGTACCAAAACTGATATTTCGACCGACCTGCAAAACCTATTGACAGAGTTCAAACATGTATTCGGGGAGCCATCTGAGTTGCTTCTGATACGCAGCCATGATCACCAAATTCTCCTGCTTTCGAATCAGCCACCAGTCAGTACGAGACCTTACAGGTATCCACATTATCAAAAGAATGAGATAGAAAAGTTTGTTAGTGAGTTCCTCAAATCCGTTATAATTCGCCTTAGCCGAAGCTCTTTTTCCTCGTTGGTTTTATTGATTAAAAAATCGAATGGTTCATGGCAATTTTGTATTGATTATCGTGCTCTCAACAACATCACGGTAAAAGTTAAATTTCCAATTCCAGGTATTGACGAATTACTAGATGAATTGCAAGGTGCGAAATATTTGTCGAAGTTGGATTTACGATCGGGCTACCACCAAATAAGAGTCCGTGACAACAACATCCCAAAGACTGCCTTTCACACTCATGACGGACATTACAAGTTTCTTGTGATGCCGTTCGGATTGACTAACGCCCCTACTACCTTTAAGAACCTAATGAACGACATCTTCCGTCCACATTTACGAAGGTTTGTTTTGGTTTTATTTGATGACATTTTAGTGTATAGCAGGTCATGGGTTGATCATATGTTGCATTTGAGATTGGTGCTCCAACTTCTATCCAATCATCAATTGTTTGTTAAAGAATCCAAGTGTCAATTTGGGGTGCTAATAATTGACTATTTAGGGCATCACATTTCATTGGAAGGGGTAACTATAGATCCTAACAAAATTGATTCCATACAAAATTGGCCTATGCCAACCTCAGCAAAGGGGGTTCACGGGTTCATTGGCCTTGCGGGATACTACCGTAAATTTATCCGTAGATTTGGAATGATAGCTGCACCTTTGACACAACACTTAACAAAAGACGGTTTTCGATGGACATCAGAATCTCAAGAGGCTTTTGTTAAATTGAAAGCAGCTTTAGTGACTCCATCAGTCCTATGTCTACCAGATTTTGCACAACCATTTGTTGTCGAATGCCATGCAAATAGGTCTAGACTAGGAGCTATTTTGTCACAACATAACCAGCCAATCGCATTTTTTAGCAAAGCCTTGAAAGGGTCTACGAATGCACTGTCTACTTACGATAAGGAAATGTTGGCGATTGTGAAGGCAGTGTGGAAGTGGCGACCGTATTTGTTGGGCAAACCGTTTGTGATCAAAACCGACCATCAAAGTTTGAAGTACCTACTCGAGCAACACATTTCCACTCCTTCCCAAGCTAAATGGTTGCCCAAAATTATGGGCTATGATTACACCATACAATACAAACGTGGCAGAGATAATCAAGGTCCCAATGCTTTTTCTCGCGTCACCATGTTTCAGTTTCAGGCCATCACATTACCATTTGTGGACTGGTGCTCGTCCTTACAAAAGGAGGTAATTCACAACCCCTATTATGCCTCATTGAACAAGGCTACTTCTTACAATTGCTTCCAAAGAGATGGGGTATGGATGGAAAATGGAAAAAGTCTACTTAAGTCCCGACTCCTCCTTACTACCAGTAGTATTAGCGGATGCACACTCTTTACCGGCCGGTGGATATTTTGGCTACCTAAAGACCCTCAGCCGAGTCATCTAGAGCTTTATATGGCCAGGGATTCCATACCACTATGAAGGAATTTATCCAAGATTGTGTGGTATGTCAATGGTGTAAGTATGACAACCTTTGACTAGCTGGGTTGCTCCAGCCACTATCAATTCTAGAGGGATTTGGAATGAAATTTCCATGGATTTCGTCGAAGATTTGCCGACCTCTCAGTGCCACGATGTGATTATGGTTGTAGTTGATCAACTATCTAAATATGCTCATTTTGTTCCATTCAAACACCTTTTCACAGCCTTGATAGTTGCTAGAGCCTTCGTTTCTAATATCGTGCGATTGCATGGGATGCCCCTCTCCATTATTAGTGATAGTGACATAATTTTTCTCAATAATTTTTTACGGACTCTTTTCCAATTAAACGGTACTTTCCTCTGTTACAGCTCTAGCTATCACCCTCAATCCGATGGTCAGACTGAAGTTATCAATTGTATCCTCGAACAGTACCTCCGCTGCTATACATGTGATCATCCAAAAAAATGGATGGAGTGGCTTCCATGGGCTGAATTTGGGTACAATACATTAGTCCATTCCTAAACCAAGATGACTCTATTCGAAGCAGTTTATGAGGTTTCCCCGTCTTCCATGATTTCTTATATTCCAAACACTGCCAAGGTCCAGGCAGTTGACGATATGCTGCACTCAAGGGACGACATTCTTCGTGATCTCCGGAGAAATTTAGTCGCAGCTCAAGTTCGCATGAAGTGTCAAGCTGATCGTTACCGTAGAGAGGTTGTCTTTGAGGTAGGAGACTACATTTATCTACGTTTACAGCCGTATCGTCAAAAATCTATAGCCTTTTGGAGTTCATTAAAGTTGTCTCCTCGATTCTTCGGGCCTTTCAAAATACTTGCCCGAATTGGGACAACGCGTATAAGCTGGACTTACCAGTTGGGGTAGGCCTGACTCGGTTTCGGTTCGAACCGGAGGAACCAGCCAGAACCGGAATCGAAAAAACCGAAACCGAAACCGAAACCGAAACCGAAACCGAAACCGATTTTTCAGTTTCGGTTCAAGAACTGAAACCGGAACCGGTCTAACCCGGTTTCAGTTCCGGTTTTTTTTTTTTTTTTAATTACAAAATATTACATTTTATTTATAAAAAAAAAATAAAAAAAAAATGTTAGAAAGGACATTGTAAAGTATTGAGCCATGGCCCATAACCATTGTCCAAGTAATTATGTTTTTCATTTCCTTCTCCTCCTTTTTATATAGGTTAGGCATCTCATTCACTTATCTGGTTTTCCAATGTGGGATGTGAGATAAGGGATAAAAAGTCATATTATATGAAATAATGTTAGGAGAGATGTGTCAAATTTAATCAATTATTATTTTAAGACAAATAATAATAATAATAATAACAATACTATAATAAAAGTCTGGAATTATTTGGTGAAGACATGATCCATCTTATTGACAACTAATATATAATTTTTATTTTAATTTTAATGGGTGACATAATCATATGAAATATTGGATTTCTCTTTCTTGTTCTTTATGTATTTATAAAAGTTTTTGAATTTATATTTTTTGTAAATGTTAAAGAAGAGGTCCAGTCGTCCAGAGGATATCTTCAAAGCATTATTTATTCTTGAAAAATTATAAGGTTGTTTGTTAACATTATTTCTCAATTTACTTATCAAATGTTTCTATATATAAAAACAAAGGTTATAAAAATTGATAAGAATAATTTTCTTTAATTACTTTAAAAGAGTTTTTAAAAATTGATAAATATTTGTTAAAAATGCATAATATGACTTCTTATCCCTTATCCCACATCCCACATTGGAAAAATAGAGAAGTGAATGAGATGCCTAACCTATATAAAAATGAGGAGAAGGGAATGGAAAATATAATTACTTGGACAAGGGTTATGAGCCATGACTTAATACTCTACAATGTTCTTTCTAACATTTTATTTTTTTATAAATAAAATGTAATATTTTGTAATGTTTTTTTAAAAAAAAAAAAAAAAAAACCGGTTCAGAACCGGCGGTTCCGGAACCGGCCTATTCCGGTTCTGGTTCCGGTTCCACCCAAACCTAGAACCGGAACCGAAACCGCGCCAGGCCTAAGTTGGGGTGCAAATTCACAATGTGTTCCATGTTAATATGCTAAAAAAACATTGGGGTCCGCTCAGGTCAGCTATGGTGTCCTTACCTCATGTATCAGCTAATGTGCACATACTGCCAGAACCAGAATTCGTGTTAGATCAGAGGGTTGTTCAGAAAGGTAAACATAGACCGAAGACGGAAGTTTTGATTCAATGGAAGGGAACTACCCGTGAGGATGCGACATGGGAAAACTTATGGCGTCTCTCCAGGACCTATTCAGAATTTCACCTTAAGGACAAGGACGCTCTAAGGGAAGGGGAATGATATGAATCATACTTGTGCAGCTGCATAGGTATGCATCCATTGCCTTGAGGTACACGTAGGCAAGACCAAGTCAGAAGGTTGTTTGAAGTATGATAGTGTTTTATTGCACTTGAGTCGGTCATTTAATAAACAACTGTTTAGATTGGATGTGCTCCATATCTTCAGCACCCAATAGTTAGAATTTCCTGTTTTATTGCTATTTCCTTGCTTTATCAGCTGTAACGAATGTTAGCCTATTTAGGCAGCAATTGAATGGAATAAAGGTTATCATATTATTAAACAATAACTCTCCAACCTCTATTATTCTCTCTTCTTCCCACCCTACCCCACCCCCCCCCCCCCCCCCCCAAAAAAAAAAAAAAAAAAAAAAAAAATTCAATTGTATCACAGTTCCATTTAAAATTTAAACTTAGCGTTAGATAAGTGGGGGCACTGAGGTAAAAATCACTCATTGCTCATCTATTAAACGGAAATACGTGCAAGTCTCCAACAATGTAACCGGTAAGTCTCCATCTTACTAGCAAGGTCGGTTTAGGGCTCGATGTGAACTATAGAAAATGAGGCCCTCGATAATCATGGAAATGAGGGGTTTTATCACTCTTTTAAGTTGGTGTTTTACAAGTGTCACAACTTCAATAACTTAAGTTTTAAGGAGTAATTGCACAAACATCCCCCAAGTTTAAGCCTAATTACTTGTATATGGACTTTTTACCAAATATTACACAAACATCCCCTACCGTTAGTTGACTTCCATCCAAATTAATTGTTGACCGGATTTTTAGTATTAAAAGTCCAAAATGCCCTTAGTTACTTATTTATACTTTATTTTGTTCCCCTTAAAATAAAATAAATTATAAAAAATACAAATAAAAAAAATTGTAATTATATTCATTTTAAAACAAATTTTAAAAGACAAAAATATATAAAACAAAAAATTTAGACTTTAAAAAAATAGAAAAAAGAATAAAATAAAATTTTTAAGAAAAGAAATGGAGAACAAATCTCAAATACTCTATTGTTGGGACTTGGATCCACAATCATGAAAAAACAAAACTAGATTTTAAGTTTAACATTAAAATACAATCATTATTGATGATTCATAAACCAACAAACCACAATTATATTCAATTTTCAATCATCAATAGGATTCTATTCAAGTCACAAGAATTTTAGCCATAAATGGGATTACGCAATTATATTATATATTCAATCATCAATAATGATTGTATTTTAATGTCAAAAACTTAAAATCTAGTTTTGTTTTACATGATTGTGGATCCAAGTCCCAACAATGACATATTTGAGATTTGTTCTCCATTTCTTTTCTTAAAAAATTTCCTTTACTCATTTTTCTAATTTTTTTTTAGAGTCTAAATTTTTGATTTATATATTTTTGTCTTATAAAATTTGTTTGAAAAATATATAATTAAAAGTTTTTTATTTGCATTTTATATAATTTATTTTACTTTAAGGTGAACAAAATAAAGTATAAATAACTAACTAAGGGTATTTTGGACTTTTAATACTAAAAATTGGTCAACGGTTAGTTTGAATGGAAGTCAACTGACGATAGGGGATGTTTGTGTAATATTTGAAAAAAAGTCTATACGTGTGTAATTAGACCTAAACTCAGGGGACGTTTGGGAAATTACTCCAAGTTTTAAAGGCACTAAAATAGGTGAACATCCCAAAATGCACTTACTTTACATATATATTTTTTATTTACTTTTCAGTTTTTCAATATATTTTTTTCATCTTTTTCATCGGCTACCATTGGAGGTCTGTTTAACAGACCTCCATTAGAGGTCGATTTTGACCTCCAATGGGGGTCGAAATTGGAGGTTGAAATCAACCTCCAATAGGGGTTGAAATCGACCTTCATTGGAGATTGAAGTCGTTCGACCTTCGTTGGAAGTTTGTTCGACCTTTAATGGAGGTCCATGAAGAAGAAGATGAAAAGAAAAAATAGAAAAATTCATTTTTGTCCAATAAGTCTCAGAAATTTTCGAAGACTTTTCAGGTAATGTTCAAGAGTTTTCAGGTAATTTCTAAGACTTTTCATGTATTTTCGAGACTTTTTAGGTAATTTTCGAGACTTTTTATAGTTTTTGAGATTTTTGCAATTTCCGAGACTTTCTGGGTAAAAATGAAATTTTACCAATACTTTTTCATAGTTTCCTAGACTTTTACAATTTTCGAGACTTTCTAGACAAAAATGAAATTTTCTAAGACTTTTTTTGTTGTTTCCAAGACTTTTTGTAATTTTCGAGACTTTTTGAGTAAAAATGAAATGATTTTTTTTTTCTTTTTTTCATCTTCTTAGGCATATTTTGACCTCCAATGGAAGTCGAATTGAAAAGTCAGTTTTTTTATTAGTGGCTACTTTAAATATTGCATCAATTAAATGAACTGCATGTGTGCTAAGGATTCAATTGAAACAATCATCTCTGATGGGACTAGTTTGATTTTGTAAAATTAGGAATAGAAGAGTGGTAAGAATTAGTTTGAGAGTTCCAAATGGCTGGATATTTATTTTCGTTGGTTACCTTGTATGTGTAGAAGTTCCATTACCTCTTTCCTTGTTCTTTGAAGAAAGAGATTTTTAACTGTGGAAATAAGAAAAGAAAATTCAAGAACATTAATTGTTGATTCCATTGTTATTCTTAATCGTTGACATGGATCTTAAAAATACATAATGTGCCTATGAACTGAAAAGTCATTTGAACTCCAATAGAGGTCTTTCATCTCCATTGATCTTAATTTCTGACTTTCCTCCATCGTCATCATTAAAAACTTCTTAATCTTATCCTATGTTACATCAAACACTTACTTTATTTTTAATCATATCGTATACTACACCAAAATACCAAACACAGTATAACATTAAAATTATACCAATCCTATCTAATCATATCATATCCAATCTTATCCCATAAAAATAATCATATCCCATCACAACACCAAACAGAGCTTTAAAGGGTTTACTGTGACCTTCGTTCAGGGTACCATCAGATACAGGTCTACGAGGAAGATATTCATAAGATGACATTCCGCACCCATGAAGGACACTACGAGTTCATAGTCATGCCGTTTAGACTCACAAATGCTCCTACAACTTTTCAGAATCACATGAACGACCTTTTCCGTCCATATCTCCAATGATTTGTCCTTTTATTTATTTATTTATTTTTATTTATTATTTATTTTTTTTTATGACATACTGGTATACAGTAAGTCTTGGTCTGAACATCTCTCACACCTCCACAGTGTTTTAAAAATTTTATCTGACAATCAGTTGTTTGCCAAAAAATCTAAGTGTCGCTTCAGAGTCACAGAGTAAACTATTTGAGACACATTATATCTGGGCTAGGTGTGCAGGTAGATCCATCGAAGACTAAGGCTGTGATTGATTGGCTAGTTCCAATAACTACAAAGGGGGTACGAGGATTTTTGGGTTTGGCCGAATACTATCGCAAATTCATACGCGGTTTCAGCAGACTAGCAACCCCCTTACCCAATTGCTTACCAAGGAGAGTTTTCGTTGGACACTTGAAGTGGCTTCAGCCTTTGCGCAATTGAAGTTAGCATTGGTGTCTCCCCCAATTCTGCACTTACCAGACTTTGCCCAACCATTTGTTATCAAGAGTGACGCTTGTGGATTGGGAATTAGAGCCATCTTAAGCCAACAAGATCAACCCATTGCCTTTTACAGTGAAGCTTTGAAGGGGTCGGCTATGGTGTTATCCACTTACGAGAAGGAGATGTTAGCCATCGTCAAGGCCATCCGCAAATGGCGGCCCTACTTACTTGGGAGACCATTTATTGTGTGTACCGACCACCGTAGTTTGAAGTATCTCCTAGAGCAGAGAATTACCACTCCAATGCAGACAAGGTGGCTGCCAAAAATCTTAGGGTATGAGTATGTTATCCAATATAAAAGAGGAAAATAAAACCAAGGTGTTGATGCCTTGACACGGGTTGTAGAATTTGAGTGTGCTGCGATTCATTACCTATGCCGGATTGGTGGAAAAATCTTCAACTAGAGGTCACTTAAGACCAGTTTTATGTGCAGCTGGAAGCAAATCTCTCCACAAGCACTCAACAGTACGCTTTTCGTGATGGGGTTTGGTTTAAAAAGGATCGAATTTCTTTAAGTCCTAAATCAACTATAATACCAACGATTTTGGTTGACAGTCACTCATCTTCTATGGGAGGCCATTTTGGTTATCATAAAACACTTCAATGTATCAAACGGGGTTTCTTTTGGTCAAATATGAGGACTACAATTAAAGAGTTTATTAAGGAGTGCGACACATATCAGCGTTGCAAGCATGACAGCCAAAGTCCAGCAGGTCTTCTTCAGCCACTGTCGATTCCACAAACAATTTGGACCGAAATCTCCATGGATTTCATTGGTAGACTACCCTCCTCTCAAGGACACACGGTAATTATGTTCATTGTTGATCGGTTGCAGGGAACGATACTCAATATGAGTTCCAGTTATCATCCGTAAACGGATGAACAAACAGAAGTGGTGAACCATACATTGGAGCAATACTTACACTGTTTCACGAATGACCAACCGAAGAAGTGGATGGAATGGTTATCTTGGGTGGAATATAGTTACAACACCTCAGTACATTCTGTCACACAAATCTCCCCTTTTGAAGCTGTCTATAGGGTGTCGCCTCCCTCATTGCTGTCTTATATTCCCGGTACTTCCAAGGTTCACGCCGTGGATGAGCTGCTCCGCTCTCGTACAGAAATCCTCCAAGATTTGGGTCACAATTTGTTGGTCGCCCACAATCGAATGAAAGTGCAAACTAATCAACACCGACGCGAGGTCAATTTCGAGATCGGGGATTACGTGTATCTGAAGTTTTAGCCTTACCGACAAAAATTGGTAGTCTTTCATAGCTCTCTTAAAATGTCTCCTCATTTTTTTTGGGCCATTCCGTGTATTGGCGAGAGTTGGGAAGGCTGCTTACAAATTGGATCTTCCAGCGGGTTCTCAAATTCATGACGTGTTCCATGTTAGTCTTTTGAAAAAACGAATCAATTCCATGCCTCCTACCTCTTCGAACCTTCCGCCCTCTTCAGGCACGTCCACAGTGTTGCCACAGCTGGAACTCATCTTGGATCGTCGTATCATTCGGAAGGGACTGTATCGACCAAAGTCGGAAATTCTAGTGAAATGTGATGAAGCTCCAATCGAGGATGCCTCATGGGAAAATCAGTGGCGATTTTTGAAGATGTACCCAAATTTCAACCTTGAGGACAAGGGTATTCCGAGTGGGGCGGAATGATGTGTGCACCACACATTAGCCATGTATGCCTAGTCAGTCCAAGTTGCCAGGTCAGAGAAGCATGCGTGAAGATCAAGTCTGCACTAGTTAGTTAGTTTATTGCAAATAATGGGTCCTTATTTCCTTATCAGTATGTTGATCATGGCATGGATTCAGCACTGTTTATTTCCCATTATTTCCATTAACTTGCACGTAATTTTCTGTTCCACTCATTTGTTTGTTAGGCTATAATAGCCCACAGTATTTGGATGAGATTATGCATAAAATATTTCAATAACTTCTCAATCTCTTCCTTAACTCTTTTCTCTTTCTCTCAAATTATATTGTTCACTGCCGAGTGTTAAAAGTACACAGCACACCCACTCACCCACCACTAATTAATTTGAAATTGAAATTTGGATCAAACTAATTCTTTTTAATTGAACGAGATTTTAGATAATCACAATTTTAAATTAATTAAAACATGTAAGAATATATATATATATATATTCTTTTTAATTGAAGGAGATTTTAGATAATCACATTTTTAAATTAATTTTTTTAATTAATTAAAAAATATAAGAAATATATTTATATTCTTAGAATATATATTTTTCTTATATTTTTAATTTTAAAAAATCAATATAAATTAATTTAACTACAAATGATATTGCTTTTATTCTTATAATATGTTAAAAATATATTTTTTTCAAAACAAATCCACCAGAATACATAGTGTGCATGACAACAAGCCAAAGGCCTGCTTTAAATTTGATGATATATATATATATATATATTTGTATATATAGGAACTTGTATTTTTGAAGATTTTAACTAATCCTATATACAAGCTAAGGCCCCTCCTATATTACTAATCACATGTAAATTGCCCAGGCTAGAATCATCAAAGAAGATGAACCTGTGGCTCGATCAGGTTGCGTAACTTTGGATGATACGTACTGGTGTGGTGACTGGTCCTTCAGTCTTCATATAGGATAATCATATTAAACATAGAGGTCAGTCTTAAAAGATGTCACTCTAGAGTCTAGAGAGGCCTTTTAGTGTCTTTCCATTTCATATGATCTGATAACAAAGGCCCTTTTTTTTTATATATCAAATTCTAAAAGTATTTATTCTCAAGAATTTTTTTTTCTCAACAAGATTCTAACTTAAAATATTGATACTTTGGCTATTTTTTTTTTTAAAAAAAAAAGCTTGATTTTTTTTTTTTTAATCAAAACTAACTGTATCTATATTGCTCTCAAAAAAAATTTCTAAGAGCATTTCCAATGCAGTGCCAAATATCTGTGCCAATACTAAAATGAGGAAATAGGGGTATATAACACTTTTCCAAAATGGATTTGTGTAACTACAACCACTTTAATAACTCATGTTTTAATAGCACCAAAAATGGAATTTGGACAAAAATACCCCTCAGCTTCTTTTCTTTTCTCTTTTCTGTCCTTCATCTTCTTTCTTCTTCTTTTTCCTCAAACCTCCATTGATGGAGCTTCAATGGAGGTGTCACCGTCGACCGGCGAGTTGATGGACAAAACCACTAGTAAAACGTCCATCATGCGCCACCGATTGTAACGGAAGTATCCATTTTCAATTTCGAGCTGTATGGAGAGAGAAACGAAACCAAACCCGAATAGTTTTCGAACCTTCATCGTCAGATCTGCGACGATCCGTCGCGAATCTGACGAAACCAATGGCACCAATGAACTCGACGTCGTCCAATCTTCCAGATCCGACTATCTCCGGAGTCAACCGGCGCCGTCGTCGGCACTGTCACCATTGATGGAGGTCGAACAGAATAAGTCTCGAACAAACTGGGATTAAATCTCGAAACGCATCAATAAGTCTCGAAAATGTCACAATAAGTCTCAAATTTTTGAGGAAAAAAAAAAAACAACAAATTGGGATTAAGTCTCGAAACGCATCAATAAGTCTCGAAAATGTCACAATAAGTCTTGAATTTTCGAGAAAAAAAAAAGCAAAGGAAAAGAGTAAGTGGGGGTATTTTGGTCTCATCACCTATTTTGGTGCTATTAAAACATGACTTATTAATGTGGTGCTATTTGCACAAGCCCTCCCCCAAAAAGTGCTATTTAATTTTTGAACCCTACTAAAATTTAGCACATGGTGTAAAAATCATCCTCCAATGCTTTGGCACACAATATATCATATGTCAAATTTAGCACAGCAATAAATGCTCCTTTTTTAATTACAAAAGTATCATTATATATATTTTTTAAATGAAAGAATGAATGCATTAATTGACCTTTGCATTGGAGAATAAAAAGAAATAATGAATGCATTAATAATAGATGTTTACTTTTATAAGTTTAATTAATAAAATAATAAAAATAGCGTTTTATATAAGATTGTGCATTGGAGCATAATAGTAAATTGGTGTGTCAAATATAAAATTTTACTCTTTTTTGTGATAAATTTGACATTGATATTGACATATGCATTGGAGATGGTCTAAGCAAGATTTGGCTTCTAACCGGGAAAATTATACTTTAATAGTAAACAAAACAAAAGCTTGACTTCTTTTTTTTTTCAATCAAATACTAACATAGTGACAGTATTTGTAATTGGTATTGCTCTCAAGTATTTTTTATCAGAAAGATTTGGTTTCTAAGAAAATGACTTTTGAGTTTCCATGATTATAATATATATATATATATATATTAAAAAAACGATTTATTTTTTTTAATCCAAAAACAAATCAGTCCTTTTTTATCTTTTAGAGCCATAATTTTGTTTTCATTAATTGGGCCCTTTGATCTTTAACTTTAATTGGACCATTTGATCTTTCATTAAAAACGAATTGGTTCTTGATTTTTCACTTCCATAATCAAGTTTTCATTTAATATAAAAAGAATTTATACCCAACATAATCGGCTTTTAATTTAAAAAAATGATTTGGGTCTAGGTCCGCTCCGATGATCAGTACATATGCTTCCTTATACCACATGCATGTGTTGGTTATTTTGATGCATGCCTAAATTAGGCTGTTTTAATTTGTACTCCATGGTAAATTCAGTAGGAATAATTATACTAATAGTTTAAAATATCAACAATATCTATGAAATATCGGTGATATTTCCATTAATATAAAGTGAAAAATTGATAATATTCTCTAATGTTTTTATTTAGTATTTTGATTTTTTTTAAAAAAATTT
This sequence comes from Acer campestre, assembly GCA_954870605.1. Taxonomy (NCBI): domain Eukaryota; kingdom Viridiplantae; phylum Streptophyta; class Magnoliopsida; order Sapindales; family Sapindaceae; genus Acer; species Acer campestre. The sequence continues at coordinate 42,079,010 of OX940800.1, forward strand.
TTTGATATAATATATTTCTATGACATGAAAATTGAAATATATTATGGATTTATAATGTAACAATTATCATCATATCAACTACAACCCTCATGCCAATTACAATTGGACATCGGCCTACATTGCTTCATCAAAAACTGTGACAGATCTTTCTTTGTACGTTGACAGTGGTGCTTCCGGTCATACAACATTTCTCCACTTTTTTTTTTCTTTTTTTTTTTAAAGTAAAAGCTAACATAATACCGGAGAAAGTTACAAAGAAACAAGTAATTTCTCCACAATCCACTTATACTACATATTATGGTAGTGAAAAGTTAGCTGTAGGTCGTGGTGAGCAACTAGACATCTGTCAATCTGTCATGTTTAATGTGACCTTTCCAAGACAATTATACCTCATATATTTAGTTTCTTCCAACATTCCAATTTTTAAACAATAGAAATACCCATAAAATTACATATATAAAGCATAGCAATTTTAGAGTAGGTTACACAAATGATCTCTTATATATACACCATTTGAGTGAAAATTAGGTGAGACATTTTGTATGATTGGTTAGGTAATTAGTAGGAGAGATTAAGTGTGATTTCATTTTCCTTTATTTATTTCATGCCATCAATCTAACTGATTCTTTCTTAGGCAATAGTCACCCACTACTAATTCATTTGAATCTGAAAATGGGATCCAATTAATTTTTTTAAGAAATATATATTTATATTCTTACTATTGGTGACGCACTACAGTGGTGGCAAAATCTGTTGGAGGAGGCTTGCGGCCTCCCTGTTTCTTCATGAGGTTTATTGCCTCTATGGGAAGAGACAGCGAATCACTTCTTCGAACAAGAGGCAGCGATGCCTCTATATGGAGGAGGCATGCATCACACTTCCTCCTCTTCAAATGGAGACGCGACGAACTGTGCCTCCAACTTCTTGTGGAGAAGATTCGCGGCCTCCTCTTGCCGGTTTTGCTGTCGTCACAGCACCGAGAGCAGCAGCAGAGGATGAAGAAATTGAATAGTGGTTTTGGGTGGATTATAATTACATAAATATTTGGGGTAAAATTTTAATTTCCGAAATGTCATGCCATGTCAGCCCTAGATTACAACTGAGGGGCATTTTTGACTTTTCTCATAGTAATACTAGTTCAACTTTATATCTAATGCGGTCAACGTTTTCGAAGGGATATTTGTGCAATAAAAGAAAATTTGAATATACATGCAATTTCATCTGAGCTTATGATGTTTGTGCAAATAACCATAAAAATAAAAAAATAAAAAAAATAAAAAAGCAATTTCAAACCTAGAGGATTTTTGCAAAATCTCCCCATATATCTTTGACTTAAAACTTAAAAGAGGCTATAAACACATTATTAGAGGTCTATAACATCGTCTGCAATATTGATTCAACAAAGGTGTGCTCATATCCCACTTTTCATTGTTTATTCATTTGTGACGACTCTAACTTTTATGAAAATCGGTTTCTTCAAGAATCAAGAGAGACATCCAACTCACTTAAACCTCGCAATCCTTGATGTTGCTCATGGAGCTTGAACTGATGATTCCCAGATTTTCAATCTTTGTTACCTTTCTTGTCTTGCTTTTCATGGTGCTGAAAATTGTGAAGAAGACATCCAAAACTAGTCATACAACTCTAAATCTACCTCCAGGTCCATGGAAACTACCTCTCATTGGAAATCTACACCAGCTTATTGCAGCTGGCTCTCTACCTCATCGTGGACTCAGAGATTTGGCCAACAAATATGGACCTTTGATGCATCTCCAACTCGGACAACTCTCTACTGTTGTTGTTTCTTCACCAAAATTTGCCAAACAAGTGATGAAAACTCATGATGTTATTTTTGCATCGAGACCTTCTAGTCTAGCAACTAATATCATGTTCTATGATGCTACTGATATAGGCTTCTCGCCCTACGGTGAATATTGGAGACAACTACGTAAAATTTGTATATTAGAGCTTCTCAGCATGAAACGTGTTCAGTCTTTCAGATCAATAAGAGAAGAAGAGGTGTCCAATCTCGTTCACTGGCTTGGTTCGAAAGCAGGATCGCCGGTTAACCTTAGTGAAAAAATTCACTCACTAGCATATAGTGTCACTTCAAGGGCTGCATTTGGTAAGAAATGCAAAGATCAAGACTTATTCCTATCAATTCTCAAGGAAGGTATAAAGTTAGCGACTGGCTTTAATATTTCTGATCTGTTTCCTTCCATTAAATTGCTTGAACGGATTACTGGAATCAAGTCTCAGCTAGAAAGGGTTCATCAAGACTCTGACAGAATACTTGAAAACATCATCAATGATCACAAGAAGGAGAAGCCAACATCGGAGACCGATAAGATTGAAGATCTAGTTGATGTTCTTTTGAAAGTTCAAGAGCATGGTATTGGTAACCTTGATTTTCCCTTGACTACCAAAAACGTCAAAGCAGTCATCTTGGTAAGTACTTTTACCTCTTGCATGTATATGGTTTTTTTTTTTTTTTTTTTTGATATATCACCCAGTATAGTTACTCAAACCTGAGACATTGTCGGCTGGATGAGCAGTGGTGCATGTATATGTATTTATAACCTTGTTTAATTATGAACTCTTTTTAATGGCTCAACTGATCATCGTAAATCTTTTTTCTTTTTTTTTCAGGATATTTTTACTGCAGGCAGTGAGACATGTGCCACAACTATAGATTGGGCAATGTCCGAATTGATGAAAAATCAAAATCTAATGAAAAAGGCACAAGAAGAAGTGAGGGAAGTGATTACTAGAATTGGAAGTGTGGACGAAGCAGCGATTCATGAAATGAAGTATTTGAAACTAATTATAAAGGAGACTTTGAGACTACATCCTTCTATTGCTATGTTACTTCCAAGAGAATGCGGAGAGAAATGCGTCATAGATGGTTTTGACATACCCATTAAAACCAAAGTGATTGTTAACGCATGGGCGATCGGAAGAGATCCCGAATATTGGACTGAACCGGAGAGCTTCATTCCAGAAAGATTTCTCGATATTGCTACTGATTATAAAGGGAGTAATTTTGAGTACATCCCTTTCGGCGCTGGCAAGAGGATATGTCCAGGAATATCATTCGGTATCGCCAGTGTGGAGCTTCCACTCGCTATGTTGTTATATCATTTTGATTGGAAACTCCCTAATGGAGATCTCGACATGACTGATGGCTTTGGTGTGTCAGTTAGAAGAAGAGATGATTTGTGCTTGATTCCCATTCCTTATAATCATCCTTCACAACTTGTGCAACCCTAACTATTGTCCTAGAGTTAACATTGCTCGGATAAATGTCTCTCTTGTTACCACCGCCCAATGAGGCTAGGTAGAAACAATGCTCATCAGTCTAGCAATGTCACATATGTTCAAGTGACTACCATTAATTGGTATAAAAAAAAAATGTCTCTCTTGCTTTCAATAATTGTACTGCTACAGTGCTAGTTGCAATCTATCAATGACGTATAACATGATAGAGATGATGAGGAAAATAATATTAATAATGTTAACAAAGAAAGAAGAACCTTTGATATAGTACGCTGTTGAATTTCTTAGTCATTTTTTTTTTTTTTTTTTTTTTGAGGAAAGATGATTTATTCAACCAAAACGAACTTACATAACTGGAAAATCATCCAGCAGACCACACACGGAGGGAAATCCTCAATCCAAAACTGGCCCTCAACATTCCTCAAGGCCAATTTGGAAAGGGTATGGGCAACTTTATTTGCCTTTCTAGAAACACAAGAAACCGAACAGATAGACAAAGCAAGAAGGCAGTCAAAACATCACCAATAACCAGGCCAATGTCAGCAGGCGTTGAGCATCCCTCATTAATCAGCTTCACAACCCCCAGCGCATACGACTCGACAACAAAAGGATAAAGACCTGTATCAACAGCAAGGTTTATACCATACAACACAGCCACTGCTTCGTCAACCTGATGGGAATAACTAGCTTCCACCCGCTGCGCCCCAGCAGCCATAACGTGACCTAAATGATTACGGATAGCCATCCCACACCAACAATCTTGTTACGAGCATCAATGGCCGCATCATTGTAATTAATTAACATAAAATGAATGACTGGAATGAGATGATCATAATTTTGTAACTGCATTAAATAATATTGGAGACTTAATTGTCAAACATTGATGAACTAATAATGCTACTGATATCTAACATTATTTGAAGAAATAACAATCTTGAGAAATTTGAACATTGAAACAAAGTTTACTTGAATACCATTAAATTACCGATGCCACATACTTTTGATTTCTATTATTATTATTTTCTAACTTAAAGTACTGCAAATGAAAAAAAAAACTCACTTCCGGAGACAATCGTGCTACTAAACCAGCTTGAACATTGAATGGTACGTAATACATGCGTACTTGACATGTTCATTGCTGGGTTATAGTCAGATTATTATATTTTAATTAACAACTTTAAAATCTCTACTAGCTGATCACATTTGAAAGATCTAGAGGAGGATCAATGAATGAAGACCGGAGTTTTTCATATAATATAGAATATATATATATATATGTATATGCTGTATTCTTCTTTGTGGATGTCACATAACACTATTTTTTATTAAATTTAATTTGATCGAAATCTAAGTAATTTCTAATTGGAGCTTTATATGTGGACTTTAACATATAATTTATAGTAAAGCTTGTATAGAATTTTCAATGAGGAGGTATGGGCATTCCACAAAGAATAATGTTCAAATAATTTCTGGTCAAACTCGATAGGAGCAGTAAACGAAGACAAGAGTTTTCATATATATATATATATATTCAATAATGTGGAGTACTGGAGCTATGAATGAAGACCAAAGTTTTCATATATATATATATATTCACATTAAGCTATGAATCATGAATGAAGACTAGAGTTTTCATACATATATATATATATATGAAAACACATCGATTTTTAAGAATTTTAATCTGAATTTTTTTATGGATGATGAGTTCAATGAAATCTACATATGAAAAAAATTTGAGAATTTTTCGAGCACTATAACTATTTATCCAAATTTTGTTAAATACAAAGACATCGGAAAATAAGTGAAATATAGCAAAATTCAAGAAAAATAGTATTCGAAAAATTCTCAAATTTTGTTCATAGGTAGATTTCAATGAACTCATCATCCACAAAAAAAAAAAAAAAAAATCAGATTAAAATTCATTAAAATCGATATATTTTCATCAAAGTCCTTGCCTTAATTAAAATAAAAGAATCTATCATGAGAGACTCACTCATATATACATATAGGGGTGAAATCATAATGAGCCAAAAAATTTATGGGTTTATTGTTTTTAGCCACAGATTTATTTTTTATTGTTTTCGTCACTTTTGACCACTTTTGGACAAAAATATCCCTAAATTTGAAATTTATTTTAAAAAATATTGTCAGTGGCTGGGTGATAAAAACGAGGTATTTTTTTTGTTAGGGTTGAGACCATCCTCCAGTAAAAACAATCAAAAGTAAAAAAGGTGAAAGAGAAAGAAGGGAAGAGAAGAAAGAGATCACCATCTCCTCCGGTCGCTGCCGCCCGCCGTCGCTGCAGAGAGAGAAAGGAACAGAAGAGACAGCCGTCGTCGCACCTCTGTCATCGTCGCTACCGCTGCTCTTTGTCTTCAACGCCTCTCGGGTTTGTCAATCGAGAGAGGTGACAATCTTTTCAATTCACCGACTGTTTCTTTGTTTCAGGTTTGTCTTTCTTCACTTACAGTGATAGATCCTTTTGATTTGATTTGTTTGTTGTTGTTTTTGGTTCTATACTTTTATCGGGTTGTTTTTCATGTGGGTTTTGGTTTTGATCTGGTTTTTTATTTTATTTTTTATCTGGGTATTTGCTAAATTGACCATGAATTATGAATGTGATTTTCAATTTTTTGTTTTTCTTTGATTTGAAATTCTGGGCATGGAATGAGTATGTAAAATGGCATTGATCGTTTGCTGTATGTGTGCATGTTTTCATGTATTGATGTATTTCTCTGGAAATTGTTTGTGACGGAACGATAACCTGAGTTTTGTTTGTACATTAATAGCTTTGATATGGGGGCAGTGGGGTACCATTATTGCTCTGGATTCATAGGTTTTGTTGTTAAAGTTGTGTTTTTGTTTTCATTGATCTGATGTGAATTGTTTATGTTTTTTGCTTTTATAATGTTGATTTTGGATTTCCTTTAATAAGATTTGATAGTTTGAAATTGTAAATTTAAAAATAAACCAATTAGTGATTCTTAATGCCAATGTTATATACCTTTATTGTGATGTGTTGTGCTGTTAAATTGGTTCCAGATGCTTCGGTGGTGAATGATTCTCATTCAACTGATGTGGCTATTTGTGGAGAAGTTGGTTCAGGCAAATCAACTGTTTTAGCATCAATACTTGGATAAGTTCCAAACACATCTGGAAATGTAAGTTATCACTGTTCTTTCCCTCTGTTTTTATAATCTTTGAATCCATTCAACCTTGTGACTTGTGAGAATTGTCTCCTCATACATCATGTTGCACTTACTGTTGTGCAAGTCTTGTAATTTATAAGCATATTTCCCTGATTAGTAATTTGGTTCATTTGTATAATTTATAGATTCAAGTGCATGGAAAGACTGCTTATGTTTCTCAAACAGCATGGATTCAGACTGGAAGCATACGGGAGAACATTTTATTTGGGTCTCCTATGGATAGCCATCGATACCAAGAAACAATTGAGATGTGTTCATTGGCAAAGGACCTTGAATTCCTTCCTTTTGGTGATCAGACTGAAATAGGTGAAAGAGGTGTTAATTTGAGTGGTGGTCAGAAGCAGCGGACTCATGTTAGACTGAAATTTGATTTTGGATTTCCTTTAATAAGATTTGATAGTTTGAAATTGTAAATTTAAAAATAAACCAATTAGTGATTCTTAATGCCAATGTTATATACCTTTATTGTGATGTGTTGTGCTGTTAAATTGGTTCCAGATGCTTCGGTGGTGAATGATTCTCATTCAACTTATGTGTGTTGCACTTATGGATAGGGGTTGTGTGTCGGTATGAGGTTTGAATCTATGTCCAATGTGTTTAACTTGTATTGGCATGTAACTTGTTTGTATTGGCATGTAACTTTTTTGTACTGGCATGTAAGTTGTCTATTGTATTGGCATGTAAATTGTTTGTTGCACACTAATGCATTTTTTTTTTTTTTTTTAATGTGATTTTGTAAATGGAAAATATAAATCATGATGATTTCCTCATAAAACCGAAGGATTCGTGGCTAAAAAAATCCACCACCAACGTGTACTGTAATTTGAACGGTCTCTCAAACATTGTAAAAATTCTCCATAAAGTTGGAGAATTAGATGAGTTTCGGACCATCTGTTTCGGGCATCTAGTCAAATCCAACGGCCAGAAGTAATCCTGTAAAATTAAATTAATCTGGGATTGTTGATGTGAAATCAAATCCTGATATGAGAAATCAAAACAAAATTAAAAAAAATGGTACAATGAATTGTGACCATTGGATTGAAACTAACATGTAACTTAAAAATAAACTGGCATGTAACTTCGGAACCAACTGGCATGTAAGTTGGGTTAACAGACATTGGCATGTAACAATAATGAAATTTGATCTTTTAACTGAGTGTCTTTCAAGTAGGGAAACAAGTATGGCCTGACATGTAACTTACAAATAAACTGACATGTAACTTAAAAATAAACTGACATATAACTTGTTAATAGACACATGTATTGCATGTGTCTTCAATTGGTACTCAACGCACATGTAACTTCAAAAGTTAACACACAAATTAGAGGTATAATCAAACCATAATGAAACATTCATGTAACAAATGGATGTAATGTCACCTTCTTCATTGTATCTTCAACCAGAGGCATAAGGCATTAGAATTTTAGTCTCATACACATTATACATCATCCTCATATGCAATTTTCTATCATTAATCAAAGTAAAATTTATAAACCACCCAAAATCAAACAATAACTAACTGGTTATCGAACAAAACAGCTAATTTCGCTAAAAAAATGCTACCAAGTTCACTTTCCTAGAGGAGAAAATAATAGAGATAGGAAATTAAACAAAAATCCCAAAATATCAGCTATAATGACACCAATGTCAACAAGAGGAGTCGCACCTCTGTTGATAACATCCACCAAAGCCTTCGCATCAGTTCCAGCAATTTGAATACTCCCAAATAGAAATCAAATCAAATCCAACACAAAATATAAAAAATAATAGCTGACGTATAAGCAAAATAAATCTATAAAAATCGTTTGGTAGTTGAGAAAACTGCTAGAAAATGACAAGAAAAAAAGAAAAAATTAATCACCAACTCAAAAAGATTATTTATTCACAACAATTGCACATAACCAACACTTAATTTCCAGTTTCCAATAACAAAAAAACTCAAACTTTTTCTCATCACAGAAACTTTCTCGAGAACCAAACACAAACCCACCTAGGGTTTACTATTAAACAACTAAATAGTATGATTGTTGAAGAAAATTCGACTGTAGTAGGTTGTTATCTTCATCCAATGTAGTACCATTCTGCACACAATCTGTTGGTCCCATCTGATAAATGATGACATAAAACGTCGGTATCAACTTATCTTCATCCATTATACATGACACCTCAATGTCATTCTCAATTATCGGTCGAGCAACACCAATATTCGTAGAGACCAATGACCATAATTCTATGGTGTACCTAGTAGCATCAACTTTTGCAACATCTTGTATCAACTTAACCAAGGCATCATAAGTCAAACCTTTAGGAACATGGACCAACTTTGTCAAACCACCCTCGTAACAATTGCCCACCCAACTTCCACCGTGAAAGATGACCAATCTCTTTGTATCCATATTCCTGCATGTCAAGTATTTCACTATAAATCATAATTACCAAATCACATGTAAGTTAGAAATAAACTGGCATGTAACTTTAAAACAAACTGGCATGTAAATTTAAAACAAACTGGCATGTAAATTTAACACAAACTAAAAAAATATAGGTTTCACTAAAAATAGAATCAACTCTCTTAATCTTCATATCAAACAACATATAATTATAAAAAAAACAACAGGAGATTGATTTCACTATAAAACAAAATTACCAAATCACAAGTAAAATTAAAACAAAATGGCATGTAAAATTAAAACAAACTGGCATGTAAAATTGAAACAAACTGGCATGTAAGTTCGTAACAGAAAATAAAAAATTCTGGGTTTCACTAAAAATCAAATCCACTCTCTTAATCTTCATATCAACAAGCCATAATTGTAAAAAAACAACAGGAGATTGATTTCACTATAAAACAAAATTACCAAATCACAAGTAAAATTAAAACAAAATGGCATGTAAAATTAAAACAAACTGGCATGTAAAATTGAAACAAACTGGCATGTAAGTTCGTAACAGAAAATAAAAAATTCTGGGTTTCACTAAAAATCAAATCCACTCTCTTAATCTTCATATCAACAAGCCATAATTGTAAAAAAACAACAGGAGATTGATTTCACTATAAAACAAAATTACCAAATCACATGTAAAATTAAAACAAACGGGCATGTAAAAAAAAAAAAAAAAAAAACGGGCATGTAAAATTAAAACAAACGGGCATGTAAGTTCGTAACAGAAAATAAAAAAATTTTGGGTTTCACTAAAAATCGAATCCACTCTCTTAATCTTCATATCAAACAACATATAATTGTAAAAAAACAACAGGAGATTGATTTCACTATAAAACAAAATAACCAAATCACATGTAAAATTCAAACAAACGGGCATCTAATTTCGTAACAGAAAATAAGAAAATCGGGGTTTCACTAAAAATCGAATCCACTCTTTTAATCTTCATATCAACAAGCTATAATTGTAAAAAAACAACAGGAGATTGATTTCATTATAAAACAAAATTACCAAATCACATGTAAAATTAAAACAAACGGGGGCATGTAAAATAAAAACAATGGGCATGTAATATTAAAACAAACGGGCATGAAAGTTCGTACCAGAAAATAAAAAAATCGGGATTTCACTAAAAATCGAATCCACTCTCTTAATCTTCATATCAAACACCATATAATTGTAAAAAAAATAACTGGGAAGGGGATACATACATTATAGGTCACGAAATCTACTTCAAGAGAGAGAAAAGACCACAAAATGGAGGTCGGAGTCCGTCGGTGCAGCCGTCGCCGTCGCCGTAGCCGAGTTGCTGCCGTCGCCGGGTCCATCGTCGCCATCGTCGGGTTCAAGTCGGAATCCGTTTGGTTGTGTGTGTGTGAGAGAGAGAGAGAGAGAGAGAGAGAGAGAGAGAGAAGAGAGAGAGAGAGTATCTTAAATGAGAAAAAAAGCTGATGGGGTTTCAGATATAAGAGAGGGAATTTTGGGGGGAAATTTTGGGTGAAGAAAAGACAAAAACAAGGGTATACTTGTCAGTTCAAGGCTAAAAGTGACAAATATAATCAAAAATAAACTTGTGGCTAAAAACAATAATTCCATAAATTTTTTGGTCATTTCATGCAATTTCCTCTATACATATATATATGGGAAAATCGTATTTTAGTCCCTATAGTTTGCCTTAATCTGCATTTAGTCCACGGGTTTTTGGTATTGTAAATTTTAGTCCATCATTTCTCTAACAATACGTATTTTAGTCCCTACCGTCAATTCTGTTAGGGTTCCGTCAAGTCAATGAGGGTAAAATGATCAGATGTCATAGAATCTTATATAACCAAGGTCCACCCTAGCTCAACCCAAGGTCCGTCCCATTATATATCTTCTTTGATTTGAGCAAATACAAGCCTTATTATTTTCAAATATTGGTGTCGACGTTTTTGTAGATAATAGAAATTCACATATATTTCGAATATAAAAATAAATATAAACGAGTCCTAATATAATCTAGAGGGGGGGTGAATAGATTATATTCCTTTTTTACCAATTTTCAAGATTAGTCAATATTTCAAAATCAATCCCAACTAGTCAACAACTAAAATCAAGTGTAAAAATGCGGAAAGTAAATGACACATGATTTTTACGTGGAAAGCTACACGGGGAAAAACCTCGGGCTGTTTTGTGAGCCATACTAGAACCTCAATCAACTAATTGTAATGACAATTACAACCTAGGTTGACCACGTCAAACCTTACACGGTTACTAATCTACCACTACTACCCACAGGCTTTCAAAAGTAAATCTAGTCCATTACTTGCAAACTACCAAAAGGCAAATACAAGACTTGTCTCTCAAAAGAGAAGAGATAAACACAACCTAAGGTGAATATGTGCAATATTCAAGATGCTAAAATGCAATGTTGGACATTTAAGCTTATCTAGGCATGGATGAACATGTTAAAGACATTCCTAGATATCGTGTGGTTATATGACATTCATACAACCTAGCTATATGTGCAAATCAAACCCTGTAAGTAATAGCTATCACAAACAACTCACAAAACACAATAAATGCTATCTTGAAACTAGTCAAATCATAAATATGCAATCTTAAGACTAGTCAAGTAATAAAAAAAGCTATCTTGTAGAGAAAGAACATGTGAAGTGATGCTAATGATGTTTTAACTACAAGTCATGTGAGAAAAGATGATCACCCTATAAAAATCAAACTAGAACATGCTAGATGATGTATGAAACATGAAAGTATGATGGGTGTTTGTGTTTTGAGTAATAAAAATCAAGTCTTGATACCTTTGCTTTGAAGATACTCAATAGCTCTCAAAAAATGTAATTTTTACTCTAAAAAACGTCTAAAGGCTATCAAGGTATATATATATATATGAGATCCAAGCAAAATGGTGTCGTTTTGGAAAAAATGCTCTAGCTTCTCACCATTTGCGCTGGTCGAGTAGCGCACACCACCAGCGCACGCCTTTTGCTTAGCAAGTGCGCTGGTCAACCAGCGCAACTGAGGGGCGTATGACCAACGGCACACCTCTGGAGATGTTGCGTTGGTGAGACCTACGCATAACGAGGGGCGCACCAACAACGGCCAACCTCTGCCCATAATGCGCTGGTCATGTGCATTGGTCCAGCGCATGTGGACCGGCGCACTGCACGGGTCTTGCGTGGGTAAGGTGACCATCGCACAGGCACACAACTCAACAATACATAAGAAAATTGTGCAAGTGTGATTAGTGTAAAATAAACATACAAGAAGCAAATATCACACATGTATGCTAGAGAGTGTGTGTGTGCAACTAAATCTCTTCAATTAAGAGTCAAAGATCAAGTAACTACCTTCCTTGAAGCTCTTGATGTCCACAATGAGATCCTTAAGCAATTGAAAAGAATTTCTTCAATCCTAAGCTACCCTTACAAGATTGAACCCCATTGTGATTTTGTCGACGAACTAAGTCAATCAAAAAGTAAGGCACTTACAATCTCCCTCTTTGGCTATTTCGTGACAAAATCAACACTCGCATAGCATCCTCACAAAAACAAAAAATTGTTGGTCAATAAAATTATCTACATTACAAATAAAGCCCGGTTATAAATCTTGAGCATCTTCAAGTCAATCCAAGGCTTGTAGAAAATTTCAACCTACACACAATCAACAAGAAAGATACATTTCACGAGCAAGTGTGTGAGAGGTGCTTGTAACAAAAGAAATTGCAATTGCCAAAAAAAAATACAATCAAATAATGTAATCATGCAATTGCAATGCAACTCCCCTTAAATGCATCAACTCCCAACATAGGTTATTCTATCTCTCTCAACTCCCCTTAAATGCAATACCAAAGAAAACAAATTCTCCCCAACCTTACTCCCCTTTTTGTCATGAGATAGACAAAGGGAGTCTCCCCTAATAGGTAAGCATTAGCAAGGAGAGCTTGTGACACAAACACATATGCATAATCATATAAGCAATTTTATGCAACTCAATTAAGTAAGAGAGATTCAAGGAGTTTTATTTTAAGAAAAATGTGTGACAAGGATGTTTTGCATGCAAGACATGTTGCATTCAAGTTCAAAAGCAATGGTATTTGGTAAAGCAAATAACAAAGGTTTCCTAAAGGAATTCAAATCAATTTCACCCTTTGTCATGGAAAAAGCAAGGATATAGAGTTTAAGCATTTCAAATTTTAAAGAGCAACTATATCCAACTTTATATGCAAAACAAGATATGAGCGACTTTGCACCCTATTTGATTTTTCCGGGTGAGATACTCGTATGATAGTAGCCTTGTTCTACAAATAAATAAAGAGAGACTTTGAATTTTAAGATCCTTATTAATTAAAGTCTCAATTTTTGCTTTAGCACGCAAAATTTCATTCAAGATAAAGCAATCAAGTATATCATACTTTTCACTTTTAAACATGTCAACAAAAAGAATCATCATGTCATAGAAATCAATTAAAGGTCATTCACAAAGTAATTCCAAAGTACATTTCATATTCCGAAAATGCATGTTTGAGCATAAATATGACATAGATTGCAAGCAAGGCAATGTATCACAGTTATTAAAAAAAATACATATAAGCATGTACAACCAATCATCTCAAGCAATTAAGTAGAAGGCATAAAATATATCGATGTAGCACAATGCATGATCATGCAACTTTGCTCTCTTTGCTTGAGCTCCCCATATGTGGTGAAGACACACCACTTTAACCCAAGTGAAAAATCCCAATAGACTTGCTAAGGTTCCCAAATCTAAGAGTGTAAGGGTTTTGTAAACAAATGCACTAGTTTGTCATTTGTTCTCACATGTTCCAATGCAATGGTTTTGCTCTCAATTAGCTCTCTTATGAAGTGGTGTCTAATGTCAATGTGTTTTGTTCTAGAATGTTAGACGAGATTTTTAGAAATGTTAATGGCACTCATGTTATCACAAAATAAAGTAAGAGTTTGTTTTATCCACATCAATTGAGTGTAAGCACTTCTAGCGGCAATGTATTCCACCTCGGCCATGGATAGTGAAATAAAGTTTTGTTTCTTGTAAAACCAAGAAACCAAATTGTTCCCAAGGAAAAAGCAACCGCCCGATCTGTTTTTCCTATCATCACAATTTTCCGCCCAATCGGCATTACTATATCCAACAAGACTTGGATTAGTGTCAAAGGAGTACCAAATCCCATAGTTTGAGGTATCATTCACAAACCGAATGATCCTCTTTACCGCAACAAGGTGAGATTCCTTGGGATTAACTTGGTACCTAGCACACACACCCATCATAAATGCTACATCGGGCCTACTTGTAGTCAAGTAAAGCAAACTTTCTATCATGCCACGATATAGACTTTGTTCCACAACCTTTCTACTAGCATCTTTTCTTAGTTTCAAGGTGGTGCTCATGGGTGTGTCACAATATTTGACATTCTCAAAGCAAACTTCTTCACTAGGCTTTTGGCATATTTAGCTTGGGATATAAAGATCTCTTCATGCATTTGCTTAATTTGCAAGCCTAGGAAGTAATTTAGTTCACCAACCATGCTTATCTCAAATTCATGAGACATGACATTAACAAATTATTAAACTTTCAAGTTGTTAGTGGAACCAAAAACAATGTCATCAACATAAATTTGAGATATGAATAGCTCATCTTTAGTGCACTTGATGAATAAGGTATTGTCAACACTACCTCTAGAGTAGCCATTGTCAACAAGATAGAGAGTGATGCGCTCATACCAAGCCATTGGTGTTTGTTTTAACCCATACAAAGCCTTCTTAAGGCTATAGACATGAGAGGGGTGATGTGGATCCACAAATCCCTTAGGTTGTTCAACAAACACTTCCTCATGCAAGAAGTCATTGAGGAAGTCACTCTTGACATTCATTTGGTGTAATTTGAAATTGTACACATAAGAAATGGACAAGAGAAGCCTAATGGACTCTAAACGGGCAACGGGAGCAAATGTCTCCTCAAAGTCGATACCCTCAATTTGATAGTACCATTGTGCAACAAACCTTGCCTTTTTTCGCACAATGTTGTCATTCTCATCAGATTTGTTCCTAAACAACCATTTAGTGCCTATGACATTGGTGTTTTTAGGTCTAGGAACAAGAGTTCAAACATTATTTCTCTCAAATTGGTTTAGCTCTTCTTGTATGGCAAGAACCCAATATTCATCATTCAAGGCCTCATCCACCTTTTTGGGTTCTATTTGAGAGGTGTAACAAGTGTATCTAATTTAATTAGCTATTTGACGTCTAGTCCTAACACCCTCTCCAACATCTCCAATGATATCATTCTTATCATGGAGTTTCTTAACCCAAGGAGCGGGTTCATTAGAGTCCAAATGAGGAACTCTATTAAGAGGTAAATCATCCTCTTCATCTTGGTTTGACTTCACACCACTTGAAGTCTCACCACACTCCTTCAAGGAAAGGTCATCAATCTCACAAACATCTTCCTCATGGTCATCATGTTTGGGCCTACAATCATCAAAGACAACATTTGATAATTCTATCACACTTCGAGTCTTTAGATTAAAAAGTCTATATGCCTTGCTATTAAATGCATTTCCAATAAAAATATTCTCATCACTCTTGGCATCAAACTTGCCAAGTTGATCACTGTTATTAAGTATATAGCACTTGCTTCCAAAAATGTGGAAGTAGCTCACATTGGGTTTTCTACCTTTCCATAACTCATAGGATGTTTGTTTAGTCCTGGACCTAAGGAATACTCTATTCCCTATGTAACAAGTCGTATTGATGGCTTCGACACAAAGATTTCTAGAGACTTTGTTGCTAAGCAACATGACACGAGTCATCTCTTGGAGGACTCTATTCGTCCTCTCAACAACACCATTTTGTTGAGGAGTCCTAGGGGCTGAAAATTCATGAGAAATGTCTAAGCTATTGCAAAAGTTTTCAAAGCTAGCATTTTCAAACTCTTTCCCATGATCACTTCTAATTTTCTTAATGCTTTTAATGTGAGAAGTTTTTTCATTTTGAATTTTGACACAAAACATTTTAAATTACTCAAAGACTTCGGACTTTTCTCGAAGGAAGTAAGTTGAAATTCCTTTAAAGCAATAATGTATAATATACCTAAAGAGGGGGTGAATAGGTATAAACCTAAATTCTTCCAATATTCAAAAATTATGGAATACAAGAATGAAATGAACACTTGATATGATATAACAATTGTATACTATGAATCAATACATGTGAACATCAATATACAAATGAATCAATACATGTGAACAAATGGAAGATAAAGAAACTTAAAGGGAAAATGAGACACAATGTTTTTTACATGGTAAAACCTGAAAGAGGAAACATCCACGGGTTGATATCACAACCACTGGCAAAGCAAATCCACTATATGAAAAGGACTTACACACTCAAAGCTATAAACACTATGATATCCACTTCAAGCTATCACCTCCTAATCAACCATCGGGCTAGTGATTCACTAAGCCTATTTTCTATCCAATGTGTGTCCTACACCTCTAGAAAGCAACTCCCTATCCAAGGCTCACAAGCCTCTAGGAAGATTTCCTTACTTAGCAATCTAGATCAAGTGATCCTAGTCAAGCTCTCCTGGCTGAACTATCCGGAGTACTAAACTCCTTGCTAAGACTTTTACTTGGCTATCCGAAATTCATTCCTAGCCAAGTCTTTTTGCTCAATACAAAACTTCACTCAATTTGAAAGAGACTTCAACCTATTACAAGGCAATGATCTAAGTGATGCAAATTATGCAAATCACAATCAAATAAAGCTAGATCATCAATCAAGCACTTTGTAAATGCTTAAAAACATCTTAGGATATTCTATCAACAAACAATCACAAATATACCTAAAAATCAAAACACGTGAATTAATAAGAACAAAATATGAATATTCAATATATCACACAAGAATATTAGTTCTTAGATCATGAAATTAAACCTAGAAAATGTCACATAAGGCAGAACATATATGTTATTTCTAGAATCAATTTCAAACTATGTCAAGTTTAAGTAAAATATGCTCAAATGAGATTAAAATGAGATTCAAGACTAAAACTCAACAAAACAATCAATCATATACCCCTAGCATATGTATTAACATTTTTCTCAACACATTTCATCAATCAAATAGAAAGAATAAAAGAGATGATCAAAAGAAATGAAAGAAGAGAAAGTATCACATACAAAGTTGAATCTCGGACTAAAATTAGATCACTGTGAGAAATAACAAAGTCAACTGAGTCTGAAAAAGCTTAAGGTTTGTAGCTCTCGTCGAGACCAACATTTTTGGATTTGGATCACTCAATTTCGAGTTCTTATTAAAAAGTTATGCTCGAAATAAGAAAACGAAAATTGAGAGAAAATTTCTTGTTTTCTTCTTTTTCAAATTTTTCTACTTAGAATGAATAAGAGGGAATGAAAGAGATTTAAAAGGAAGAGAGGGAGGGAAAAACGACCCAATCAGCTCCACGTATGGGGCGCGTGTGCCACACGTGGGTAGAGAGCTGCCCTAGTCGTGTGGCACACGTGGTCCACACATGGCCTCTATTGCTTGGCTTTTGGCTGAGCAAACTCCCTTGTGCTCCTCTCGAGTTCTTCAGCCATATTTGGGCATCCGAACTCCAAATTTAAATCCATTTTTGGATTACGAACCGTGACTCCCTTATGCACAACGATAACTACAAAACTTTGACAAAAGATTGAGAATTCATCTCGGAAAATGACGATGAAGACAACTCAACAAATGAGAAGGCAAAGTAGCATAACTACATCGTATGGACTCGAAACTTAATGAATGAGTAACCGAAATGACCGGGACTCAATTAGGAATCAAATAAGATCATGTTCAAGTCTAAAATACAAGAAACACAAATAAATAAACATTATACAATACAAGCATGCCATATCTAATCGATAGTGAGAAAACATGCAATTCTACAAGATTGTCAACAATGAGATAAATGCATGTACAAGTGTTATACCAAATGTTTGAACTATGATGTAGGGACACACATGTATAAATTGTGTGTGTGTGCGCTTACGCCTTGCAAAAGGAAGAAGAAACTTGATACCTTAGCATTCAAGTATGCGATGTTCCCCTTGAAGATGATATTTGCACAAGATGTTGTTTCTTCACCTTTGAAGCTTCTTTCTTCCAAAAATCACCTAAGCAACAACTAATACCAATATAGAGAGTTTTGCAATATAATCAAGCCAATACAAATCAAGGATCTTACATAAGTCTATATGAACCTAGAGAAGTCATCAACAACAACAAGAATATACCTTCTACCACCTAAGCTTTCGGTTTGAATGGGACCCATAAGGTCCATATGAAGAGGATCCAATGGCTCTTTGGTGGAAAGGTATTTGTCTTTCTTGTGCACACTCTTGATTTGCTTGCCTTGTTGGCAAGATCCACGAACGCCCTCAACCTTTTTCCCAAGCTTGGGAAGGCCTCTAACAACATTCAATTTATCAAGGACTTTCAAGTCCTTATAGTTCATGTGGCCAAATTTTTAGTGTCACACTTCAACTTGCTCACTAGTGGACAAGTTATAAGAGATGAGATTAGACTCAAGACAATAGCAATTATCACTTGATCTCTTGCCTTTCAACAAAACTTGCCCATTTTCCTTAAAAATAAAGCAATCAACCTTGCCAAACATAACCGAAAGCCCTTCATCACTCAAGTGTGATATGCTAACAAGATTGGTTTGCAAGACATCTACATAAAGAGCATTAGGCAAGGAGGGCAAACCAGGAATAGATATATTACCTTTCTCTATAACCTTGTTCTTTAACCCATCACCAAATGTGACGAATCCACCATCCTTCATTACAAGAGTTTTAAAGAAACTCTTGTTTCCGATCATGTGCCTAGAACACCCACTATCAAGGTACCAAGTGTTGATGCATTGGCTTTCAAGGCAACTTAGGTCACATAGCAATAATATTCATCATTTCTATTTATCCTAGGTGAAACAGGGTCATTCCTAGGAGCCATTGGTCCATTGTCTCTAAATTTCTTAGGTGTATGCATTGTGGCTCTTCTAAACATATTTTTCTCAATCATGTTTTATCTTATACACAATTTAATATACTTAAAACAATTAGGCCTAATGTGGCCTTCAATTCCACAAAAATGGCAAGTATGAGTAAAATAGGAATTCATACCATAGCCTTGTGCAAGCATTTGTGGTCTCCTTCTATTTGAGTTGCTCTTGGGTGTTGAGGCAACTCTCTCCTTTGTGGTTGAGCCAAGTTGGCATGTCTTCTAGGTTGAGCATGAAAGACCCCATGTTGAGCTTGTGGGATCCTTAGCTGTGGAGGTCTTATTTGAGGAGATCTTGGTTGTAAAGCTCTAGCTTGTGGTGGAGCTTTTGTTGGAATCCTTGCTTGTGTTTGCTTTGAGGATTCACCAACTTCCACCCACTTAGTTGATTGTTGAGGGGTTTGAGCATTTTCAATCTCTTTGCTCTTGACAAAGGTTGTGTTCTTCAAGGAAGTGGTCTTCACTTCTTCATCATATCATAACCCCTTCTTGTCACTTGGACTCTTCCCACAAGATAACATCTTGTCAAGCTTCTTGGTTCCGGAAGTCATCTTAGCAATCAACCTCTTCGCTTCCATGAGCTCTTTCCTTAAGTTTTCTTCATTCTTCTTGGCCAAGACTAGCTCCATCTTCAAACCTTGTTCCGTCTCCTTAGCTTTACTCATTTCCTTAGTCAAATGAGTTACCTTGGAGGTCAATTCAAGCTTCTCCCCTCTGAACTTTTGTATCTCCTTTTTCTTCTTCAATCTAGAGTTCTCAAAGAATCTCATGAAGTCATCATAGTCCATCTTTTCATCAAATTCAAAATTTGAGTTTGAAGAGTTACCTTCACCATTTGAGTCACTTTCTTCTTGCTTGTCATCTTCCTCTTCTTTGTCACTCATAACTTCATTACTATTGTGAGAGGATGAGAAAGCAATGAAGTTGGCAACTTGATATTGATCATCATCCAACGACTTATCTTCCTCTTCTAGGTCATCACTATCACTCCAAGTCACCGCCATGGCTTTTCCTCTCTTCTTCTTCTTCTTCTTCAAGTTAACACAATCAGGAGCAATGTGTCCAAAGCCACTACACTCATAGCATTCGACACCTTTCTTGTGATCTTTCTCTTGAGTTTGTTCCACTTTCTTGAAAAGAGTCTTCTTCTTCATAAACTTTCCCTTGGAGCCAAACCCTTTCTTCTCAAACCTCATAAATTGCTTGAACTTCTTTGCCATCAAAGCAATTTCTTCATCCGAGTCTTCTTCATCCTTTTCTACCTTGATGCTCTTTAAAGCAAGACTCTTTTACTTCTTGGGAGGTGTAGATGTAGGACCCTTCCTAGATTCATAGGCTAAGAGCCTTCCAATTACTTCACTTGGCTTCATCTTTGAGTAGTCATTATTTTCTTCCAACGTCGTCACTTTAGATTCAAACCTCTCGGGAAGCGATCTCATGATATTTTACTTGATTCTTCTATCCGAGTAAGGATCACCAAGTTGGTGACTTTGATTTACTATATCCATAAGCTTCACTTGGAAGTCATTGAAGCACTCATCCTCCTCCATCCTTATGGTCTCAAATTGTGTTTGGAGGACTTAGAGCTTGGAGTCCTTAACCACCTCGGTTCCTTCATGAGCTGTCTCTAATATGTCCTAAGCTTCCTTTGATATTCTTGTAGTTTGAATGAGTTTGTATTGATTGTCGTCCATGGCACATAGGATTGCATGCATGGCTTTGTTGTTCCATTTTGAAGCCACAAACTCTTGGGGGGTCCATTGTGCCTTCGACTTGGGGACTTCCTCTCCACCTCCCGTAGGAGTCATTATATGTGACGTGTACCCATCTTCAATCGCCATCTATGCCCGGTCATGAATTTGACACACATATGCTTCCATTTTGCCCTTCCATGATGCGTAATTGACCCCGTTGAGCAAGGGGTCTAGTGCTAGAGGCACCCTCGCCTCCAATTCCATTTTCACTCATTGTGTTTGAGTGAGAATGATATGAATGCACACAAACAAGCTAAACACACAAAATGTAAAATAAAAAATATATATATAAAAAAAATG
This sequence comes from Acer campestre, assembly GCA_954870605.1. Classification (NCBI taxonomy): domain Eukaryota; kingdom Viridiplantae; phylum Streptophyta; class Magnoliopsida; order Sapindales; family Sapindaceae; genus Acer; species Acer campestre. The sequence goes on from OX940800.1 coordinate 42,100,065, forward strand.
CAAACAAATGCAAAAAACTCTAAAAAGAGCAAGGGATCTCCTAATTATGTTAAGGAACCTGTTCTGATACCAGTTGAAAATAAATATAAACGAGTCCTAATATAATCTAGAGGGGGGTGAATAGATTATATTCCCTTTTTACCAATTTTCGAGATTAGTCAATATTTCAAAATCAATCCCAACTAGTCAATAACTAAAATCAAGTGTAAAAATGTGGAAAGTAAATGACACATGATTTTTACGTGGAAACCTACACGGGGAAAACCACGGGCTGTTTTGTGCGCCACACGAGAACTCAATCAACTAATTGTAATGACAATTACAATCTAGGTTGACCATGTCAAACCTTACACGGTTACTAATCTACCACTACTATCCACAGGCTTTCAAAAGTAAATCTAGTCCATTACTTGCAAACTACCAAAAGGAAAATACAAGACTTGTCTCTCAAAAGAGAAGAGCTGAACACAACCTAAGGTGAATATGTTCAATATTCAAGATGCTAAAATGCAAGGTTAGACATTTAAGCTTATCTAGGCATGGATGAACATGTTAAAGACATTCCTAGATATCGTGTGGCTATATGGCAGTCATACAACCTAGCTATATGTGCAAATCAAACCCTATAGGCAATAGCTATCACAGACAACTCATAAAACACAATAAATGCTATCTTGAAACTAGTCAAGTCATAAAGATGCAATCTTAAGACTAGTCAAGTAATAAAAAAGTTATCTTGTAGAGAAAGAACATGTGAAATGATGCTAATGATGTTCTAACTACAAGTCATGTGAGAAAAGATGAACACTCTAAAAAATCAAACTAAAACATGCTAGATGATGTATGAAACATGAAAGTATGGTGGGTGTTTGTGTTTTGAGTAATAAAAATCAAGTATTGATACCTTTGCTTTGAAGATACTCAATAGCTCTCAAAAGATATAATTTTTGCTCTAAAAAACGTCTAAAGGCTATCAAGGCATATATATATATATATATATGAGATCCAAGCAAAGTGGTGTTGTTTTGGAAAAAACGCTTCAGCTTCTCGCCATTTGCGCTGGTCGAGTAGTGCACACCACCGACGCACACCCTTTGCTTAGCAAGTGCATTGGTCGACCAGCGCAGCTGAGGGGCATATGACCAGCAGCACACCTCTGGAGATGTTGCGCTAGTGAGACCTACGCATTACGAGGAGCACACCAACAACGGCCAACCTCTGCCCATAATACGTTGGTCATGTGCGTTGGGCCAGCGCATGTGGACCGGCGTACTGCACAGGTCTTGCGCGGGTAATGTGACCAATGCACAGACACACAACTCAACAATACATAAGAAAATTGTGCTAGTGTGATTAGTGTAAAATAAACATACAAGATGCAAATATCACACATGCATGCTAGAGAATATGTGTGTGCAACTAAATCTCTTAAATTGAAAATCAAGATCAAGTAGTTACCTTCCTTGAAGCTCTTGATGTCCACAATGAGATCCTTGAGCAATTGAGTAGAATTTCTTTAATCCTAAGCTACCCTTACAAGATTGAACCCCATTGTGATTTTGTCAACGAAATAAGTCAATCAAAAAGTGAGGCACTTACAGAATATGATGAATAACAAATTAACTTTAGCCACACACATTCTCGACTTTTCATGAAGTGCAAAAATCTTAGAATGTATCAACAAAAGCTTGCATTGTGAAGTGCCATGAGATTGATGTGTCATTATAGTTAAAAACAAATTCTGTTTGTAAACGAGTTTTATATATGAGAATCAGATAAATATCTAACAACAGCATAATAAATTAGACCTGAAAAATTGTTAGATTTTGCCAATCACATTGAACGGTAATGGGTTATTTAATTATTAATATAAATAATTTTATGTCATTTATCCACATGGCTCACTCAAGATAAAGTTAAAGTCCATGTAATTGCTGCTTTTAGATGGCGTTGACATGCACACAGGTCACACAGTCCCTGTCCATAATGCACACTCAACTACTCAAGTATCATATATGTGTATATATAAATTATATGTGCACAGGCAAGTCAGAGAAGGCAACATATTTAGATTTTATGTTGCCTTCTCTGACTTGCCGGCCTGTGCACATATAATTTATATATACACATATATGATACTTGAAGTTGAGTGTGCATTATGGACGGGGACTGTGTGAGCTGTATGCATGTCAAATTGTCAACGCCATCAAAAAGCAGCAATTACATGGACTTTATATATATATATATATATATATGATAATATGCAGACCCTTTAGATTTTATGTTGCCTTCTCTTACTTGCATGTATGGACTTTGACTTTATATATATATATGAATGATAATATGCAGACCATTTAGATTTTATGTTGCCTTCTCTGACTTGCATGTGTACATATAATAGGTTACGTCGACATAGCCGTGGCTAGTCTTTGTTAACCCAGTCGTAGCCAATCTTATATATTACATATATTCAAATGCAAATATTTAAAAAAGCATAATAAATAAATATAGAACTATAATAGATTCTGTCAGCAGAGAGACACAGCCGTAGCTAGTCTCTGTCGACATAACCGTAGCCAGTCTTATATATTGCATATAATTAAATACAAATATTTAAAAAGCATAATAAATAAATCTAGAACTATAATAGGTTCTGTCAGCACAACTGTAGCTAGTTCTTTTAACACAACCGCAGTCGGTTTTATATATTACGAATAATTAAATGTAAATATTGAAAAAGCATAATAAATAAATCCAGAACTATATATAAGTTTTGTTGACGACATAAGTCATCTTGCATATGGAACTATATATAGGTTCTGTCAGAGGGCAAAACCAACCTTATATATTGCATATAAATAAATGCATATATTTAAAAAGCATAAATAAATAGATCTAAAATATTGAGATGTAAGTAATAACCCATCAGATGATCCTTTTTACTTACATGCAATCATACTGTTGTGAATAAATGAAATAACAAATAAATAAGGAGAGAGAAATGAAGTGAGTGAGAGAGAGACGAGAGAAATTTTTATTGCAGGAGGATCACTTTATTTACAAAATGAAGGCCATATATATATATATGCAAGAAAGATGAGGGTGTTTATTGCAATTTCCCTTATTGAATTATTGTTTTGCCGCCTTACACAAGTCACACAAAAGCCTATCTAATGTAGCTTCTCCCAAAATCACCTCAAGAAGCATGGGCGAAGCCAGAAATTTGATTTTTGAATTTTTGGGGGTCAACACAAAAATTAATATTCAATGTCACGTATGACAAATATATTAATATTTAAGAAATAAGTTGTTAAAAAGAAAAGCATGATACCCTTTAGTCTTAAAGGTAGTATCACCAAAAAAAATATTTAAAAAAATTGAGAATTAGAATGTAATTTATCGTTTTTTTTATATCTCGAAAATCATCTATAATGAAATATTAATTTTTTTTTCTTCTATAATTAACAAACCATGTAGAGTAAAACTCAAAGAATTGTATCAAGGTATAATAAATACCGTAAAATAATATAGTAAACCTCCACCAATATTTACTTAGCTTTTTACCATGAAAATATCTTAAATAATAATATATACTAGACAATAATGTATGAAATAATAGGAAATTATTTATTATTATTATTTTTTGATTGGAAATTAAAATCATGAAAGGAAAAGCGATTGATTTTGTATCCTATAATCATGGGCAATAAAATAGGAAATATATTTATTAATTAATTAATATTATAAGGATGAATCAAACTCAGGGTTCAAAAATTAAATAGCACTTTTTAGGGGAGGGCTTGTGCAAATAGCACCACATTAATAAGTCTTGTTTTAATAGCACCAAAATAGGTGATAAGACCAAAATACCCCCACTTACTCTTTTCCTTTGTATTTTTTTTTCTCGAAAATTCGAGACTTATTTGTAGTTTCAAGACTTATTAGGTTAAATTCGAAACTTATTTTAAGTTTATTCGAGACTTATTGTGATGTTTTCGAGACTTATTGATTCAAGTTTGTTCGAGACTTATTCTGTTCGACCTCCATCAATGGTAATAGTGCCGACGACGGCGCCGGTTGACTCCGGAGATAGTTAGATCTGGAAGATTGGACGACGTTGAGTTCATTGATGCCATCGGTTTTGTCAAATTCGCGATGGATCGTCGCAGATTTGACGATGAAGGTTCGGAGACGATTCGGTGGTTTTGTCGATCAACTCGCCAGTCGACGGTGGCACATCCATTGAAGCTCCATCAATGGAGGTTTGGGGAAAAAGAAGCAGAAAGAAGAAGAAGGACACATAAGAGAAAAGAAAAGAAGCTGGGGGGTATTTTTATCCAAATTCCATTTTTGGTGTTATTAAAACATGAGTTATTAAAGTGGTTGTAGTTACACAATCCATTTTGAAAAGGTGCTATATACACCCTATTTCCTCATCAAACAAATATTATCATTTATATATTATTATATCATAATTTTTCCATAATTAAAACTCGAAGCATTTTCATTAGTTTGGGGGGGGGGGGGGTGGGTAAGGACCATTTGGCCCCACCCCCCACCCCTTAATTCCGCCCTTGTCAAGAAGCAATACCAAACTAAGCCTTGTCATTTGTAAATCCAGGCGGTGATGTCTAATCCAACAATTACCACCCCACTTACAAGTTGCCACCAACCATCTCACATAGTAGTGACATTTGTTCACCAAGTGGATCCTTCAAGAGGATTGTGGAAGCCACTATTTCTATAGCACTTCTATTATTATTCTCGTCTTCTATTCTTTTTAGTTTTTACTGCAGGAAACTATTTTTTTCCATGTTTTTACATAAGGCTCTGACATAAGAATGGATTAAAGTCTTATGGCGCCTTTTCTGACATTCTTGTGATATTCACCAAAATTAATGGCCGCCTCAAGTGACCAGCTTTTGAATGTCAACAATTGTCTAATTTTATTATGAGTAATGCTAGATATATGAATTTGTATTTCTACAAGTGAGGTGTCAAATAATGATGATTTATTTAATTGTGTTTTATTGATCCATTATTTCTTAATTAGTTAATTATTTGGTTGTTTAATTATACACCAACTTAATTAATTTGTTTGTATTTTTGTAATGGTCAGTCCAACAACAAAGATCGATGGTATTCTTTCTATAAATACAACACTTTCAAAGCTTTTGATGATTCGTGCCATTAATCCAATGACAAAGCTCTCACTTGTACCACCAAAAACCAAGCACTTGATCATGAATATTTCTGCTCTTTCGTTAGCAAAATTTCCTCCAAAAATATCATATTCATTGGGCCTTAGCTTTCCTTGTTACAAGTCAGTAAGTAGAAACCGATTTCAATTAGCATGTTTAGCAGCCAATAGTACCAGTGACAATGTCAATGACAAACGTAGATTGGCAGACTTTCCCTCAAACATATGGAAAGATATCGACACTTGCTTCACTTCCACTTCCACTGCATCTCGTTACTCTGTAAGTAATTGATCACATCCGAGAGCTCATATATATTAAGCTAGAGTATCAATGAAATTGACCTCATTTTCATTTACTATCTTGCAGGAATTTGTTGAATCATCATATGGTAAGCAGATAGAAGAGGTGAAGGAAATGTTAATTGCTACTCCTACAGATGATGATCCAGCAAAGAAAGTCGGGTTCATCAACTTATTATGTCGGCTTGGTGTGTCATATCACTTCAAGGTTGAGATTGACCAACAACTAAATCATATATTTGATGCTCATTATTCTCAACCCAAGGATCATCATGATTATGATTTATACACAGTTGCTCTTTTATTTCGAGTTTTCAGACAACATGGCTACAAAATGTCTCCAGGTATATAACGAGTCTCTCGCAACTTAAAATTTGAATCAACTTGATCAAATAACATGGTATATATATATATATGTTCAGTGGCAAGCCACTTTGAGGCCTGGAGGGGCCATGGCCTATTTTTTATATAAAAAAATATAGTTATATTTTTTACATTTTTACCCCATATGTTTTGTTATTTACATTTATTTTAAAAGATTTATTGTTATGACCCCTCTTTCTCTCCAACATTAAAGAAGCTGGTTGATCCTATTTAAGACTTTTAATTTGTATTCTCCAAGGAGAACCTACGTACAAAAATCTAATTATATAAATAATGAATTGTGATCAGAGGTGTTTGAAAAATTCATGGATGATGATGGAAAATTCAAAGAATTTGTAAGCAAGGATGCAAAGGGAATGTTAAGTTTGTATGAAGCAGCTCATTTAAGAGTAGATGGAGAAGATGTTCTAGTGGAGGCCATAGCTTTGACAAAGGCTCATCTCCCTTCATTGGCAGTCAAATCAAGCCCTCATGTGGCAAAACACATATTCAATGCCTTGGAAATGCCCTTCCACAAAGGCATTCCTAGACTTGAGACTTATCAATACATCTCTTACTACCAACAAGATCAACATAGAAATCAATTGCTACTCAATTTTGCAAAGGCAGATTTCAATCAACTACAACTACTCCACCAACAAGATATAACACAACTTACAAGGTATCAATTCATCATTTTATACTATGTCTCGAATTATTTAATTCTTAATCAAAGTTGTTAATTTTAATTCTTAAAAAATCTCTTTCCACCATCGCCCAATGTGGCTCGGTGACGAATGGCGACGCTCATGCAATCTGGCAATGTCCCATATTTAAGTCACCACTTGGTGGTGGTATATCCAAAAGTAAGAAAAATAAAAATAATAATAATAATAATAATAAAAATCTTTTTCCAAAGACACTTTAATTTATCTATTTTGGCCAACAAAGTATATTTGAAAGTTGATAATAAAATCATTTGGTGAGTATGTATTATGTGATATTTGCAGTTGGTGGAAAGATTTAAACTTGCCATCAAAGCTTCCCTACATAAGAGACCGAATAATGGAGTTATATTTCTGGTCAGTTGCTATATATTATGAGCCTTGTTACTCTCGAGCTCGGCTAATATTCACAAAAGTTCTAAAGATGATGTCAGTTCTAGACGACACATATGATTCATATGGTACTCTCGAAGAGCTCAAACTTTTTACAGATGCATTACAGAAATGGGATACAAGTTCTCTTGATCAGTTGCCAGATTATATGAAAATTATATATAGCGAAATCTTGAATCTATTCGACGAAATAGATAAAGAGGTGGTCGAAGAAGGAAGATCTTACAGTGTCACTTATACAAAGGATACGGTACTTTTTCGATCTACTTTCTTACCACATTATTTGGACAAACAAATTCTTTAACAGTGTAACATTAGGTACATATATGAGATTCCATTTCTGAAAATTAATATGTTTAGTTTTTGTTGTTGTTTGATGAGTAGTTGAAAGAGATGGTGAGGGGGTATCTGCAAGAGACACAATGGTTTGAAGAAGAATATGAGCCGACGTTTGATGAATATATGGACAATGCATTTGTCACAGTTGGGTCATTATCAATTTCATCAACAGCATTTGTTGGAATGGAAATGGCAGGAATAGCTTCATTTGAGTGGTTGCAGACTTGGCCCAATGTTGTTAAAGCTGCATATAAAATCGGTCGTCTAATGGGTGACATAACATCCCACCAGGTAAATTAAATTATTATCATTTTGTTTATAAAAATATGCTTGCATTAATCTTGTATTTTGAGAGAATTCCAAACATCTCCCATTGATAAATTCTGTCTATTTTAATTTTGGATTTATATGAAAACTTTTGTGTCAAAGGCCCATTTCTACTCTCCCGGTGTTGGAGACACTTTTTCCGATTATGGAAGTAGATATCTAGATCACGGTTTAGTGTTGTTTGATCTCGATAAGTCTTGACGAATGTATTAGAAGCAAAATTAGAGAGTTGTTTTTGGATTTTTATCAAACCTCAAGTTGGGTTTTTGAAATTCCCCCTATATTATGTGTTATTGACAACATTTGAACTCTCCCTTAAATTTGTTTGTATTAAACCCAAAACACAAGAGAGCTTAATAATATCAACCGTGTAATTAGGCATCATCTCTTTCATACATCTAACCAATAAAAATTTTGCTGTATGAAGTTCGAGCAAAAAAGGGGACATGTTGCCTCTGGAGTAGAATCCTACATGAAGCAATACGGTGTCTCAAGAGAGGAAACCGTCAAAGAGTTTAGGGTAATGTTTGAAAAAGCATGGAAGTATATGAATGAAGAATGCATGAAGCCAACAGCAGTCCCAATGGAACATCTCCTTCGAGTTGTTAATATTGCACGCCTTGTGGAAGTCACTTACAAGGAAGTTGATGGATACACAAATCCAGAGTATTTAAAAGACTACATCACCAAACTGTTCATTGATCGAATGACCTTTTAAGGATTTAAATAGAATCTATAATGGATGGAATTGGAATTTCTTTAGAATCCTCATTCTATTGTTTGGTTACCAAGAAATTAAAAAATAAAAATGCATGGAATGGGTTAAAATTGGTGTCAATCGATGCAAATATGTTCAAAAGATGTTTTGTCTTTAAATAATTATATATCACACTAGTCCCTTATCTTCTGTTTAATTACTTATTATATATTAGTGATTGTGGCTAGAATCGATGCATATTCCATAACCTAAGTGATCAAAATTAGAAATGATTAAAGAAGCTTACAATAATAATATTTAAATCATACAAAGTATCATTAAATATATTTGTAATGCAATGAACACTTATTAGATAAAATCTTCTTCAACTTTAACTGCTTTGCTTATATTCAATAGTAGTTTGATTTTTCTTCAAAACTCCTAATCCCAATCTCAAAACCTCTCATTGTCTTTTCTTTTCGTGGTAAATCCATTGTATGAGAGTTAAAAGGAAATCAATAAATCATTACCATATATTTTCTTTTATGCTTAGGTGTCAAACATCTACCGAAAGGTTAAGGAAAAAACAAAGTACCGTAGATGATCCTCTCCTGATCCATTATTAAGATACCCCACAAGAGTGATTAATTATTGCAGACAAAATTCTATAAAATAAACGTAAAATCACTTTTAGGTCCTTTTTTAAAAGTGCTTTTGATGTTAACGCAGTTCTAAAGGTCCAAATGCACTATTAGACTTTAGAAATATGTGCTCTCCTGGTCCTGGATTCAAATTTCAAACCCATTAAATGATTGAAGATACAAAAGGATTCACTTCCTTTGCTGCAGATAATGATTAAAAAGAACCATGCATAATCAATATCATATCAACTGACCTAAATTTTGGGGCCAGGTCTGTGGTGAAATAAACATGACTTGTCAATTTTCTTGAGAAGTATGATGACATTGTAAGTGTTGACACAAACAAACAAAATTAGCCAACTACACTTTGTCAGCTAAAATGAGAAATGAAGACATCACAACAAAACAATCTAAAAACCAGCATCAAACTGATATATCAAGCAGACCTCATCTTCAATATCCAATTTCATCTCCTTGGTGAAATACATCTATCTTCTCTTTCAACAAATAAGTCAAAAAAGGATCATTAGTACACAAAAGAACAACCGAATTTCCACTGCACTATAGAGACTTTAACATTAAATTTTAGTCAAAAATCTCATAAGAAAAAAGCATCCATAGTCAATACAACAGCTGATCTTTTCCCTAATATATACTGTAATCCACTCTATGACTTCCCTATGCAATAAAAAGGCAGAAAGAGAACAAAATATTAGTTCCATATGACTCTGAGATGGCAATTTTATAATTGTGAAGCAAAAGAAGCATCAAATGTAGTGTAGCACATGCAAAACTACCATAATATAAAATATGTCAGAGCTTGAGGGCTACACATGTGGACCTAAAAAGACAAATCAATCAGCTGAAAGGGAAAGGATTTTGGTTGGTACTCTGAATTCTGAAACCATTTTTTATAAAATGTCAGCCCCCATGTGATGGAGTGGCATTTGCCCCACCTGTGTACCTACAAAAATAAAATGAGACAAAATAGCCCCCCCTACATCCTAATTTATACTTTGATCACATTGAGAAGGGTTTGTCTGTTTTAGCATCTAGCATAAAATCAACAACAGCCCAAAATAGAAGCAGCCCCTTCAAACTAGAGTCTCCAAATCGGTATAGCTAATAATACAAAGCACCTGCTTCAGCTCCTTAGTAAGACAGTTAAAATTTGACTCAAATTTACCTACTTCACAAGGGGAAAAAAGAACGAAAAAGTATAACCTTTTCTGATAGTTATATTAAAACTATGTAATAAGACCTATAATTCTTTGTTCTGGATTAGTCTGTGTGGGTCAAGCACACACTTACAGCGATAGAGAGTAGAAAAGAGAAAAGCCCTACTTAAAATCAGTCCACCGTATTCAAATATGCATTTGCTGTTAGCAGTATGTATTGATGAGATGGTAGCAGTTGGTCACCATATTCTCTCTACTAATATACTCTTCAGTGCAGGTATAATTTGGCTATACATCTAGAGGATTCTTCTGTGTCTATGCTTCTCTACTTTTCTGCATGGACAAAGCGGGAAAAAAATGCCCAACATTAAAACGTAGTATTTGACAACAAATTTAAAAAATTTAGACTTGTAATTATTTTATCCCCGAGGGCCATGCTTACCTTTATTTCCTACAGTACAATATCTCCATGCCCATAAAACCTGACGAAACAATGAAGAAATATATGTAAATTAGAGTCACTATATGATTACACCAGGAAAGAAATAATAATAACAGAATGAGGTAGCACCTTGTCAGTCATGGGAAGCCATGTCAGCTGTAGGGGCGGTTGGCATTTCTGTGCTAATTTCAGAAGACGGAGAAGAAGCAGCGACTGTGGTGCTTTCATTGACTTCTGCCAAGGCGGAAGAGCCGGTGGTGTGACCCTCAGCTAACTTTTTTGTAGGAGAAGCGAAGAGGTTATCAGGTAGAACGTTCTCAACATTGCTCTCATGCCCACTAAAAGGAAAATTAGAAAGATAATGAGATGAAGCTAAAACTGAAAACCAAAAGACATAAAGTATATAAACAGGATTTTGAAAAGGGAATCAAAATCTACAGGTAAATCCTTACTGTTCATGGAGATCACTTTTTTCAGAATTGGTGCCCTCCTTGCTACTAACACAACCATTTTTCAGAAGGCAAGCAACATTCGCTTCCTGTCGAGGGTGCTGCTCAGTAGCAGCATTGGTAGTTGAGGGAACTTTAGCAATTGGTCTTTCACCTATGACCATCAAAAAATATCCAAATCATCGACTGCAAGATTTTCCCATACTTTCATAATTGACAAGCCCAATATATCAAATAACTAAAGTCAACACAAACCTTCTAAGACTTCTCGATTGATACCATCACATGGAAGAATGACATTCTGGTTGACATCATGAGAACCAACTGATAGACTGCGTTGGTGATGATGAATGTGATTCTTCAAATCCGGTAGCTGAAGATTCATAAACCTTCTCCTTTGGAATTCAATGGCTTGCTGCAGCTTGGCCTGCTCCTCTAATTTTCTTCTCAACATCATTTCCCGTGTGGGGTAGAAATTAGTTGTTTCTGTAAAGCAAGAAAAGAGAGATTTGATACAGAATTCAAAATTTAATCCTTTTAAGGGAAAAAGAATTGAGGAAAGAGAACGTGCAAACATATTGTGACAAAAAAAGTTATTTGAAGCATCCCCGTTTTTATTATTGTTCTGAATACCACTAAAAGGTCAATGTTGGGAAAATGCATTCTGGCTTCTTCACTTACCAAGGTGAAGGTCATATGGATCCATCGAATCAACTCCAGAAGGGCTTGAACATGGTGAAAAGTTCCCCCTTTCAAACTGCTGTTGCCTCCTGCAGTAGTTCCATTAACTTGACAATTCAAAAATCAATGCAGAATGAGGATAAGAAAGAATGAAACAGCATTGAGAAAGAGCCATACCTCTCTGCAGCTTTTCCTTTTTCCTTGTATGGCTTGACAAGCACACGTGAATCACATATAAAATGAGGGTTCCCTCTTGTTAATACAAGCTTCACTGTCTCTGGGTTGAGAAAAGTAACAAACCCAAACATTCTCCTCTGCTGATAAGGTATCCTCACATCTTGCACCGGTCCAAAAATGCTTAAAAAGTGGACACAGCACAGCAAAACAAAACAGAATTGTCTTGGTGAAATTCAAATTTTCAATTCAAAGCCATGAATTTTAAAATTTGGCAATGGCATCGAATATCATAAATTAAGCACCTTTCTCAAGATCAATGTTTTAGAACAATGAACGAAGGAGGTCAAGCATCATAGCAGCCAAAATAGTCATCAACATTTTCTCTCTCCATTAGAAAGAACAGATAAAAAACAGAGAACACTTCCCCAAAAGGAAGTCACTGGTTAAACAAGTGAAAAAGAATATTACTCACAACAACACTCCAACAGAGTGGCACTGTATCAACATTCTAGCAGCGCAATATCAAACAGTGATCTTTGAAGTGCACAACAATTACAGCATTTAAACCATGACTTTAAATTTAGTCAAGAACGATTAAATTGATCCCAAATTGAAAAATGTTGTCCATGGAAACCTAAAGCATAAAGGTTTACTGTTATCAGAGTGGAAGCAGAATGAAGCATAAAGACAGACTTCATATACTCTTAATGAATAGCAGTAGAAATTAACCTATCTGTATTCAGTAAGAAAATGTAAAACGATAGGATAAGCAACAGAGATGAAGGCCAAATGTAATCAAACGTTACCACCACAGTTAGAAACTTAGAATAAGTGATAAACACCATCCAAGCCACTGTAACCTATTGGTAAATATATCTTAAAAGTATGCCAGGTGCAAGCCTAAATAATTTTTGGTATGGCTAGCTATCTTATCAGGATGAAACTAACTGGATTTGACTCCTACTGATATGATACCTAGCACATTAAAGCATAGGAAAAAATACAAATTTTCACAAGTAGATACTCTATGATACCAAGACCATGCCTCAACCAAGATTGCCCAGTCCAACCTTGAAATAGGATTACACATGAGTTCTTAAATACTAAGATTCAAATTGGCACCATCCTTGAAATTGCAACTTGACTCCCATGCCAAGTAGGGTCAAGCACAGTTAGGGGTGTCAAAGAAAGAAATACTACCAATGGGACTTGAAGTTCAAAAGTTGAGACTAAATTATTGAAACTTCACAAAAAGATGCAAGTTCTAGTACATTAAAACTCTCTGACAAGAATTCAAGTAAAGATTATTCTGGTTGTTCTCATGCAGCACCATATTAATACATCTTGTAATAGGAAAGCACTATATTAGTATATTAATTTAAAATGAAACCACAATTGCAATCCGGCATCTAATCCTTTCAAACTGTATGTAGCAAAATAATCAATACTGAAAAACACTAAAAGAATGAACATCTGCAACAAAAAAGATGAATTATAGAGACAAGGGTGGTGAGTTACCAGAAGTAATTTGAAACATCTTCATCCTTAAAAGTGCTATCAGCTGGGAATGTCAAGTAAATCTGTCTGCTTGCTGAGTTCAACTTCTCTGCCAATCCCATTGCAAAAAAGTCATTTCTCTCTGGTCGGCCACAGCCAAACTTGTGAAATTCATCACCCAACATCATTGCTGCTCTGGCCACTCTGCATTACATCAAAACAACACTGATTATAAAATCCAAGGACCAATCCTCCAGTACAAAAACAAAGTCAAAAGGAAGACCTCTTTTGTTACATAACCAAAAAAAAAAAAAAATCAGCTCAAATCAAGCACATCGTCCATTAAAACTACATTCCACAAAAATAACACCAGAAACAAATTAAAACCCCAAACGAAATGGCAAAATAAATTCAAACCTCAATCGAAATGCCGGAATAAATTAAAACCCCAATCGAAATGCCAAAATAAATTCAACAAATTATCATTTTGTATTTATAAAAATATATCGACAAAATTAAGGCAAATGACCAAATGGGTCCCTTCCTATGTACTCTTAAGGGCCATCGTCCTCAAGACCTCAAAATTAAAACAAACTCGAATCAATAGACTTTATACACAAAAAAGTAAAGCAAACTGGGTTGTCTCTGTTATACCTCTGGGCATCATTTTGTTGTTGCAAAAGAAAATTCATGCGCTTATCGTAAGGCAGGGAAGAAACCCCAGCAGCAGCGAACTGAGAGGCAGCCAATCTTTGCCGCTGTTCGGCTTTCAGTCTCATCATCTCTTCAAGCTGCAAATAAAGACCATTCATTTTGCTTGGAGAACCAGCAACTACACCATTACCATCGACATTATCACCAAAATCACCATGAACAAACTTGCAATTGTCACCATTCTTGCAAAAGCCTCTAGCATAGTAATGACAAGGTGCATACCCAGCACCGAAAGTAGCATCTTCAGTACCAAAACACACATCACTGGCTGAGAAACTCCTTCTATGCGAATGGGTATCTCCATTACTCACATCTTGACCCCAATTTCTAGCCTCACAATTAAATTCCTCATTTTTTGAAGTCTCGTTTAGAAAAGATAGATAATCATTGAATTGAAACTCATCAACGAAATCACGACCACCAACACCTAAATTGTTTCTACTATTACTCCCAATATCACCACCACCACCACCACCATTGTTGAGATGCGAAACACCAGGGACCAAACACGACCCAGAACGTATATTATCATAAGAAAGAAAAGGACTCGCCTTTGGGTCCGAAAAAGACAAGTTCTGTTCAAAATCAACAAAACCACCATTGTTAGAGACTCTAGGCGACATGCGAGGAAACGCTGAGTGGTGGTTGGTGGTGGGTGTAGTTGTAGACATAGTGTTCGAAGAAAGTCCCAATTGAACTCTAGCTTTGAATACCAGCGACTGCAAAAGGGTTTCGGGACCGAAAGCCAACGACACCAGATCTCCGTCTTTGAAGTCCTGTATCAGAATGTAACCCATGATTTTGGAGGCGTTTTCGGAGTCCATACTCTTGATTTTGTCGAACAACACACTGGTAGCATCAAATTGATCCATTGCTGTCTTTCTGTTTGTTGTTGTGGATACTTGAAAGTGAGTACTGAGTAGGGTTTTGAAGTAGAAACTAATGAGCGGGGAAGAGAGAGAGAGAGTGTGTGTGTGTGTGTGGGTGTGACTCCCTCTCTTTTTTAGTTTTTGTGTTTTTTTTTTTTTTAATCACTCTCTGTCTAGTAAAATTCTGAAACTAACTCAATGAGAAAGTAAACAGTTTGAGTGAAAATGCATTGACAATGTCAATGGACATATACACACAACTTGTGTTTGTGTTTGTATCGGCGGCTGTGTTTGTAGAGAGAGTGAAATCTCTTCTTTAATAACACCCATTTTTGCTTCTTTTTTTTTTTGAAATAAAAATTAAAAATAAAAGAAACCCTAATCCAAGGACTTATCATGTTTTACAAATGATTATGGGTTTAGAGCCCATCTAATCTATATAGTATATATTCATGATTAGTCAATAAATTCATAAACCCAATTATTGTTTATTTTTTAAAAATAAACCCACAATATTTATTAATCTGGAGATCAGGTATTTTTTTTAAAAGCTTTCTTCGTTAGTAAGAATCGAGCCGTTGATCTGGAAGTCATTTACGTAAGCCCCAAGCTCATCTATCTACCAGTTGAGCTATGCCCCCGTTGCCAAACCCAATTATTATATTAAAACAAATTAGGATTCCATAGACTTCATATAGATTTTGTTAGAATTCTTTATAGTTTTTTTTTTTTTTTTTTTTTTTTTTTTTTTTTTTTTTGACATTATCTAGATATCCACCAATCTAAACCAGGTATTTTTTTTTAAAAAAAAAAAACTTTTGCCATTGGTATGATTCAAGCCGCTGATTTGAAAGTTATTTGTCCAAACTCGTCAATCTACCAGCTGAGCTACGCTCTGATGGCACCTTAGGGAAGAATTATATGGAATTGGATGAATTTTTAATAATTTGTCTTTAAAATATATATTTGATTGTTCATCATATATTATACAAAATGTCTCTTTAAAAAATAATTCCACATTTTAACAATCCAATCTCAAACTCTAAGGGGTCGTTTGTTTTTTCCACTTAAGACTTAATGGGTCTGAATCATAATTATTAAGTTCTTTTGTTTGTTTTTTTAAGTGATCAAACAACTTAAAAATACCAAAAAACAACTTAAAATAAAAAGTAAAAAATCCTGACTTTTCACTTAATTGTAAATCACTGAATTGCATTAAATGCAATCTAAAATCTCTTCTTCCGATACTATCCTCCATATATAACATATTTCCAATTTCATCATAATTATATATTGTAGAGAAATCTTTATTTTAATATATTACTTATTTTAAATAGCTTTAAAAATTAAAAAAGAACTCTAATCACTTCTCATATTGGTATTTAATATCAATACTTTATTATGATATTAGGGTGATGTATTTATATATATATATATATATATATTTTAGAGTGTTTTGTGAGAGTTTTCGTGCTTCACCTTTTTTTTTTCTTTTTTTTTTAAAAAAAAAAAACTTTTTTCTTTTCTTAGTAAAAATAAAGTTTGTTTATAATCGAAAAAGAAGATTATGATCATATGTGTTCATACATAATTTTTTTTTTTTTTTTTTGATTGTTTTTATTCTATATTATATGTATAATTGTTTAACATGGGTATAGATATAAAATTACTTCTTTTCAGACAATTTTATTTGTAAAAAACAAACATGTTGACAGTACATTCAGATATGAGGAAAAAAAAAACAAACATATCATTCAGATTCAGGTTTCAGTCACTATTCAGTTTTCAGTAAAATTCAGGATTATTCAGTCTTCAGACAAAAAAACAAACAACCCCTAAATATAAAAACTTTAAAATAATGTGCATTATAAAAGTCCAAAAGAAATTATTCAACATATAATTACTCATTCCCCTTTATTGTTATTGTTGTCATTCTACATAGCAACAAATTTATACGAAACTTTTGTTTATTTAATCACAATAATGAAAACTTGATATAAATATATATATATATATATATATCTCTTTTTTATTAGTTTTAATTATCAAGGTCAATGATGTTTTTTAATTTCATTGGATTTCACACTCTCTTGTTGATCTCTATGTTTTAAACCAATTTTGAAACTACATAATTTATCCAAACCTTGAGGTATTTTTCAAACTTTTCCTACATTGAACTGTTGTAATGAAATATTAATAAAATTTATTTTGTTAAAAATTATTAACTTTTTCATTCATGCCTAAAAATTGTTTCAAAGAAAATGTCATGGAGATGCTTCGATAAGTCAATGTGTGTGCGAGCAATCCATTTATGTTGTGTCGAGTGACATAAATCTCTTATGTGATTGGTTATTCATGTTATATGATATGATTTAATTGGATCAAACGTACATGTGAAGCACTCAAGCACAAGGAAACATTTCTTGCTTAGAAATAGGATTGCATTGTACCTTATATTTTTATTGTGGGTGAGGAGAGGGGGGAGAATAGAGGAGGAGGTTTTACTCTTTTGAGAGAGGAATGGGGTTATGCTTATGGGGAGACAGAAGTCAGAAGAGTGAGGCACTGAAAAGTTAGAATCTCATATAAAATTTTGTTCAAAAAAGAGAAAATTGAAAAATAATAAAAATGTCAGATCGAGAAGCAGTGTCATTATTTGTATATGACTGTATTCTAGTCTCTGTATAGTGTATATAGTCTGCAACATTGTTTATGGTAAATAACAAATCATGCTCGTGCATGCTGATGCTCTTTCTTTCTTTTTTTGCTTTTTGTGGTCGAAATAGTGCACGTTCCCTACTTTTAAGCTGACCACTCCAAGTACTCCACTCACCAAACCTACTTTTTATGTCATCTAATTTTATACTGATTTCATTCAATTTACATTACAATTATTATATGCCAATCTTCTGTATAGATCATGGTCCATATATATCTTCATTGATAGGTCAATTTCAAAAGTCCATCTTCATAAATACACATTGCTACTAAAGTCATATGACTTCTAATCATACATATCATATGACAAAATATTCAACGGTCAAGACACAATGTAAAAAAAAATAATCAAAAATAATCAAAAAAAAAATGTATTGAAATTTTTTCCCACTTCATCTTTCTTGTATTAGTGTGTGTTTGGTATGGCTTTTGAAAGGATCAAAAGCGTTTTTTTAAGGCTAGAAGCTATTTTAAAGTTTTTTTTCCAGTTGTTTGGCAAAACTTAAAACAATTTTTTTAATATATGAATCGTCTCAATTACCCTTTATAAAAGTCATTTTAAGTCTACTTTGAGAAGCCCAATTTTTTTATTTTTTTTTTTTTTGAGTTTTTTTTAAAACATATGAATTGTCTCAACTACTCTTTATAAATTTTAGATATTCCACCATAACTCTTTCATTATAAACATATTGTCAACACTTTTTTTTGTAATTCACTCAACCAAAAGCTATTTCTAAAAATACATTATCAACAATTTTTTTTTTTTTTTTTGGTAATTTACACAACCAAAAACCTTTTTTGTTAAAAGCTCTATTCATTAGAAGCTCTATTATAAAAAGATTTACTCTAGAAGCTCTACTTGAAAAGTCATACCAAACACACCCTTAGATATAGAATGAATGGCTTGTGAATAGATTGCAAAACCTTTATGGCGTATTTACTAATCAGGAATCCTTCATAGGAAAGGGAATTAAGTTACAGGTTTTTGAATTCATATGTTTACTAAATTTTTGGGGAATTAAATTCCGTGGACCCCACACACATATCAAGAATTAAGTTCATGAATGAAAGAGGACTCAATTCCCCTCATTCAACTTAGGGACCGTTTGGTATGAGGTAATCAAAATAATCTGATTCCTGGGAAAGTTATTCCCATTAATGTGATTCCTGGGAAACCTGTATACTTGTGTTTGGTTATGTATGGGAATATTATGTCAGATTCCTGGGAATGTTAGATAACTATGTTTGGTTGCACATAGGAATCTTTTTTTTTTTTTCCTTTTAAATGAATTTTATTTGTTAATAATCATTTTTTTTTTCATAATTACATAAAAAAATTAGATATTTCATATAAAAATTAATTTTGAAATTTAAAAAAAAATTAAAAATGACATTAGATCATTATGGTACAAACCAAAAATAAATTACAAATCAAACATCAAAATGAACACATAATCAAACATCAAAATGAAACATAATTAAATTATGTCCAAGAGTTTTTTCATCATTGAAGAAAGATGTCAAATGATATCAATTCAAAATTACATCTCAATTCAAGAAAGATGTCAAATACCAAAGTTCAAATATAACTCATTCCAACAACGACAAAAGGAAATCAAGTTTGAATTCTTCATCCAAAGTGAAGAAATAGTCAATGTTAGCTTGATCATGGACAAGAAGTTGTCCAACTTTAACTCGTTGTGCATTTGTCATTCCATCGATTTTCTTGAGTTCATCAAATACCTTCATCCTCCTAGTAGCACCATCAGCTTCAAATTGAAAGCAATCAGCAAGTCGTCTAATAGAATCACTTGCAGCAGTTTGCATATTACCAAATTCTTTAACTGAGTCTTTGAGAAAATCAACTATTGGATCTTCGTTCCTAGATCTCTTCTTACTTTTCTTACTTGATTGCATTAATGGTGTGTTTGTGCTACTCATGTTCACATTACCATTCAACTCATCTGATGGATAGAAAGAGTCGTCATCATTATGCTGATCATCCTCGTTGCCAATCTCCTCAACCGTTTCAGAGAATCCCATTGCACCTTGTCCATTAGCACGATCCTTTCCAAACACTGTTCCCAATTCTTCATAATATGGAAAAGGCTTATTTCTTAAGCCTTTTGCAGTTGGGTGACTCTGTAATAAATAGATAACATTAGTAACAAAAAAATTGTTGAAAAAGTTAAATCAAATGATGATTAATAAAATGGAGAAACTAACCTTAACCCATTCATCAAACACAATTTTCTCAACCACAACACACTTGAGATCATCATTCCACCCAAAACCACTAGCAGAAGGTCCCAACATCTCAGAAATCGCATGGTATTGTTTCTTCAATAACTTGATGCGAGAATCAATGTGTGGTTGTGCTCTAAGCTCGCAACCTGGAATCTTGTCACTCATCATTTTTTGTATTTGTTGCAAGAAGCCGGGTTTGAATGTACCATTGTCTGCTTTCCATTTTCCGCAATTGGTTAAATCCACCAAACACTCCTCCAACTTTGAGTCCTCAACACCAGTCCATTGATGTTTTTTTCCAATTATTGATGTTGTTTGAGAATTAACTTCCATAATGTTTCCTACAAGGATTTGGGTCCAATTTCAAGACACTAAGAAATTATATGTCCTATGTATGACAATTAACAATCGTTCTTTTAAGTTTGTAATTCATATAGAAGACATAGAACACACATTCTTTTAAGTTTGCAATTGCCTAGAAGAAACTAGACATGTAGCTTTTGGACAAAAAAAAAAAAAAAAAACACTCATGTTAGGATAATTTTCATGTTGCAAACCTCAATTTTGATGCAGTACTTGTTCAAAAAAAATCAGCATTTATATAAGATATCTTGTCCAATTAAATCAGCTGGTATGATGCAGTACTTGTTCAAAAAAAAATCAGCCTGTATATAACATATCTTGCTCAATTAAATCAGCTGGTATGATGCAGTACTTGTATATAAGATATCCTACTCAATTAAATCAGCTTTTATTTAAAGGATAAGATCCTAACTCGTATTTGAAGCCTAGTTTTTTATAACTATTACAACTAAATTCTTCACTCAGAATGAGTAATTCACTATGAGGCCAAAATTCATTGTTCAGTATAGGCATCGATAGCTTCTCTAATGCTTTAAAAAAACTAGATACAATGGTTAACCAGCTCTATCTTTTATTTAAACAAATATAACTCAAATCTAGTGAAATATCTTTGTAAGTACTAATTTGTCTATCGTAAAACTAAATCAGCAAAATTGATGAAAAATAAAATATTTGAACACAACAAATTTGATTGGTTTCATCAGGGGAAAAGTTACATTAGGGGAAAAATTACATTTTGGATCATTTGGATTTAGATAACCGATTGAGAAAAAGCAAATTAAAAATAACACCGTAATGAAAACTAATAAAGGAAACACCACCAATTGACAAGATGCAATAAGACATTCCAGAACAATTAGCATTCATTTCTACAAAGGATTTGGAGCTAACAAAATAAAAAGCATCTTACACACACAACACACAACACACAACTCTCAACTAACAATTTTTGAGATAGACATACCAGGAAAGTGTAAGTCCAAATTATGTCAATTCTAACAACAGAAGAGTGAAATGTGTCGGCAATCATGTCTTTCTCATTACAAAACCAATGATTGTTGCTACAAATTATTTTAGCTACCTTATCAGAACTATTGACCTAGTCCATTCCTTTTTTTGAAAATGGTAATTTGAGTTTGCTTTATATCATCAATGATAAAATACCATTTAACAGAATACTAGTTGATTACGATGAAGACTCTCCGGCAATACAATAGCATGAATACATTGGATAACATAACATTTTTATGACAAAATGTTCTACTCTGAAATACGTAATTCTCAAATCATCTACATCTAGACTTAATAGTATAAGAAGAACAGGCACCAGCCACCTGAAAAATCCAAAACCCATGTACCTGCTGCTATTACAGGGAACTCCACTGAATCTTTACTTGCTTTCAGTGACAGGGAGGTATATACCTTCGGCAGCCAACCACACGTTATCAGCACGTTTTTCTCTGACTCCACAAACCTCCTGCTGCCCGCCAGCTATTCTTTGATATTTCTTGTCATGACTGTGTAAATAGCCACCAGTATCGATATGTTGAAGCCGAATCCTTTGATTTTGCTTCCAAATGTTCCCACTCCCTTCAATCATAAGCCTCCAATAATCCCCAGTATCAGATTCATCTTCTCCTCCGAAGCAGCTAACCTCAAGTTCCTGATAATTCCAACCCATGTTAGTCCACCATTTATGCTGTTACAAATATTCCAGCTAAACAACAATTGAAAACAAAACAACACAAAACTTCCAGATATGCCAAAATTATAAATCTCCCCATTCCAAATGAAAACAAAAACCACCAGGAAGACCAAAGCAACCCCAAAACAACACAAAACTACCCAGCTAAACAAGGAAAAGCAGAAATTATAAATCTCCCCATTCAACAAAATCCCCAATCTTGCTAGAACCCATTTTCGCCAAACTATCAATTGACAGCAAAATCTAACAAAAACAGCAATATAAACTACAAAATCTAACAAAAACCCATCAAAGGAAAAACATAACATACCTTAATTAGAGATTTATCGAAGAAGAGAGCGGTTCAGACTTCAGAACAAGTGCGAAAACAAGAGAGATCAGTTGTTTGACTGAGAGAGAAGGTTCGACGGAGAGAGAAGACGGCGAGTTTGACGGAGTCCGGTGGGCTTGATGGAGAGAGAGGGAAGCGAGCTGTGAGAGGGTGAGAAGTGAGAACTGAGAACGAGAAGTGAGCAATGTCTGCTAGGTTAGATTTTTATTTATTTATTTATATATGGGCCCCACGGTGGGAATCAGATGGAGGGGCATCTGAAACCCACCTGTTGGGATGGGAATCACATTACCCCTTTGGAGGGTAATGTGATTCCCATGGGATTCACTTTCCCGGGAATCAAAAAATGCAAACCTAGTAACAAACATGGGAATGTTGTCAGATTCTCATTCCCATGCAAACATTACCCCATACCAAACGGCCCCTTAGGAATCAAATTCGCTTTCTTGATTGAAAAGGGAATTCATATATTTTTACTAAAATACCCTCATTTAATAGTTATAAATAAATAAATAACAACTATATTTCTATTTTGTTATTTTCTTCCGAGATTGTTCTCTTTATTTATTTATTTTTTCTCTATATCCTTTTATTTCTATATATTCTTGAATTTGTTATGTTTAATTTTTTTTCATCAAATCTCCGAGAAATTAAGTTTTGAAGATATATATATGAACTGCAAATTATTTATATAAAAAAAAAAAAAATTGCCGCCTTAATTTGGTATATAACTATATATGAACCATCAGTTATAAAAAATAATAATAACAAATGCATTTTCAATTGCTTATGCCCCTTGAATTTCATGCTTTTTGGTTTGATTTTATTTTTTTATTTCTTTTTTTTAACTTATATATATATATATACACACACGGTGGATTAGTGGTAATAACATAAAATTAATTATGTGTTCAAATTTGCATAATCTCAATTTTTAATTAATATTAAACTAATTAGTTAAAATTTTATAATATATATGTTAATTATTTTGATTATAGTGTTATGAGTAATATAAAATATATTTTTTAATATTAAAAAAAAATTCAACATGATATATACACAAGGGTATTTTTGTAATCAACTTTGTATCATCCTCATCCATTTTTCATTCCTAATAAGTTAGTAAATGCTGGAATGGAATTTAACAACTTAATTCTGATTCCCCTCCATTCCCTTTCTAGTGAAACTTAATTCCGATTCATTTAATTCCCGATTAGTAAACGCGCCATTAACATTCACCTTACTTTTTATCAATATTTAAAAGGAATAACTGATGCACATCACCTCCTAGTAAAGATGGTTGTGCACCTCCCTTCCACACCTAGTGGTCAGGGGTTCAAGTCCCACCATGCGCATTTTACAAGCATGTGTGGGGAGTTTTCTCCCGATTTGTGGGAGTAGCCCTCTCTCCGGTTGTGAGAGTTGTAGTCCTTATGTAACCTCTCCCCAATAGTGGGAGCAGTATTCCGGGCCGTGCTTGTAGAATTTAATTAATCTCACCGGGTCCCGGCAGTAGTTGTATTTCAAAAAAAAAAAAAAAAAAAAAGGAATAACTGATAATAGTTAAAAAAAAAAATAAAAAATAAATAAATAAATCTAAGTTCACCCACTTATTTATGTTGTACCTGGGCATGCAGAGTGGTCTGATATGTACAGGGTGAATGAGAAAAAGAATTTAAAAGAATGAGAGATTACATTGAATGTGAAACAGAATTTATAGAGAGATTAATTGGTGTAAAATTCCAGTGGAAATTACCTGGAGTGACCACAAATATTAGGGAATTTTTGTTTTTAACCACAAACGAACTTTTATTTATTAATAACCATGTTTTTGAGAAATTACTAAAAACCCCTGATATAAAAACCACCCTCAAAACACTCTCTCTCCTCTTTCTCTCTCTTCTTTCTCTCTCCTCTCCTCTCTCTCCCCCGATCTCTCTCTCCCCGACCTCTCTCTCTCCCTCGGCGTGCCCGTGCAGGGTCACCGTCGGCGTCACCGAGCGCCGACGTCCTTCTGGGGTGCATGACAGCGCCGGCGGCGTGCTGGCGAGGCCGTGCGCGCTCTCGCTAGCACGCTGCTGCTTCGTGAACGAGGAGGTGGCGCCGTCATCGAGCTACGCATCGCTGCCGTTTGTTCCCCGTCGTCGCTGCATCGCTGCCATTCGTTGGCCGTCGTCGCTGCCGTTCGTTAGCCGTCGTCGCTGCCGTTCGTTCGCCTGGGTTACGGTCGTCGGAGATCCCCTCCTCCGGCGACGTGATCTGCAACAAAGGGAATCAAAAAAAAACCTAACTGTTAATTTTGGAAATTTTGGGAAGAAAGGACATCAAGTTTCAAATATTTCATTTTAGACATGATTTCAAGTTTCAAATATTTCATTTTAGGCATGATTTCAAGTTTCAAGTTTCATTTTAATCATAATTTCAAGTTTCAACATTCAAGTTTTATCCATGATTTCAAGTTTGAAGTTTAAAAAAAAAAAACTAATTTCAAGGGTATTCTAGTAAATTATGGACATACAGTGAAAGTTTTTTAAAAAAAGTGGTTATTAACAATTAACTTTTCAAAAGTGGTTATTAACAAAAGTTTAATAATTCATGTGGCTATTTATGGTTTTCTCTCAAAATTCCATACCCTTCATTTAGTTTGTCTTTGGCTATTTATAGCCTTACATTGCTAATGAATCATACACCCACTACGATAAACACAATGCACGATATTAACTAAAACATAACCACAATGCATGACAGTAGAAAATGGCAACAACAATGCATGAAAATAGGTAAGTGTTGAATAATGGAAACAAAAATAACTTACTAATATCTAATAACCTCCTGTGACTAGATCTTTCATTTGATAACAAGGCATCATGGCCTACTTAAACAACTGGGACATGTTTGCACATACAATTCCTCCTCACTCAAATTATCTTTGTCCGCAAGGATAAAATCGGGATATGTTCTGAAAAGATATTTCGGAAATTGGTTTTGTGGAAACTGGTTCGTACTGCGCTTCGTCGGTCTCGTCGCAATATTAACACATTAAGGCAATGCATTCGAGATGAAAAGTGGCTAACTGGACCTTTTTTTGCGGCGCAATATTCTTGAAGTCAAAAAATTATCCTACCTTGCATATCCATCTAGTGGGATTGTCTCCACCAAATTTGGGAAAGGATAGCTTGAGTTGGGTGTGGTTTCGGTCAAGAGAATCTCCAAAGCTATTATGCATTTGGAGAAAATTGAGTGCCACATAGGATAGTTAGATAATGAGGTAAAAAAAACCACTCCAATGCAATTATCTAACTTGAGTATAGGGGCAATGTGGTAAACTTTTTTTAGAGAATATGTAGTTGGGTTTTTAACTTTATAAACTCTCCTAGAAATGTTAATTAGGATTTTTAACTTTTTCCTATCAATAATATTACACCTCATCTAATTGTAAACTAAAATAGGAAAAAGAATGAGATAAATGTTATAAGATGATTGATTAAAAATGGATATATATTTGATTTTAGATAATTACACTAGAGATGAGAATATGCATTTAAAAAAAAAAAAAAAAAAATTGACAAAATGAATCCATATTCAACATATATGCTGAAGTTTGAAACCCAAAAATGCATATTTGCATCGCATTTGCATTGAAGATACTCTAATACTTAGAAAGACCTAAGAAACACCTAGAATCATCAAAGAGAGAAAAACCCGATGGAGTAAGATTCGAGGATATCTAAGGGGATACTTTGAGGAAATCCGGGGGAGCCCAAGGGGATATCTGAAGGGACACTCAATGAAGGAGAGCTGAAGCTTGGAGCTCAATAAGGCTTAGTTGTAATTTGAGTTTGAAGCTTAATAAGACTCAGTTGTAATTGGAGTTTGGGGTTTGAGAGACGGTATTGAGTGTATAGTTGTAACAATGTTCTAAATTATTAAGTTGGTGATATTACCATAAAGCCAAACAAATTTGGTGCTATTTTCCCCTATTTCCTCTTTTCTCTATTCATCCTTATAGCCATTGTTTTTTCTTAATTTAGGTTTTCCACGTAAAAACTTGTGTAGTATGATTTGATTGTTTCATTTCATTTTTATGTTATTAGTCATTATTTATTTTATGGTGCATATTAGGTAGTACTTCCGCGTTACTTTTTCCAACAAAATAACTCTCTAAGATCATTACTAACTTGACTGTCGGAATATAGATGTTGGCCACCTACTAGCGCTTCTAACAATTTATTTATTTTCTATGGTTTTCAGGCAATAGATTACCTAAGACTTTTGAGAGACCCAACAATGGATAGTTCACATGACTTTTCTTCATCTTAGTTTGTTCACTAACAGACTAAGAGAGGTTCCACGTCATCAAATTCCAGTTTCACTTATTGAATTTGCCTACGTGGTTCGTTGACTAGTCAACTTCTATGTTGACCAAAACTTGAAAAAAATCTTTTAAAAAATGTATATTATTTTAATTAAAACATGAAAGACACAAATCAATAAAGAGTATTCAGGATAAAAATTCGCATGTTGTGTTATTAATTGTTGGACCGAAAGATAATCTGGGTAAGGTGAATTGGGTTTCTAATAAAAACACTTTCCTAGCCACAATATGCAATTTGAGATGTTTGTGATAAAATCATAAAAGATAAAGAAAATCAAACACTGAATTTATACTTGTTTGATAGTGGTGTCAAAATGTGCCGGGCCGGGCCGGGAGGGCCCAGCTCGGCCTACTTGTAGCGCGGGCCAGGGCAAGCACGGCCCACAGTGTGGCCCGGGTCGGGTCACATTTTACGGCCTGGCAGGCCGGCCCGGAACAGGCCAACAGGCCGGCGGGCCAAGCCCACCAGGGCGAATGTTAAATTTTATTTTTTTTATTTTTTTTACTGCTAAAAAAAAATTAATGTGGCACGTGCCTTGGGCCTACTGTCCATGAAAACGGGCCGGGCCGCCCCGGCACAGCCAATTCCTGTGCCGTGCCAAGCCAAGCCCGTTTTCATAAATGGGCTCATTAGGCACGGCACATGTGGGCCGGGCTGGCCCACATTGACACCACTATTGTTTGGTTAACTTTTACCTACTACATTTCCAAACTTCACAAAGTAATTAGGCTTTGCCACTAATCAAGGTCCATAATACCATAACTTCTTTAAAAGATCATAATTGGTGTCTCTCTATACCAAACTCACTACGAGAACATTCTTCTCGTAGTCTCTCAACCTCTCACATAAAGAAGAGGAAATAGGCCTTTTTAGTCAAAAATTAAGGGGAGGTATTGTTTTTGTCACACATTATCATTTTTATTGTTTTTGTCATTAAATGGGCTGTGAGGACATAATTGCTTTTTTTTTTTTTTTGTTAATCTCTTCTCCCTCCTTTCTCTCACTCATTTCACGCATCTCTCTTCTCTCTCCTTTCTCTCTCCATTAACGCCTTCTTCTTCTTCTTCTTCTTCTTTCTCTCCTCCTCTCTCCTCCTCTTTCCTTCTTCTTTCACGCCTCCTCCTCCTCCTTCTTCTCTTTCTCTTTTTTTTTTTTTCCAAATTTTAAAAAAATATTTCAGATTTTAAAAAATAAAATAAAAATTCAGATAGGTTGACCAACCGATGATCGGATGTCCGATCTTCCCTCCTTCTTCTTCTTCTTCTCTTTCTCTCCTCTCTTCTTTTTCTCTTTCACATTTTTTCCAGATTTTTTTTTTAAAATTTCAGGTTTTATTTTATTTTTTTATTTTTTTATTTTTTTTTTAGAAATTTTTTTCAGATTTTTAAGTTTGGGTTGTGGTTGTAGTTGATTTTAGGGATTTTTTTTAAAAAAATTCATGTTTTTTAACACAAAAATTTGAAATTTTGAAATTTTGAAATTTTGAAAATTTATCCAGATTTTTAAAAAAATTTCAGTTTTTTTTTTTTTTTGATTGAAAAAATTCCAAATTTAAAACAGGTTTGGATTTGAGTTGTGGTTGTGCTTAAAAAAAATTCAGATTTGTGGTTGTATTTAAGTTTGGGTTGTGGTTGGTTTTATGAATGGTGGGAGTTGTGTTTGAGTTTGAGTTTTGTTGAAAAAAAATTAAGATTTTTTTGGATTTGATCTTTTTCAAACTAATTTTTCATATTTTATTTTTTTTAAACACACTAGGCCACAAATTAAACACACCAGGCAAATGAATTAAACACATCAAGGAAAAAATAATTAAACACACCAGGGCAAAACAAATTAAACACAACAAGCCAAATGAATTAAACACACCATGGTAAAACGAATTAAACACATCAGGCAAAACGAATTAAACACACCAGACATCAATTAAACACACAAGGCAAACGACACCAGGCAAAACTCATTAAAAACACCAAAGAAAAAACAATTAAACACACCAGGCAAACGAATTAAACACACCAAGGCAAATGAATTAAATACACTAGGAAAAAACGAATTAAACACACCAGGCATAACGAATTAAATACACCAGACCATCAATTAAACACACTAGGTCACCAATTAAACATACCTGGCAAAACTCATTAAAAACACCAAGGAAAAAACAATTAAACACACCAGGGCAAAACGAATTAAACACACCAGACTATCAATTAAACACACCAGGTGTTTAATTCGTTTTGCCTGGTGTGTTTAATTCGTTTTTGCCCTGGTGTGTTTAATTGTTTTTGCGTTGGGGTGTTTAATTCGTTTTGTCTTGTGTGTTTAATTGGTGGCCTAGTGTGTTTAATTCATTTTGCCTAGTGTGTTTAATTCGTTTTACCCTAACGTATTTAATTCATTTGGCCTAGTGTGTATAATTCGTTTTGACTGATGTGTTTAATTAGTGGCCTGATGTGTTTAAACAAAATGAAATTTGGAAAATTTGTTTGAAAAAGATCAAATCCGAAAAAATTCTTAATTTTTGTTTCAACAAAACTCAACCCCAAACACAACTCCCACCATTCATAAAAACAACCACAACCCAAACTTAAAATACAACCACAAATTTGAAAAAAAAAATTAAGTACAACCTCAACCACTACTCAAACTCAAATCCAAACCTTATTTAAATCTTGAAAATTTTCAACCCAAAAAAAAAAAAAAAAAACTGAATTTTTTAAAAAAGAAAATCTGGAAAAAACGTGAGGAGAGAAAGAGGAAAAAAAATTTATAAAGAAGGGCAATCTTGTCCAAAAAGTGGAAATTCTGACAAAAACAGTAAAAATAATAATTTTGGACAAAAATAGTAAAACCACTAATTTTTTGCCTAATTATAAAATTTACCCCATAAAGAATCTTATTCTTATGAGTGTTTCGGCGGTACTCAAAGTTAGAATAAAATGGTTACAAGCACAAACAATACTCTCTTAAAGAGTTGATAAGAACATTTAAGCTCAAAAGTGTGTATGATATGATTTGACGGCTCAAGAATGCTCAAATATCATTTGGAGATTTTATAGTGATGATAGGAAGGTTTCTCAGGCTTTAGGCTCCGTTTGGTAGGGAGAAAAGAAAATAGGAAGGATGGAAAGATTTTGAAAGATTTGAAGGGATAGAAAACATAAGAGAAAGAAAGGAAAATGATTTTCCCTCGTGTTGTTCGGTAAACATTAAGGAAAGAAAAGATCATTTTATCAATTTTACTATTTTACCCCTTATATTATATTTTATATATTAATTTTTTTGGATAAAATTGTAATTTACCAAATTGGTGGGCCCCACTTCTTTTTTTTCTCTTTCTTTCCTCTCCCTTTTCCTCCCTACCAAACATAGGCTTAGGCTAAGTCTTCTCAAAGTGACTCAAGACTTAGTTTACTATGTAAAAACTTAAAAAACTAGCCTTGTGGACTGTTTTGATACTCTCTACCAGACGATCGTGTATGACGCTACAAAAAAATTAGAGATTTTAGTTCTCATTGAGACAACTGTACCGAATGACTACGTCAATTTGAGAAAATTACAGTTTTGTCCCTATAGTTTCGAAACAGTTCATTTGGGCCCATGTAAAATTACCATTTGGCCCCTATATGTCTAGAAATATTCATTTACACCCTTGGTAAACTATTATGCTCTATGTTGATTTTTCGTGTTCAAATAAAAAAATTTAGTCTTAACTAATCTAGATGGGGTCCTAAAACACTAAGGATAATAGATAATCATGATTAATATATCTTAAGGTCCAAACTAAGGATGTTTGAGCCAGTGGCGTAGCCAGGATTTTTTCTATGGGTGGGCTAAGTATATTTAACATTTCGATAAACGAAACTTAATAAAACATAAAAGCTTTAATAGTATAACAACATGTACACCTAGTTAAAAGAAATAAGAAATGTTAAAAGTCTTATTTATTTTGTATTTTGTACAAAATTATAAAATAAAAATAAATGACAATAAAGGAAAAATATTAGAGTTTCCTAATTTTTTTGTAATATATATATATATATAAAATTTTAAGTCAGTGCGCACTAATATAACTTACATCAGTGTGTTGCATGTGGACCACTAGATTTACATAATTTGCACTCAGTTTGTATGCACTTGTAAGTGTTTCTCCATAATCAGTGGCACACATGTAATGCACTGATGTAAGTTATATCGGTGTACATTGACCAGAACCGGGATATATATATTTATATTTATATAGATTCATGATAAAATTAATATTTTGAGATTACTTATGTAAGGACTATGAGAGGGTAAGAGAGTCTTGCACTCGTGCTAATAAAACAGGAGATCAAATAGTTTAACAATCAACATAAATAAAATAATTTAACAATTAGTATTGAAAACAGTTAAATTTGAATTATAAAATTATTTTCTTAGATAATCTAGTGGGTTTTACAATATAGAACGTACTCTTAAATATTTGTACCAATTTGAGAGAATTTAGTTTGATTATATTAAATAATCTCATAATTAACTCATAAATAATTTATTTAACTAATAATATTTTTTTCCCTACTTTTAGACCGGGCTACAGCCGGGGGTAGACTACCCTTGGCTACGCCCTTGGTTTGAGCCAAATCATTTAAATCACATGCAAAAATAAACTAGTTTACAACATAATAAATAATTAATCATTAAACTAGTTTTGTTTGCTTCAAGCTTCAATAAAATATCTCTTCGATGTCCAAAAGTTTGATATGTCATCTCCATATGCATGTAAAGTGATTTTTTCAAAATCTTACATTTTTGCATGGTGCATTTTGATGCATATACAAAATGCTTGAAAATTTTCTTATACATACTTCATCTCAAACATAATTAGAATTTCGCTAATTGCTTGTTATCATCAAAATCAAACATTAAAGCCTAGTTCTAACATTTATGTTTTAGATAGTATTAAGTTTTACCTAAGATCGGGCATATAAGCTAATGTCTAATTAAAATATAATTCTCCATTTCTACCAAAGACATTATACCTCCAAGAGCTAAGAGTGAGCTAAGATGGCTTTAAAGGAGAACTACCTCATAAGGAAATATTAAGAGCGAGCTAAGATAATTTCTGAACATAGATAAATAAAGAGGTTGAGATAACATGTCAAGGAAAACAACTACAAGTGAGTTAAGATCGCCTTTAGAGTATCCAAGATAGAGTAGAAATCTTATTAGTAAACAATTAATAAATAGCTAAATGTCAAGGTATAATAACATTATGCAACTAGACAAGATGAGGTCGGCACTGTTTGCCCATCACATCTACATCATGAGGTTGTGAATTTATGGGTTTTAGTCTGGCCCCTTCTGGCCTTCCCAAAATCTCAAATTATTGTAATAGTTTCAAATAATAATAATAATAACACTGTGCAACTTAAAAAAAAAAAAATCAAAAAAGAGTAGATGAGAGACAATGTGTCTGTTGAATTGCGGTTGTCATTTTGATAATTGAATAATGCAATGAATGATAAAACGATTTTAATTCAGCTGCCCTACTTTTTTTTTTTTTTTCTTGACAATATTTATTAATTTTGGATCAAGCATTTTTTTGAAAACTTTCACTAATGGTAGGATTCGAACTGTTGATATATGAGTCATTTACTTAAGTCCATCTACCAGCTGAGCTGAGCTGAGCCTTTGTTAGCAGCTGCCATACCTTTTAGAATGTTTTTTCTTGGATTGTTTAATGCAAAATATCTAAAGAAATGTCAAAATAGGTAAAGTGTGATGGCATTATGATAGTTCATTTTAAAAAATAAAATTATATACACAAACAAGAGCCTTGTGTTAGAGGCTATTGAACTAATTGTGTGTGGGTCTACTCTAGTCTAGTATGGTTAAATAGATCACCCACTGTCTTGGGCCCTTAGACCTACCTATAAATTCTTGGGTTGGGCTAAAAGGGCTAATAAAGCTGCTCACCCCATTCCTTTGCCCACCCTGTTATTTAAATTACTTTATTCTACTTTATATTTAACATATTAAAAAAACAATGATGTAACATATATTACCTCTTAGTAGAGATGGTAGTGTACCTCATTTTCCACAGTAGTGGTAAGGGGTTCAAGTCTCATCATACACATTTTACAAGCATGTGTAAGGAGTTTTCTCCTGGTTTGTGGAAGTAGTTATCCGAACCGCATATGTATCCTGAGAGTCCTATTGTAATAGTTGTAACTTATAATACTTCAATATTAAAAAAAAAAAAAATGAAATAACTCATTAAAAATGATAAATTTAAATATTGTTAACACTTTAAAGGAAATATTGTAGCACACTAGCACTTTAAAAGCAAGTTTACTATTATAAGTTCTTTTGGTAAGGTTTAAAATGTTTCCCTATA
Source organism: Acer campestre (assembly GCA_954870605.1). Lineage (NCBI taxonomy): Eukaryota > Viridiplantae > Streptophyta > Magnoliopsida > Sapindales > Sapindaceae > Acer > Acer campestre. The sequence continues at coordinate 42,133,176 of OX940800.1, forward strand.
ATTAAGAATTGAGATTTCTTTCCTTTTATCTGTTTTATAGTAGTGTAGATATATTTAAAAATTGAAAACCAAAAATAAAAAACTAATAAATAAAAATTTGGAGGCTTTTTGGAAAGGTGGGGTTGTACATAAAACATTGTTGAAACTTGAAAGAAAGTATTATTGCAGGATACCAGATGAAAAATCAGAAGAAATACTCTCCCAAATAATAAATAATAATTGCATGGAAATCAAATACTAATTCTAATTTCTATAAGAGCATATTTGAGTGAGTGAAGGAATAATTATTACAAGAAAATCTTATCCAAAGTTGGATTGGATCCTTCGGCCTACAATACACCATCTGGATTCACAACTCACAAGGTTTTTAATTGAGTATCATTGTCCTTTGATCACCATCATTGATTGGGGCCCTATTATAATTATTTATGTATAAGATCAAATCATGGCTTAATTAAGAATCTATGAATTTTATTGTTGTTGGTAAAGAAAGTATGTAAATCTCTTCCTCTTTTTTTTTTCTTTTTTTTTCCCATGTGATTCTTTATGATGTAAACAATTTAGTGTTATCGATCATCATTTTACTTTGCAAAGCAGCATTGCTTTTGCTCCACTTGAAACTTTTTTTTCATGCTACTAGTAATGTTTTGGAGTGAACCATCTTCTTGATGGAGATTAACATTAAAAAGTGACTCTTAATATTAACAATTTACTTGCTAATTGCAAATCCTCTGGAAGCTTGTCTAACTAGACGTGTCTCTTGATATCGTGTAAACGTGAAGGACATTTACGTGAACCAGACCTTAAGTTAAGCCTTAAAGAGTGTTGATGAGAGAGTTCATATACAGTTGTGGATAAATCCTGACTTTGTAGTTGTAGCAAGTAGCAACACAACCATACTATTTAAAGATGCACTTTAATATTGGCTTAGAAAGGAAATTATAACAGATACAAGTATATACTATATATGGAGCCAAATTTGTGTTAACTCTCCCATCAAAATCAATGTAATTGACAAATATCAGAAACCAAAATCTTGTGTATGAAAATGATGGGTGGTGCCATTAACACTCAATAAAAAAATCTTATATGATATTTTACTTGTCTAATCAATTGTGATTTTGACAATTAGATAATGTAATACTAAAATGATCTCATCAATTGTCTTACTTTGCCACACTAATTGGGAAATATGTTAATTAGATACCATGAAAATGCTTTTTACAAATAGTGAGGTGGCCAGCTATTTAGCTTAATTTTAGGGTTACATGATTTTGACATCTTAACCTAATCAAATTATGCCACACGACATACATATTTTATTTATTATATGATTGTTTATTCATACCACATTGTATAATTTACCAGACGTACCAAAACATTTCTCTAAAGTTATAATTTTTTTTTTTATTATTGATCTATGAACAACAAATCACAAATTTAAAGATTAGCAAGAGAGTCCTATTGGGGATGGGTATTGGATACCATAAATAACATCAAACAAAATGGAGGAAAATGGCATAATTATTGGAAAGGCTTATAAGATAATATGCTCATAAATGATAATGATGATTAATTAAACTATGTAATCCCCACAACCACCAACAATGATTCAAAAAAGGGTGTTACATAATGGCCATGGTTCACTCACTTTTGCTGCCTTTAGTCCCCATAAGAGTGATAGGACCAATTTTTAAACATAGTTGGAGGGGAAGCAACAAGTGAAAATAGAGCACATGTAGACCCAAGCATAATTTAAAGCAATGCCCCCTAAGAACACAAACACCCATAAAATGATGAAAATGAAAAAGAAAGGAAAAAAAAAAAGATTTAAGTGAGTGAAAAGAGAGTGAAAGTGAAAGGAGTGAGTGAGTGAGTGAGTGGTGCCCAGATACCATTCATATAAAAAAAAAATGTCAGAACCCATGTGACAGTGTGGCCCTTTACCCATTGATGTCCACCTAAAAGAAACCACAAAATGAGACAAAAGACTCCCCTCTAAAGTAACCTTTAATCACATGAAACCACCTTTTTCTTTACCACTTTATTTTTTTATTTTTTTATTTTTATATATTTTCCAAAATTTTATCCTATCACTTTTTTTCCAGCTCTGCTACCTACTACTGTTTCATAATCTAATGGATGACAGGTACTAGTTACTGTAATAACATTAAAATAAAAAAGTGACAGCATTTACCCTCCCCACTTGAGTCATTTCATTGCACTCCATTTTCCTTTTTGGGTCTCCATATCAGTACAGTAGTTAAACTTCTCTTTTTCAACTTCCCTGGATTTACTTCTGTACACATAGTGACACATAGATAGATATATTCTTTCTTCATATAGTTTTCTTTTTTTTCACCTTACATCGATGATGTAAATAAAAAGGAAAAACAGTAAAATAAATTACAATATGACAGAGAGAGTGAGAGAGGGAGAGAGTAAATTAATTTAATAACTACTAGCCTTTCTTTTTGGTTTCATCTGCTGCTTCTGCTGCTGCTGCTGCTGCTATTGATGTGTGGTCCAGCACACACACACACTCACCTACAGAGTAGAGGAAAGAGAGAGAGAGAGAGAGACCCCACTCTCATAAATCAGTTCATCTGTCCTTTTTTACCTATGCATATTATGTATTCATTGTAAGTAGTATGTATTGATGATGATGGTGATCTTGCTGAGATCTTGTCTACAGATCTTTTTTTCTTTCTTTCTTGTGGGTATTATGGTTTTTGGCTATACAGCTAGAGGATTTTCTTTCTTTTTCTTCATTGTATTTATATCCATATGCTCTTCCAATGTTTCTGCAAACACGACCCAACCCAACATTAAAGATTTGACTTGAATTTTCCACAAATATGTAATGGAAAGTCTTGAAAAGATTGGAAACCTCTTACCTTAGCAAAATATTATCTCCCCATTGCTGCCCATTCTCACTCTGCCAACTACATTCCAATGGTTCCATGCCCAGAAGAAAACCTTTTTTTATTTTTATTTTATTACAACAAAAAAAGGCAGAGACAATGATTAATTAATTTCCAAGCTCTTAGAAAAAGTCAATAATCATTAATTTCTCTCATTATCTTTTGGATTACTATTTACCTGGGCATTTGGAGGAAACATGATTTTAGAGAAGCTACACTGAGACTAGAATTGGAAGGGAGTAAAGTATTGTTAGTGGAAGATGTTGTAATTTTCTCATCACTCTCTGCTGAAGCAGTGGAGAAAGCAGTAGTGAGGTGGTCACAAGTTGATTTCTTTGGAGATGCAAAAAGGTTATCAGGGAGGATGTGCTCTAAACTGGCACATGGAAAAGAAAAGAAAAAATATTGAAAAGTTAGAGAAAAAGGAAATGGGGGTTTTTTCTCTTTAAAAAAAAATGAACACTAAAATTTATGCAAAGATCACTAGAATTCAATAGAATCTGAGCATAAATATGGTAATTGCTATAGTTGGTACTCTTGGTTTTACATCTCAAAATCAAAAGTTATTACCTTTCATGGAGGTCACTTCCTTCAGTGTTAGACTTCTCCTCCTTGTAACTACTGTTGCCATTGCCATTATTGTGATCACAAGTTGGATTCACTTCCTTCTGATCAGCAGCATCTGGAACAGCATTTTTGGCATCTGCAACTGGGCTCTCACAATTCTCTGAACCAACACAAAAAAAAATATATAAAAAAATTTAATTGAAAACCAACCAAAATAAGCTTCAGTATCAATTCAAATTTTTGAACCCAAAAATTAACACTACTGAGTTGCTAGTTATAACCTTCTGGGGATTCTCCATCCATGCCATCAAGTGGGAAAATGAAGGACTTGTTGCTTGGAGTGTGGGATAGTGTTGGAGAAGGAATGGGCGACCCGTTCGACATTCCGTGATGGAATTGATGATGATGATGGTGCTGGTTATTGTTTTTGAGGTCTAGAAGTTGCAGATTCATTAGCCTTCTTCCTTGTAGCTCAATGGCTTGCTGCAAATCAGCCTGCTCCTCTAATTTCCTTCTCAACAACATTTCTTGTGTGTTGTAAAATATTCTTGCTCCTAAGTTTTTGCAAAAACAAAATTTCAATTGAGAAAAAAAAAACCAATGTAATTGATGATGATAAAAGATGCTTGCTTGTTAATTTGTATACCAAGATGGAAATCAAATGGTTCTCTAGAATCAGGCCCGGACGGGCTGGAACAAGCTGAGTACTCTCCCCTCTCCATTTGTTGTTGATGTTGCTTCCTGAAACGGTGAAATTTACAACAAAAACGTCAATGTAGAAAGCAAGCCACACCACACAAAGAACAAAGAATTGATAATGAAGATAAAGTCTATACTTTTCTGGGACTTTTCCTTTCTCCTTGTAAGGCTTAACGAGCACACGCGAATCGCACACGAAATGGGGGTTCCCTTTGGCCAGTATGAGCTTCACTGTCTCTGGATACACAAAAGTAACAAACCCAAACATTCTCTTCTGCTGGTATGGTATCCTAACGTCTTGCACTGGTCCATAAATACTACAAAAACCATATAAAAACAAAATTAAGAAACTTGTTCAATCAAGATTCTACATTTAAACCTGTGAAAGATGGAAACTTGAAACTAAAATGGACCAGTTACACACACCTAAAGTAATTGGAGACGTCTTCTTCCCTGAAAGTACTATCAGCTGGAAATGTCAAATAAATCTGTCTAGAACCTGGGTTATTCACAGATCCTCCCAACCCCATAGCAGAGAAATCATGGTTCCTCTCAGGCCTGCAACGACCAAACTTGTGCAACTCATCCCCAATCATCAATGCCGCCGCTGCAGCTGATCTACAACAATGCATTGCAAACCAACCAATTGATTAACAGTTCAAACCAAAAGGGTCTTCGCTAAACAGGATTTATATATGTCATCAAATGTGTGTATATATATACCTTGGAGAGTCGTTTTGCTGTTGCATAAAGAAATTCATGCACTTGTTGTAAGGAAAAGAAACAGCACCCATGAACTGGGAAGCTGCCGCCAGTTTTCGCTGCTGTGAGGCGGCTGCGCCGGCCTTTGATCTGAGCAGTTCTTGGCACTGTTCAAACTCATTGAGCTTGTTTGGAGAGCCAACATTGATGGCTGCTGCATTATCAGCCGCCGAATCACCATGGAGAAACTTACAGCTAGTTCCATTTTTGCAAAAACCTTTAGCGAAGTACAAGCACTGCTTCCATCCCACACCAGAATTGGCATCATCGGAGCCAAAACACACTCCGGGAACTGAGAAGCTCCGTCTGTGCAAGTGGGCATCGCCGCCAGCGGCATAACCGCCCGGACTCATGGCCATTTCCATTCGGGGGTCGAAAAAGTCTTCGGCTTTGGAATCGTTAAGGAAGGAAAGATGGTCTTGAAGATGATACTCATCAACAACATCGCCATAGTTGTTGTTGTTGTTGCCGTAAAAAGGAAATGCAGAGGAGGACATGGAACCATTGGATGACAGAGACTCTGAAGCGGTGGCATTGGAGGTTCCATTGACGATATTGGCATAGGAAAGTGAGGAAGGGAAGCCATTGGTGGGGCTATGAGGGCTCCAAGGAGCAGTGGTGGAAGGAGAAGATGGGTTTGTGATATCAAAGGAGAGTCCATTGGTGGAGATTCTTGAAGAAGAGGAGGAGATTGAGAGAGGGTTTGGTCTGGAGATGGGATTAAAGGGAGAAGGAGAAGAGGGAGTGGAAGGTGTTGTTGAAGAAGAAACAGAGTTGTTGTTGTTGTTGTTGTTGTTGTTGAGTCCCAAGTGTGTTTTGGCTTTGAAGATAAGACTGTGAATCAAATTTTCAGGTCCAAAAGCCAAGCGAATCATCTCCTTTTCTCCATGGTCTTGAATGAGAAGATAACCCATGATTTTTGAGGCATTTTCTGGGTCTAAACTTTGGATCCTAGAGAACACCATTCTTGTAGCTTCATATGAATCCATGGAAGAGAGAGAGAGAAATAGAGAGAGAATGTGGACTTCGTTTGAAAAGGGTAATAATGGATATGGGTTTAGGTTTGTATATATTATTTTAGTATAATGGATTTTGAAGCCATAAAAAAAGGAGGAAAAAAGCTATATTAGAATAAAAAGATGAAACCTTTTTTCCTCTTACACCCCATGATTCCACTCCACAAACATAAACAAGAAAGAAAGAAAAATTTGGTGTTTTGGGAGTTAGAGATTAGAGATTAGAGAGAGAGAAAGAAAGAGAGGTGCTTTGTGGTGATGTTGATGATGATACAGCAGTTCTTGGTTCAGTCTTATTATTAAACTCGGAACCACAAACTTTTGGTGACAGTGCAAGAGCTGCAGGAACAGTCTTGGGGGGAGAGTAAAAAGACTTGAAACTCAAAACACACACTCTCTCTCTCTAGTTATGATTTTGTTTTTTTGGGTTTCTCTCTCTATTAAAAAATAAAGTATATTTGTATTGGTTTTATTTTTATATTAGGGTTTTGTCTTTAGAGAAAATGGACAAAAACAAGGCTAAGAGCCTAAGAGGTAGAGTAGATTCAGATCTGCTTCTTGAGCTTTAAATGGAAATACTAATATCACTCACCTGCTATTATTCAAAAAAATAAAATAATAAAAAATAAAAAAATATCACTCACCTGCTCGGCTGCTTCTCATTTTCACACTAATCACTTCCCTTTTTTATTTTTATATTTTCAACCTTTTTTAATAAGGAAATTATTACTGTCAAAATATATCTCTTTTCCTTTTAAAATTTTTAAAATTTAAAACCATCTAGAAATTATCTGATTTTTTTTCCTTTTTTTTTTTGAACTTATCTTGAAATTCTATGATTAAAAAAAATAAAAAAAAAAACTGTTTAAACAAGTCAAACAACCAAAACTTAAGATTTTTTGTTTATGCGTTAATCACTTTTTTCCTTATTTCAAAATTTTAAATTATTAATTTGATTATAAAATCAATAACACATTTTATTGAATATATTTGGGTTAATTGCACTAAGTACCATGTATTTATCTCTTTAAGCAAAATATCTTTAAGTTTGAGAAAATCGACAAAACATACCCTACCGTTAAATTAGAACCATTAGTTCTTAACGGTATAAGGGTAGTTTGGTAATTATCTTTATTTATTTAAAATTAATTATTTAAGATTTTATAATAAAAAACAAATTAATTCTAGAGATCTGTTGATCTCTATATCGATCCAAGACCTTTATTATGGAGGAGATTGATTCTTCTCCAAAACCAAGTTGAAAGCCATTATGGAGATGGAATCGCAAGGTCCATCTAATGGAGATTGAGCTCGAGCTCTTTCTATCTCTACATGGATCGCTTCTACAATGGATTTCTCCATTGCAAATGGAACAATCACCTTCTATGATAGACTTCTCCATCGTAGATAGAGCGACTAATTTGTGATAGAGAAGTCCATCGCATATGCAAATGGGTTGCCTTCATCTGCGATGGACTGAGCCATTTGAATTTGTGAAAAAAAAGCCATTGTAGATGGATCGTAGAAGACTTCCCCATCAAGATGGAGGCAACTGATCTGTGATGTAGAAGTCTATCGTTTCTCCATCACATATGGGTCATCACCGTCCCTCTCTTTTTTATTTATTTATTTATTTATTATTATTATTTTTATCCAGATCTTTCTCTTAATAGATCCATATCACCAATTTTGTTTCTCTTCATATTTTGTTTGTTTACAATTTTGTAACTTTAATTTAATATTGTATGCTAATGATAGAAATTTTCTTCGTGGGTTTGATGATTATGGCTAATGAGGATGAAGCGATGAAGATGTTTAGTTATTGAAATCTAGAAATCTGGCGAGAAGATTATAGAAATAAAAAAATTGGAGGAAAAAAATGGTAGAAATCGAATTTTTAAAGTATTTTATTTAAATCATATCCGCTCCTAACCCTTTTTATTTCTCTGTTCTTTTTAAATGATTTTAGTTTATTTGTTTTGGAAATAACTTAATTAATTGTATTTTGTTTTGAAGTTGAAGGTGTTAGATATAGATGTTGATGAATTGATGTTGATGATGTTGTTGATGCTGGTGTTGGAGATGAGGGGTGGGGATGGAGGTGATGATACGCGGGTGTTAGAGATGAGGATTATTATTATTATTATTATTATTTTGAGTAATACTATAATAGTAGGCTTTCCAATTTTTTTCCCAAAAAACTTACTAAATTATGTGGCACAGTGAGTTATCAATATATTTATAAATCATGAGTTTATATGGTGAGATATGTAATGTTGACAACTCACCATGCAATATAATTTAAGAAGTTTTTTGAGAAAAATTTTAGAAAGCTCAGCATTGTTATTTTTTAATTTTTTTCTTTTTTTTTTTTAGTTATCATTTTAATAAATGAATACAAATAAATTTTTGATGATGTGGTAGGTGTAAAATTGTCATTTCAAAGATTATATTGGCCAACCGTTTAATTTAATAACTTTAATTGTATGGTATGTTTATGTTCACTTTCTCAAACTTACGGAAAAATTGCCTAAAGAGATAAATACAAGGTATTTTTGTGCAATTAACCTTATATATTTTCAATGAATTTCCTATTAAGTTTATATAATAGAAGCAAATTTTGTGGTCAGTAATTTATAAATAAATAACCTACCTTTAATATCAAATATCGGTTAAAAATCTTTTTTATTATAAAATTTATCAAAAACCTATTTTATGTAAGTATGAATTTCTTAATTTTTTTCCTTCACATTTATAGCCTAAAATCTCAAAAGATAATTATTCCTTTTTTGTAATTTTGAATTATTTAGAAAGAAGGAAAAAAAAACTACTAGAAATAGATTAAACCATTTCTATTGCATATGACAATACCAATATAAAATTGAGTATAAAAAATAGTAAAATGTTATATTTGACTCATTATTTCATCATTGTACTCCAATATATAATTCTATTTGAAATACTATTTTTTATTTTTTATTATTTAAAATTATAAAAGTTAATAAATATAATTAATACATTCAATTTATATAATATTTTTTATTATTTAAAATTATAAAAGTTGACATTCAATATAATTATAAAATGATATTTTTGTAATTAAAAAACAGCATTTACTGGCGTTGCATATGCCAAATTTGGTACAATATCTGGCATTGCGTTAAAGCTTTTATTTTTTATTTTTTATTTTTTTACTATTACTAAATTGTAACATGGATACACTAAAATAGCATTGCATTGAAAATGGTGTAAGGTTATAATTTATTTTTATTTAAAAAAAAAAAAAAAAAGACAGAATGACAAAGAATAAAAGTAAATAAAATTATTATTTCAAAAAAGTTTTGAAAATGGAGCGAGTGAGAATCACGTGCCAAAAGCGAGAGTGAGGGAAGTTACCGGGCTTTTAGTTTCAAAATAGTGCACGTTCACTTGCTATCATTCTGACAAACTTCTTCTCCCGTACAGACTACAGTGTGTCTTGTAATTTAAATTAGATTCATTTCATATCTGAGAGGCTCTGCTTATCTACATGATCCCCCCACCATGTCCACCACTCGATTTCAAATCATACAAATTTCTAGTTTTCCACGGTCAAGATTCTCTTATCAAACCATCATTCCAGGGACTTATTTGTAATTTTAAAAAGAGCTTCTGGGAAATAATTCAGTATGGGATGTCATTATCCAAGTGGGCCCATATCTTTAACCTCTGTCCTATTAGGCTGATTTATTGAATGTAGACCCACACACACTCCCACAAATGGGCTGGGCTTCCTTTTTAAATACCACTCAGCCCACCCCCAATATAATATTTATTTTTATTTTCTTAGAGTTGAGATTTTAAATATATATATATATTACAATAATTCGGAGTTTGGGAGGACATAGCTCACCCATGGGTTCACGGGTTCACCTACTATACAAGACGTGTATAGATATTGGGATGGATTTTTTTGAAAACTTTCACCATTGGTAGGATTCGAGCCGTTGACCTGAGAGCCCTCTCTCACATAACTACCCAGCAACTATAGTTCGTGTATAGTATCTGAATCCCTAGATCAAATATTAAATCAAGAAATACAGTGATTAGCACAGCTTGGATATCTCCAATAGTATATATATAGCTGGCTATATCAATTGATAACATTTATCTCTGTTTTAAATGTTGAAATAAACATGTGAATCCTAACAGTTATTTATTTATTTAATTTTATAGTTGAAAGCATGTGAACCGAACCAACAAAAGCCGGTGGGTTTCAAAGTAAATAGCAAGTTTGTGAACAGGGTTGAGTTGATTAGGTTTGCTGGGTTATGTCGAGGGTAGTCTTGCACGAACTAGTTGAAAACTTCTCACATTGCACTTGAACATTGACTTGTACATATGAGAAGATTACTACTCAACAATCTTTTCCCAACTGAGGTGAAAACTTGTCACACTTGTACTTTATTTGTAGGATAAAACAATTTCTGTTTTGTTTTTAAGAAAAAATACGACGAAATTTATTAAAATCAGTAAAGGAGGATACTTAAAAGGACACAATACAACGAGTCTTACCCTAAAAACGAGATCCAATACATTAGAGAAAAGTTTTACTATGTAACCTACCTATATAGAGTGCAACTTTACTCACCTATCTTAACTAGAGGTAAGCATTACCTTCCTTCCAAAATGTTACCACATGTTTCAAATTTAACCCAAAGTCTAAAGTTAACCCAAAGTTTTAGACATATGACAACATTTTAGAAGGGAGGTAATGCTTAAGTTGGGTGAGCAAAGTTGCACTCACCTATATCACATAAGCAATTAACCAACCCTAAATTAACTACCTAAGAATTCGTAATGGGTTTAAATTTTATTTATAAAATTTGATACGCTTAAACATGCCATTAACATTCTAGAGAACTTAAACACGGTCATCAATTCTAAATTATTGTCAAATGATTTGGATTCGTGCATTCTTCACTTCATGGTATTTGTTTATTTGTTTAATAAACATATTCATTAAATGAATATTTCGACCATACTATCCAAATTTTTATGCTAACCGGTTAGCACTCAAAATACTGACCCAGTGATGTTGCCCAATTGAACTGTAACACATGTCATTTTTTTTTTTAAATTGGGGAATGCTATATACCTTTCCCATTTACCTTTCCTATTTACTTTTTCCACTCATTGCTTGACACGTATACATTTTTTCATTTAATAAAAAACTCTCACTTTTTGTTACAAAACTTGTTTACGTATTTACCCATTATTAATGAAATGATAAAAGCAACTATCATGGGTAAAGAAGTAAATAAGCTTTGCAATAAAAAGTAAGAGCTTTTTATTAAATGAAAAAGTGTATATGTGTCAACCAATGGATAATACTTGGGTGCTGACCGGTTATTACTCAAAATATTGACCCAGTGATGTTGCCCAATTGAACTGTAAATCTGTAATACATGTCTTTTTTTTCTTTCTCCCATTCCAAGATTTTATAGTTGTATGACGTTCAGTTTTATTGGGATTTTATGTTCTTATGCATTAAAAGTCTTGGAGTACAAGAAGTTTTGGAATGGGTGAGAGAAAAAGGATGTGTTACAATTCAATTGGACCATATCACTGGGTCAATATTTTAAGTGCTGACCGGTCAGCACCCAAGTATTATCCTTTTTATTATTGTAATGTATAATGATACAAACAAAATCCATACCACTCTACTGCATTCTAATTTAACATTCAAACATTTTAATAAATATATTGGAAAATGTAAAACTTGGGTTATGGTGTAATGAAGTAAACATGATTTTAATTAAGAAGAATGGAGCAACGACCAATGGGATGTCATTGAAAAAAAAGACCTAGCATTGGGAATGAACAGACAACTGACAAGTGGTGAAGCCAAGGTGTTGGCATTACAAGAACAGAGAGGATTTTACCAATTCTATAAGACTATAATTAACTGTTAAACTGTTAAACTGTTATTATAATTAGTTTTACTATTACCAAGTTTATAACAACATTGGAAGCTAACAAATTCTGTTAATTTTTTTACAATTCTTTGACTAAACATTGGCACATGTGCAAACAATGCTGAAATTCACCTAGAAAACCCCCCAACTCAAAAGCCCCCCTTCAAGTTCAAGGCCACCTTAATTTTAATATCAATTAACAAATCTCCTTGAGTTTTCATGTCATGTCTTGTCTTGTTTTGTTTGTTGCCTTGGACAAATGTTGCTGTCACTCTCTCAATATCTTATATGTTTCTCTTTCAATATCTAATGTCTTTAATTTGCAATCTATCCTATCTATTTGAAAATGACACCAACACCAAGTCATGCAAAAGGTAATCATGACAACCAGGCCAAGTTTAGGCCTACTAAACTAATGTTGGTCCAAATTTCGGGCCTCGGACGATCTTTGCTACGTAGAACCCGGCCCATGGCTTTCCATCAGCTCATTACCTCTCCCTTTCACAATTCACATTTTCTTTTCTACCCTAGACTTCTTCATCATCTGTAAGGACTAAAGATAAATTCTGAATATGTATGATAACCTCAAAATCACATATATCATATACACTATAAACAAATAATATCCAAAAAAAAGAAGAAGAAGAGAATTTCCCAGCTCATTTATGTTATCACTGAGTCATTTCATTCATTCCTGAGTAGAGTATGTGTAATCACGGGGGACCAGAACAAAGAAAGTGAAATAACCAAAAAATAAAGCCAAATTGCTGTACTGGCCTACAGCCAGTTCTTTCACAATCAAATTTTTTTTGCTCATGGTGTAGCTCCAGGGGTCATTTTGTCGGCCCCTGGAAATAATTGTTCTTTTCATCTTCATCCGTCAGCAAATCTTGAACATTTATCTATAATCTATATTACCTATCCCAACTTGCCTATCAATCATCAGACTGATACATAAATTAATCTAATCAAAATTAAGGGTTTATCAATTGGCATCATAGATTCATAGGTGGATGATAATTTGAGAAAAAAAAGCCATAAATTTGACTAACTTCAGCACATGCTACAACGTTAATCATTAGCTTTTAAGCACACATAAATTGACTGTGTGTATAATATAATATTGTTTACAATATATAAATCACTCTTCACGTTCTTATCTCAAAAGAAAAAGAGAAATGACAAAAAAAATATATATGAAACACAGACAAAACCAGAAAGAAGGCATTCTATAATTGAAATTGACAAAGAGGGTTTCCTACTTGATTGAGAATTTGACACTTACATCTTTTCCAGATAAATTAATGAATTAAGATTAATTTGATGTTGACCTCTAAAGCCATTAGGTCCAGAATCACCAATGTTGGGAGCATAATAGATTTTATATATTTGGATTTCATTTAGCATACAGTGGTTCTCATAAAAATACATCCCCCATGAGTCACAAATATATTGGTAATTGCATTTGACATATTAAATAACCAGTGAGTCATGGATATAAAACATAAGCACACACAACTCAAAAAGTAGAAATGAATATTAAGGGGCAAAATTTCTATCTAATTCAAACTAGTTATCGTAGTTTTATTTACAAAAAAATATTGAAATTGAACTCGTAATACTCAAAGCTTACCCTTTGCAAGCACGGTGACTCTTGGTTTTCCTCTCGTTCTCTGCTTCATCAGCTGATAGGCCATGACGTCTGCAACTAAATACATCAAGCATGCTTGAACAATTTCATGCTCAACCAATGGAAATATACAGAAACTACAGCGATAGGAAGTGTCAGTGGCACCAAGAAGCAGTAATACCTGTTACAGAAGAGGAACCACAGGTCAAGAAAACAAAAGGAAAAAAAGTAAAGAGAAATAAAAATGACTGGACCTTCAAACTGTCATTTCTGCAAATTGCTGATATCCAGCAAAATAGAAGGTCTTAAAATTCTATGGTCTGAACATTGAAAACCAAAGAAAAGATTTAGGCTGTAGGATATAAATTTAATGTCTTGAAAGGCATATAACTTAACTGACAATAAAAGCATTTTCTACCTTGAAAGCTATCTTTGTTTCATACTGGCTTGACCTAATTCAAAATAATGACTCTTTTATATTTTCTTGACACTTGTTTAATCAAGAGTGGATATATGTTGGAATAAGCATAATTACATTCATAAAAAATGTTTCCAACTGGACAAACAAACAAAACCCTTGTACAGGAAAAGCCTTTGGGCACTCCATCGTAACATCTATAACTTACTATTTACTTCCCTTCCACACAAATCTCATCCTCGGTTTACAATTATCTTCGTCAAAAATATTCCACATAAAATAAATCATTGTACCCACATAAGATGTTAGAGTTTCTTGAAATCCCTTCCAGTCATCCAAGTCTTTTTGCAGCACACAAACATACATAAAAAAAAAAAAAAGGGGAAACATAGACCAAATGATACATTTTGATAATTTTCTATTCCGAAATTTTGTGAATCAACATCAAAACAGCTAGAATATCTAAGTCATAAATCACTCTTAATGCATGCTGTTTGAAGCTTTCACAAGTTCAAATTTACCCTAATACTGATGCAGCCTATATGCTTAATTCCATCCAGAGAGAATAGGTATCCTCTTAAGCAACAAAATAGTCTAATATTTAGAATACGATAAATTATTACTCGACTTAAAATCTTTAAACAAACGGTAACAATAGTATATACAATCTTAACAAAAATTCCATAAAATTGCAGCAATTTGGTTTAAGTAAAACTTGGTAGCAGTAGTGAAACTAAAATGACAGAAGAAGGATTCATACGGCTGGATGATTGTATTGACTATTGAAGTGAAAGAACCTCCGCTTTAAATTTGGATTTACTTTGGAACTTGGACATCAGTAATATTGTTATTTTATATTGAATATGTACAATATCTTTCCAAGCAAAGTTCATCTAAAGAAGTTGTTCATTACCCATATGAAGAAACTGTAACTTTGGGAATGGGAGACATTTGAGATTGTGATTTGAAACCACCCCACATTCAAGAAATCCCAATCCAATCAATGCCTACCTACTGGAAAAAAGAAAAAAAAAAAAAAATCAAAGATAACTGGGATTGCCTTGTTTCATCACTGGAATGAAAGTACTGCCACTGTCAAGCTGGCTAGCTAGATACAGAGAAAGAGAGAAAGAGAAATCATTTTACACATTAATTACGGTCATTTAAAGTCTTTTAAAGGATAATCAAATTACAAAACTATGATTAAAGAGATTAGTGCCCTTTTCATATTTGTATCCATTTAGACATTCCTATGTTAAAAAAGAAACAACACATACAAAATAAATGACAGAAATCATAATGATCAATGCAAGATTAAAGAGTAAGATGAGCACAACAGAAAAGTCAATTTTCCATACAGAAATAATGAGGCATACAATAATTAAACTAACATATCAAAGATATCAGATCATCTACAATACCAACTGAGATTATGGTATTTCTAATTCAAAAGTTGATCGCCCTTCACATAATACCGATAATTTAACAGGTCGATTCAACTCATCATTAATGGACAAAAGAGAGATAGCAAACATGTGAAATGATCAAACCACATTAATTTCCAATCGCCAACCGTTTGAATTGCAATTAATTAGCATTAGTCCAAAATGAAGTACATGCTCCTACCATCATATATGTAACCGTGTACATGAATTTATGAGAATTGCATGTCATTATAGAATTATATTGATCCATTCATAACACTGTAAGGAAGTTAAATACAACTCTAAAAAATGGAGAAACTTAATCCATCATTTGCAAACAAAATAAAAAAGAGTTCATGTATCATAAAATCACAATGACAAACAAAAAAACAAACAAGCAAACACATTGCTTCTAAATTCTAAATATTTGCAAAGTTTAGTAAGTAATAGATAGTAACTCGTTTGTGTATTTTAATTATCAATGGAGAAGTACACACTGATTTTTCTCATCTTCACCAGTAAACTTAAATCACAAAACTATATATTGTCACCAAAGCTGCATCTTACTTTCTACTTCTTACAAGTTACAAGCAATCGCAATCATGAAAATGCATAAAAAAAAGCCAATCACCAACTAAGATACATGAAATTGTCTAAATATACAAGTTAAAATATGGCTACAATGCATGTGGGTATAACCACAAGGATAACAAGATAAAGCTTCACATAAATGATGGAGCATAATTAGTGTTTTTTTTTACTAAAAAATAAAGTAATCTTTTAGAGAAAAAATGAAAATGCACCATCTTCCTAGTTGACACTTCACAATGATTCAACGATTCAATGCCGTGCTAGTAATTTTTAGACCTTAAGAAATTCTGCATCAGCCTACTCCAATGGTCATATTGACCTTAACAAATTCTGCATAAAAAAAGTCTACAGAGAGTTCTCAGAAGCAATCATTAATTGTCGGCTTGTCGCTGCCTGCAATTCAACAATGATAGAAAACTTCGGCTCTATAGACTATAGTGCCCTCAAACCTCCCTTCTAATAAGTGTTTTTTCTGCCTCTGATATCATAATGTTAAAACAGATAAGAAATACCAGGAATGAACTGATTTTATTCACTTTCATAACTCAATTTAAATAGAAATAAACAGAATAAGACTTGCACAAAATAAGGAACCACTGCACAGAAACTCAGCAAAATAAGCAAGTGAAAACAGCAACTAACAAACCGAAAGTCCTAGAGACTTGCTAGTTGCTACCATTATTAGCAATACTAAAGATCACAAAAGATGATAGACCCACGACAGGCCCACGTAAGAGTCGTATATCTTAACACCCTTGTGATCTTCACAAGCATTAATCTCCAACATGGGAGGTCAAATTCTATCTAATAATCGATCAATCTAGCCTTGTTTATTCTATAGTTGCACTCTAATCCATCCTAACAGCCATGTTTTAACAACCAACCCAGTTACCACTTTCAAGCAAACACACACACATGTCCTCAAAAGAAATTTCAAGCTATCTTTAAGGCTAAATTTTGAAAAAACAATTCAATGATGATTTAATAAACGAGCAATATTACAAATTCCAAGTACATGTAAGTTTAAGATAAATAACCTGTCATTTTGAATGGCTGACAAAATGAGGTTGTCGGAAACTGGAAGAAGTTTGGATATGACTGCAGTGAAAAGAAACCCCAGAAAGAAAACGGAGCCGATCACAATTAGGAACCAATCCCAGAACGCTGTCGTTTTCATGCCTTCCTATTGCGTCCAAAGGTTGTCCAGAATTAGAGATGTCAATCAATGCATATATTCAAAGGAAAAGAAATTCTAACAAAAAAATAAAGTGAAATTTAGTTGTTAGAAATCAAATGTTAACTAAAAAACGAAATAAGATATAAAATGAAAAGAGAAGAGCTAGGGTTTACCTTAGTATCATCAAT
Organism: Acer campestre; assembly: GCA_954870605.1. Lineage (NCBI taxonomy): Eukaryota > Viridiplantae > Streptophyta > Magnoliopsida > Sapindales > Sapindaceae > Acer > Acer campestre. The sequence goes on from OX940800.1 coordinate 42,150,529, forward strand.
GGCCTTGTAAATGACACCGTAAGTACCTTCTCCGATCACTTGGCGCTTCATCGGCGACTTTCTAGAACAGACCCATTTCCGTCATTATATTTTTATTCTTCATTTAGGGCCAGTTTGGTATTGCTATTGAGAAATTAAAATCAGCTTATTTCATAATTTTGACATAAAATGATGCTTGATAAAACTTCCAAAAGTGATTAATTGATAATCTGGCAAGTTTTGACCGTGATTTTGAGAAGTAAGTGGAGAGTTACTTTTTGAAAGTGATTATGGAATAATCTATTCCAGTATTTAATGAATATTTTAAAATATCATTATTATCCTTGTGAAATTAAATTAAAATCATTTAAATTCCTTATTTCATCTTAAAATTAAAGATTTTAATTAAATACTGTATTGATTTCATTATAAAATCTTTTAAAAATATTTTTATTATTCTTATGGAATTTTTTTTTCTAATTTAAATATTCTACGTAAATATTGATTTAATATATATAATTAATGAAAAAAATAAAATAAGGTTATAATAAAATCGTGTCTATTTTAGTCATTGTAACTAATTTCAGTACTTTTGAAATAAAATTACCAAACATACGTATACTGCTTTTGAGTTATACAGTAGTTTTAAAAGTATAATTAACCAAACATCTACTGATTAACTTTACAGCTGATTATTTCTTCAGCGCAACTAACAGTGATTATTATAAAAGTTACAGCAATACCAAACTGGACCATGCTCGTTTGATTGGACTTTTAAAAAACCTTTCGGTAAAAATCTATTTACATTAAATCTGGGAAATTGCTTGGGTACTGACCAGTCAGTATCCAAGCCAAATTGACCATACCAAACCACCCAATGAGGTGTTGCCACGTAGCAAAACTCTTTTGTTTTTTCCATTTTTCTCCTTGTTTTGGGTTACGTGGCAAGCAATGAGTGGTGTGGTCAGCATCTTGGTACCCAAGCATTATCCTTAAATCTATTAGAAATAGGGTTTTTGAAAAAAAAATTATAATTGTTTGGTTAGTAGATTTAAAAAAAAAAAAAAAAGAAGATATATTTGGAGAAGCACCTCCCTATGAACTTTTGTTTAGTAGAGGTTTAAACTATACTAGCCTCTACTCAATTTAAAATAAACAATCTCAAAAACTTAACCAAACAACTCTAAAAAACTCAAATAGAAGTTGGTAGACCTTTTGAGATAGTAGAAAACTCAACCAAACAAACATTAAAATTGCTATTATTATTAGGCGATATTTATACGAAGGCAAATTGCACAAACATATCCCAAATTTGGGTATAATTGCAACTAGATGGAACTTTTACTTAATATTACACAAACCTCCCCTACCGTTAGTTGTGTACCATTAAAAGTTAACGATATAAGGGTAAAGTCGTTTTTTTTGTACCTATAATAAATAAACCAATTATTTTTATTATCTAAAAACTACTATTTTATCAAAAAAGAAAAAAAGAAAAAAAAAAAAGAAAAAAAAAACAAATAAATAAGATAAATAAATTTAAAAATTGAAAACAACTAATATATCATTACAAAAATCCAAATAAATTCATCACTTAATCTATTTCAAAAAAAAAAAAAAACAATTCATCAATTAATCAACAAAACCCTCGATTCATCACTAAATCGACAAAACAACAAAATCAAAACCAAAAACCTAGTAAGCAAATCTCATTGCTTCTAGACTTAGGCCACACCTAAGTATCAAGAACACCAGTGTGAAATCGAATTCGAAGTTGCTGCCAATGTTAAGTCCTAGAAACTCGACGGTATGAGTGTGTAGAGAACTGCATCAAGACTGAGTCAAACTTCAAGTGTCATATGATGATAACAAAAGTTTATCCTCAAAACAACCAGATCCTAGGAAATCAGGGCAAGATTTATGGGATTCGATGATTTCATAACATATGTAGGAGCCTTTGCAAAGGGCCTATAAATACATCGCCCTTCTCATGGATTGGGGATTCAATCTTTTAACTCTAAAAGTAAAGCTCTTAAGTGCCGAAATTCTGCCAAAATTGTAATTCTAGTCACTAGAATTCAACAATTTTCTATATTCAATATCATTCATAGCTCACATTTTAGTTTTTCTCTCACACTCAATTTCCACGCTCAACCCAAGAAAAATAAGGCCAAATCTAGGGCTCAATTAGCCTTGTTCATGTTTCTTTTTCTTTTTCAGGTTTTCAAAGCATTCGACAAGCTTGATTCGACTGGACTTTAACTATAAGTTACAAGAGCCCAGTCTACAACAATTGTAGAGCTATCCCTTACAGTTTGGCACCAACCGTGAGGCTCTTTGCAGCTTTTTCATGAGCCAATAGAATCACGACAACGACTCACTCAAGATGTCAAGAGACGGAAGTCCACTAACCATCGAGGAGCAAATTTCCACGCTGATTGCTCAAATGACTACAAATGTTGATAAGCTATGGGAGCTCGAAGCCGAAAACATCACGGTCCGAACCCGCAACGCAGAACTACGAGCTATGATCGAAGGCGCGCCTAACAATGTGCCACTCGCACCTTCGGTCCAAAAGGTCGACACCACACAGAATGTTGACATGAAAGCTCTAGTTGTGCCCGGGGCAAATTCCCAAACATCAGAGCAGGTCAATGTTGGCGAAGAGACTTCAATAAGAGAGAATCCCTAAGCTACGACCTAGACAGTTCTAGTCGAAGCAGACCCACTCAACATGTCGACCCCTCAGGGAACGCCACAGGAATCAAACTAGAATGGCAATCCGCAGCCGGAGAACGCCTTTAGGACTCCCGTGTCCCTTCAATCTAATCTAGAGTTGGTAAAATCCAATCCAACTTTACCTATTTTTGCTAACCCCAAACTCTCTTGCAGGTTTGTAGAAATGGAAGTACTCATACAAATGATTCCAGGAGTCCCAGCCCCCATTGATGGTTGAAATCGTGTTATAAAAACCTAACTCGTAAGTGCACGAATCGTGAGATAAGTACATCGACAAGTAGGGATGTTCCCATGAGGAAAAGTGAATTATTGATTAAACTAATTCTAATTCAAGCTAAGCAAGTGAAAGTATCCAAGAGATTTTGATTGACTGATTGAACTAAGACTAAATTATCTAAGAGAGCAATTAACAAGAATAGGTGAATGTGATCAAGATGTGAGAAAACTAAGTCATCAATGCTCCCCAACTATGTTTACTCAATGTTTCGAATCAACTTTGATAAAAGATATTAATCAAGTTAAGGGTTCGTTCTTATCTTAAGTAAGATTGTTACCGTATGATCATGGGATGAATCAAGTGTTCTCAATTATAATTTACCCATAAATCAAACTACAACCGACAACCCATTAAGCGCAAAAACTAATTAACCAAAACCTACCTACATAAATCAATGCTAAGATCAGTTTTACTCATTCAATTGAATATTAATTAAGATTACGTGTAAATTAACACTCCAAACTTAATTGTTTAATTATCAAAACCCTAAATTCATGCCAGCGTATAATCATGCATTAACACAAATAAAGAATTAATACCTATGATGAATTGAATAAATCAAAACTTGATTAATGGAAATATAGTGAATTCTAACAAAGAGCATTCATAGAAGTTCACATTGATTCCCTAGTATAAAATTAGTTACACATCATGAAAATAACAAAATAAAAGATAGAAAAGATAGAACCCATTGAGGCCTTCCAACGAGTTCTTCAAGTCTTTAATGCCGAGTTCTTCTTCATCTTCGAATCTTCGATGTGTAAGGATGGATGAGAGAATTGTGTTATGAGTTGTGTGAGAGGTGGTGGTGTGATGGGGGACGGCCCCCTTTGTGGCTTGGGACCTCCCTTGGCTTCCTTCCGGCTGGTCTCTTGAAATTAGGGTTCAAAGGGAGTTTAAATAGGTGTAGATGCTAGGCCATTTATTAAACAATAAGGAAATCAATTCCCCTTTAGAACTCTACCTTTTTGGGATTTTTTTTTTCTAATCCATTCAAATTGATTACTTATTGAAGGAAGATAAGGATTAGATGTCTACTTGATTCCAAAGACTCTTACACATTTCCAAGAAGGTAATGTTTTCCGTTCCGACAATTTGCAAAATAAATCCCGTAAGTATTCGCGGATTTTAGTTTATGATTGACTAATCTAACCTTTGGTACTAAAATGGGCATAACTTCTTCTAGATAATTCTGATCAATGAGCAGTAAATTGGGTTGAAAACTAGACTTCTGGAGCTTTAAATCCTTAGGTGGTAGGACACATAGTTCAATCGGAGCTAAGAGATATGGTCTTCGCAACACGGCTCATTTTCATTGACTCGAATATCGTTGTGACTACCGCTGTGAAAGCCACAACGGCCTTCACAGTGGTAACCTCTGTTTTTGCACCGCTTTGGGTACCATTGAAGAAACCCACAACGGTTTGCATGGCGGTTGGCATGGAAATCATGGCAAATTGCATAAAAGTCCCTTGAATCATCTAAAATTGCTCTTTTCCTCTAAAATACTTCGAACACATCACTTGGATCCAACAACATGAAAATGCTCAAAAACACAAATTAAATATCTAAATGACTCCAGAAACAAGAAATTGATTGGAAGGATGGGGATAAAAAACATATACAATAAATGACCGATAAAAAACCCTCAAACCTATCTTTTGCTAGTCCTCGAGCAAAACTAGAATAAAAACTAAAACAAACAAAAATAAAAACAAAACCTAAAAACCTAGAAACAAAATTTTTCAAATAAGCCACTTTCGTAGGGAACACGATAGCATTGAGCGTATGCTACAAGCCTTTAAACCTCTAGGTGTCCCTAGTAGGAGGAGTTTTGTCTCTTGAGGGTTTATAGCTATGCTACCCATAAACATATTTCTACGAAGAACCAAACAATCAAGATACAAACTCACATGTACCATTCAAAGCCAATGCATGCTAAAGCTAATAGGTAAAGACAAAATTGAATGCATTGCTATATTTTAATGAAAAGCTCAAACTCAAGGTATTATAGCTTCAAAGTCACATTTGCCAAATGCCATAGATATAATTTGCTTCGACTCTAATTCTCACAAGATATCGCTCATTAATTCATATAGAACCTAGGCAAATTCATTCATCAAGCATATGCGAAAGAAGTCATGCACAAGAAAATTTCAAGTTATAATTGCATTTGAATATATCATTGCAAATGGTGTCTGAACTTAAGTAGATTCTCTCATATCCTGGAATGAAGGACATTAAGTATTCATTGAGCATTGAAACATCTATAAATGTAGGAGATATAATTGCGCGCTCTTGAAAAAAATTAGGATTAGTGCTGTTCTCCAAGAAATTCGGATAAACAAATTCTACCAGTTTAGCAAGCCCATTTTCTTGGTCTTTAATCAACATTTCATCTGGAACTTTTATGGTTGCTTCACCATCAAAATCCTCTCAAACATCTCCATTTCCAATTTTTAATAGCTGTAAGTTCCTCAAGTTTGATTGACTTATTTTGGTGACAAACCACAATTGAGGTTTGAAATGTAAAGGGTAGCTTAGGTGTTGGTGATCAAGCTTAAAAGCCCTCTCAAGACTTCAAGTTGATAAGCACTCCAAAGGTATATCTCTAGTGCTTATTTTTCATTGAAAAGATCTAGTTACACACACATACACTTCTCATGCTTGCATATATTTATATATATATATTCATTGCTCTTGTGTGCATTCTCTTCACATTTCACACTTGCACTTCTTTGTTGTATCTTGTTGCGTGTTAGTGTGTCTAGTAATTTGTTTCCCAAAGATTGTTCGGAAATGTCTGCGCATGCACATTGTTGTGCTTGGTTTAGCGTGAGGATCGCATTCAGAGAATGCCTTAGGTTTCTCCTTTGGTTTCACCACATTTGGTGAAACGACGGTTGTGATTAGCAGCCCGGCCATAGAATGGAACTGCCGTTTGATTCTAGAAGTCTATGGAGTGATTCTGCGATTTGGCAGCCCAACCGTCGATTGAAACCGCCATTTAGATATTATCGATTTTATCTCTCGGGTTTAATTTTTCTTTGGTAGTTTACCGAATCCCTTGAAGGAGCCAATTCTTCAAGACGATTCTACCAGTGCCGTCTCGTGGATACTTTCAGCACATCTTTGGTATGGTTGAGGTCCCTCATGATTTCGTTCCTGTATGAGATGAGGTCTTTTGTTATACCTGATGCACCTTTCTTCTTCCCTTTCTTTAGTTTATGAGGTTTCTTCCGTTTCTGAGGTTTCTTTGACTTTTAGTTTCTTAGTAAAAATGGATGACGATATTCTGCCTAAATAGTAGATACAGTAGTAAAGTCTTGTGCTATGAATGCATAAGTAGGTAAAGAGTACATGTGTTGAGCTACCAAGGAAGTGTAGTAATAACACCTAAAGAGGCTAAAGTAAGGCCTAATTGAAAATGAAGCGAATTATTGATTGTGTCATAAATATCCTTATGCCCGGTTGTGATCAACGGTTATGAAACTACTGTTGATCCCCTGTTCTCTCGGGTTCAATTTAGCGGTTGGAATGGCGGTTTTGAAACAGCCGATTGGCGCGTTTCAGCCTTCAGGGGCAAACTTATCTTGCCCGGTTGTGATCAACGGTTATGAAACTACCGTTGATCCCCTGTTCTCTCGGGTTCAATTCGGCGGTTGGAATGACGGTTTTGAAACCGCCGATTGGCGCATTTCAGCCTTCAGGGGCAAACTTATCTTTTTCACCAAGCCTCTTTATGTCACTCTTTTTCACTCAGCTCTTTGAACATCAATAACCCTAAATTTGAAAGAGAGATTTTTGAGAGAAAAAGCAACCAAGCTTGCTCCTTTGATTCTCCAAACTCATATCCATATGCATCAAACATCATCTAGGATCATCTATGATGTATTCATGCATGGGTCTTCTTCAACCCTTTTTTAGTGTTCATACTTGTCAATTTAATCTCTTCAATTACTTGTATGCTTTTAGATCATATTATAATTATAAGATTGAGATTATTGTGTTGTTTGATTGTGAGTTGTATTTTGATAGCTATAAAATCTAGGATTATTTTATATATGATAAACTATGTTGTATGCCATGTCATATATCAATTGATATCTATGATTGATTTAATTGACATACTATTAAAGGCCTGCGAGTAGTAGAGGTGGGTTAGTGACCGTATAGGGTTTGACGTGGTCAAACTAAGTTGCCGTGATAATAACACCATCTCCCGCCAGACCACCTCTGATAATAATGACAATTAATTGTCATTAGTGGGAGTTGAACTTGAGACCTCAAGTTCAAAGGTTGTAAGTCTTTACCACTTGACTACAACCTTTGATGTGTTAACAATTGAACAATATTTATATATAAACTATATGAGTTGTTAGAAATTAAAAAAAAAAAAAACCTTGTTAGATAAATTTAAATTTATTCAACTAATCAAAATTCTAATTTCTATGACAAAAATATATTTAAAAATATTTATTAAAACTTTTAATAAAATTATATTTTTAAAAACATATATAGTCGAGTTATTGGTCAATACTCTATGGTCACGTTTGGTTATATGGTGGAATGGTAATGGAAATGAGAATGAGAATGCAAAGGAAAGGAAAACTAAGTTTTTTGTTTGATTGAAACTTTAGAATTAGTCTCTTAATTAATATTATTTTGTTTGGTTAACAACGGAATGGAATGGAGTTAATTGTATTTTGACCAAAATACCCTTAATTATGAATGTATAATAACATGATATATTATGGATAATAATAATAAAATATAAAAGTATATTATATATATAATTATGTATTATTTAATATAATAATATATATAATATATAATATATAATATATAATATATAATACATATTGTAAGGATTCCCATTATTGATTGGTTTATTTCGTGAACAAACCACAAGTTGGGGTTTGAATTGTAAAGGGTAGATTAGGTGATGGAAGACCAACATCAAAGGCCCTATTCAAGACCTCAAGGTGACAAGCACTCAAAGGTATATTTCTTGTGCTCAGTTTTCTTTGAAGAGATCTAGAAGCACACACACACTTAGCATACTTGCATATGTGTGCATACTCTTCATATGTCACATTACACACTAGCACTTTGATTGATTATATCTTGTTGTGTGTTTGTTTGTGTCGTGTAATTCGTTTCCCGAATATGTTCGGAAACGTCTGCGCTTGCACGATAATGTGCTTGGTTTTGCGCGAAGATCGCCTTCGGAGAATGCCCTTGGCTTCTCCTTTGGTTTCACCATCATTGGTGAAACGGCGGTTTGATCGGCGGCTATGACCGCCGTTTGATTCCAGAAAGCTCTGGATTGGATCTGCGGTTACGATCGGCTGTCAGGCCGCCGAATCGAAACTGCCGAATTAGACCTGATGCATTTATTATTCTCGGGTTTGATTCTGCGGTTTAATCGGCGGTCAGGCCGCCGAATTGAAACCGCCGAATCAGATATTTTAAGGTCGGTTTCTTTTTGGGTTTTGATCGGCGGTTTCGCTTGACCGCCGAATTTGGTCGCCGAATGAACCCCTGCTTCTCGGGTTCAATTCGGCGGTTACATTCTGCGGCCACGACCGTAGAATGAAACCGCCGATCGGTGATTTCAAGGGCAAAATTGTCTTTTCACTTGCCCTGTTCTTGATGCCTATAAATATCATACTTTCTCATATCTCTAACTTAGTTCTCTGACTCTAAAAGAACCCTAAACTTGAAAGAGAGATTTTTGAGAGAAAATCAAATCAAGAACTCATTTTTACAACTCAAAACCTTTCTCATATGCATCTAAATATCATCTAGCATTTTCTAGCATAGTTAGGATGCTTGCTTGCGTGGGTTTTGGTCAACACACATCCTTTGGTATGTTCTTCACTAATCTCATCTAAGCTTAGTGTTTTATTTATCAAAGAAATCTCTTATATTATTTGTATGCTCTTAGAATATATTCTAGATACAAAATAGAGATTGTTGTGTTGACATGTTTGTGTGTTGTATTTTGATAGCAACATCTAGGTTACTTTATCTATGATTTGCTAAGCTTTATGACATGTCATTTAGCTATTGACATCTAGGATTGCATTTATTGTTATCTAATCATCCTAGATAAGCATCTAAGGTTACCTAGCTTTATTTGCTCATTGAATATCATCATATATTCACATAGGTTTTAATCTCTTCATTGAGAAGTAAGTCTTGCGTGTAGCTTCCGGGATTAGGTTGCTTAGATCTCAAGCAATTGAAGTCTTGTTGTGGTAGACCGGGATTAGGTCGGACACCGGGATTAGGTGGTCACACAAGCAATTGGACTAGGTTCACTCATACCGGGATTAGGTAGGTGTGTGATTATATACCGGGAGTAGGTTGTAATCGTTTAACACATTTAGTGGATTCGAGGTTCGAGTGTGACGCACTATACAGCCCGTGGTTTTTCCCGTGAGGGTTTCCACGTAAATATCAAGTGTCATTTATAATTCCGCACCATATTACACTTGTTATATTTGTTGACTAGATTGGGGTATTTTCGTAATATTGATTTAACGCGAAAATTGGGTAATATCGTTAAAATCTATTCACCCCCCTCTAGATTGATATTAATATATTAGAACACACCTCGAGTTATTTGTTTCACATATAATAATATATATAATATAATATAATATATATGTATTATATGATACATATATATTATATAATACATATAATACACACACACACACACATATATATAATATAATATAATATAATATAATAATAATAATAATATATATTATATTATATAATATATATAATAATATATTTATATAATATAAGTATATAATATTTATAATAATAATAATATAATAATAATATATTATATTGTATATGTTTATATATCGTTATAAATATTATAATAATATAATATATATGTTCTTTAAAGGCAAAAGAAAAGGCATCCAAGCAAGACAGTTTCAAGAGTTCTGATGATTCAGAAGAAGAAGCCCAAGAGGAAAGCCAATCCAACTATGAATTAGCCAGTCTCTTGCACCCCAATCTAATCCAACAACAAGAAACCTTTATTGTCAGAGAAATCAGGATCCAGAAGTGGTATACAGAAGTAGACATATGAATCTCTTCCAATTTCCATCTTAGGGTCAACGTATTGATTGATACAGAAGCTGATCTCAACTGAATGAGAGAAGCCCTTGTCCCCACCAAATATTTTGAAAAAACCACAGATATCCTTTATGGTTCCAACAAACAGTAGCTTAGCATATAATACAACTTGACTAATGCCAAAGTCTGTAATAGTATAGTCTGTTACAACACTAGTTTCCTCATGGTCAAAAACCTTTCCCAAAACGTAATCCTTGAATTTCCTTTCATCCATCTTATATCCCCTTTTAAAGTTACCTCCGAAGGACTTATTTCCGAATATCTAGAAAAAAAGATACTTTTCCCTTTCACTTTCCCTGTCCTTATTCGAGACCTAAACACTCTAAAAAATAAATAAGTTTTTCTAGACCAGCAAATCGCCAATATTAACATAAAGCAGGATTACTTATCTTTTTTAAAAGATGACCTGTATTTTGAAAGACAAAAGAAGCACTTAGAAGATCCCAAACTCCAGCCAAAAATCCAAACCTTTAAAAAAAAACTTGAAAGTGAAATTCGCTACTCTTTCTCAAATGCCTTCTGGAACAGAAAAAGACATATAGTCTTCCTTCCTTATAACAAAGAATTTTCTGAAAGAGGAATTCCCACTAAAGCCAGACCTATCCAAATGTCCTCATCCCTTCTTGAGCATGGCAAAAAAGAAATCACTGACTTATTACAAAAAGGCGTGATTAGGCCCTCTAAATCTCCATGGAGTTGTCCAGCTTTTTATGTATAGAAAAATACAGAGATCGAAAGAGGAGTCCCTCGGCTGGTCATAAATTACAAATCTCTTAATGATGCTCTCCAGTGGATTCGGTATCCTATCCCTAACAAATCTGACTTATTAAAAAGACTTTATAATTCTAACATTTTTTCTAAGTTTGATATGAAATCAGGTTTTTGGCAAATATAGATAGATGAGAAAGATCGCTATAAACATGCGTTTACTGTGCCATTTGGTCAGTATGAGTGGAACGTCACGCCTTTCGGTCTTAAAAATGCCCCTAGTGAATTCCAGTCTATCATGAACGAGATTTTCAACCCTGATACTGAATTTTCTATTGTCTATATAGATGATGTTTTGATCTATTCCGATAACATTGACCAACATTGGAAACACCTTGATATTTTCTTCCAGACAGCCAAGCATCAAGGTTTAGTGGTCTCCTCACCTAAGATTGTTCTATACAAAACAAAAATCCGATTCCTAGGCCACAATATTGAAAGAGGAACTATCATACCAATTCAAAGAAGTCTTGATTTTGCCGATAAATTCCCAGATGTTATCAAAGACAAAACCTAGCTATAAAGGTTCCTAGGATGTCTCAATTATATAGCTAACTTTTGCCAACAACTTCGCATCATCTGCAAACCTCTTTTCCAAAGACTTAAGAAAAATCCAGCTCCTTAGACTGATGAGCACACCTCAGCTGTCCAAAAAATAAAAGCCCAAGTCAAAAGTCTTCAATGTCTTGTTATTTGTCATCCCACTGCTTCAAAAATAGTTGAGACTAATGCTTCTGAGCTTGGTTTTGGTGGTGTCCTAAAACAAGTCATTAACAACCAATAATATCTTGTTAGATACGTTTCAGGGGTCCAGAATGATACCCAACAAAAATACTCCACTGTCAAAAAAGAAATTCTAGCTATTGTTTTGACTATCCAGAAATTGCAAGATGACCTAATCAACCTAAAATTTGTTTTGAAAGTTGATTGTCAATCAGCAAAATTCATTTTGAAAAATGATGTTAAAAACCTTGCCTCTAAACAAATATTTGCTAGATGGCAAGCCCTATTATCTACATTTGATTTTACTATTGAACATATTAAAGGCTCAGATAATAGCTTACCAGATTTCATGACCAGAGAATTTTTACAGGGAAGCCATGAGCAGAAGCAAGAAGAAAGGGCAGGGCCCCAAGCCCACTATCAGACCTGACTTATCAAATGAAAGCAGTGCTCTAGTGACTTATCATGGCAACAACATTGCCGCTATTGTGACTTATGATGATCAAAAGTCTAGCCCAGATAAGAAACCTAGCCATAAGGACAAATACTCTATTGCATCCAATCACTTGGCTATTACAACCCAATCTCCACCAAGACCCATTTTATCAACCCCATTACAGATTGCAAATAGCTTCTCCCCTTTAAGATCAGACTCATCATCTTTTAAAACCGTAGCATCTTCCCTTATTCCACATTCAGTAAAACAGGACAAGATTATTGAGAAACAAAAGACTTATGCTCCCTCCACATCATCATCATTTCCTAAAATCAATAACCCGACTTATCATTATCATGAGAAACCCTATTTTGACAAATTTTTTGTAGTAGAAACCCCACTACTACTTGAGACTTATTTCAAGGAACCTAAGAAACTTGCGGATGCAATCATTGATCCGCTGTTTTGTAGGATTCCTGAAGACATATTAAAAAGACATATTTTTTATGAATTCATTCTTGTGGACACAGATTCAATCTACATTTCAGATGTTTTTGACAAAATTGACACGAAAAAATTGATTTTCAGAATCATTATCTTAGAACAATGGGGAAACGACCTAAACAAGAAAAGAAGATTTTCAAGACCTTTGCATATCTCTGAATTTTCTTATTAGGACTATATTGATGCATGGACTTATGTGTTTTATGGCCAAAACCCAGGAAACTCTTTATCCTGGTTTATCTATTTTGACAAAGATTTTCCTCTCAATATACCATTTTGGTTTTTAGAATGGTGGGACAAGTATGGATCAAATATTGATTTTCTTCCTACCATCATTAAAGAAGGTTATCAGTATTGGGTCACACATATTGATAAACCCAAAGATTGGGATTTTATTCTTGACTTATTAATTTTCTTCAGGATCTTTAGTCTCACTTGGATCTTGATGCTTGATTACAAAATTCAAGAGTGACTTATTGACAATATCAATGTTCCTTATTTTGGAAGACAAACAAAAATCAAATGGTGGAGTGGTATGAACATTGCTGACCATGGTAAAAGTAGGGTTGCAAAATGGTTTAATGAAAACCCCAGTCTCTGCAACGCTAACAAAGACCAATCTCAGTTTTTAATGGCCAAATCCCAAAATCAAGCCAAAATTGCAGCAACCAGAACTCCTGAAGAACTCCTAGCTATCGCTGATGAAATGAGGAAAACTATGTCCGCTTTGTCTCAAAAGGACTCAGATTCAAAAGATTGTGATGATTTTCTTAGCGAAGATGACCCTACCGAAGGCAACAGCTATCAGAACACTTTCGGCCATGACTTATCACAATTTCTGGACTTTAGTCCCATAGAATTTACTAGACTTATATTCAAGGAGCATGGGATCCACTATTAGCACCTATTATCACCTATCGTGACCATGACTCAATATCCATCATGACTCAGCATTCATCATGACTTATAATCATGGCTCATGACTCAGCAGCAATGACTCAACATTCATCATAACATAGTGTTGGCAGACAATGAGAGAAAAAAAAAGTAAATGTGTCGGTAGAATAAAACATTTGCTCGTGACTCAGCATCAATCATCAACATTTATCAGCAGAAACCAACATTTGCTCGTGACTTAGTGGAATCTATCCTTAGTCAAAGAGATCATGATGATAACTAGTGTTAAATTAACCATGGTTATCCTCACCATAGTCATCTACTTTCCTATTTAAAGAACTCTTCTCCAGCAGAAGAGGCAGGCTTCAGTTTTCCAGTTTTAAGTTTTCTTTGGTGTACTTTGTAAACTTTCCTCTGTAATCTTCTTCTCTCAAATTTCCTCTCCGTTGTAAAAAAGCTCAATATTAATAAAAGTGTGTGTGACTTATTTTGCATCTACATTGCTGTCAGACTAATACTGATCATAGTAAGTTTATGTTAATTATATTTTCTATTATACAAGTTGGAATCTGTTTCAATTTCATGTTCTATTATTTTTTACATATTGTTTTATGCATTATGTTATATTTGTTAGTTTTCCGTTTTGGGTGGCTATCTTCAGATCTTTTATTTCTTCTTTGACCTGTTTGATTTCTTTCTATAGGTCAGGGATGGTCACTTTTCTTTGTTTAGGGGAAAATAGCTTCATAACATTTTCTTCGAAATCTGGGATAGCTAGGTCTTTTTGGCTGGTGGATGGTTTATTGGTATCTTGGGTGGATATTTTCTCTTGGATTTGTTTGATGTCCGATACTATCAATCATACCGATGAGCATGGAATAATCAGATTGATCTAGGACATTGACTTGGTTGCAGAGACAAGCTTGAATGTGATCTGAATCTAGCTGAGTTGAAGCTTCTGTGCTAGATTGGCCAATGACTAGGAGCTCCTCATCAGAACTTAACGATTCTTCATAGGAGTCCGAGGTATACTGTTGTTCGAAGATAACCTAGATAAGTCCGTCTTTGAATTCTTCGTCAATACTTAAGGATTTGATTTTATTTTTGAGATCAGGACATTTGTTGGCAAAATGTCCTCTTTTCCCACATCCAAAACAAGTTTTTGGTTTAGGGTTTTTAATAAAGGGCCTTCGGAAAGGCTTTTTCCCTTTCTTTTCTACTTTCGCCTTTTTGCTTGATTTGTCTCCATTGGCATACTTTTTCTTCTTGGAGGGTTGATACTTGGATTTGTGAGGCTTTCGATGTTTTTGACTTGGGAGCTTATCAAATCCAAATTGTTTGCACCACAAGCCGAGCTCTCTCCTAGTAGTTAACTTTTGCTGTTTCAGTTGACTCTTGAGTTGGATATCATTGCATAGTTGTAGGGTGACAACGTTGATGGTTGCAATGATTTCTCCATAAGTTCATGTTTCTAAGTTGATCTGGAACCAATCTGAGCTAGCCATCTGTTCCCTCATCTTGTCTCAAACTTTGTTGGCAAAAATGGATGGTAGCCCTGATATAAACTTTTCTTTCCAATATGCCTTAGCATTGTCTTCTCTCTGTAATACTTTGGTTAAAAATATGTCATTGTACCACTTGAAATCGCTCAATTTTTTGCATTTCAAGTTTTGGAGTTTGGAATAGTCTTTATCTTGGAAACAGTTTGGATTGCCAATAAAATGTAAAATGATGGTATAACAAAGCACATATATACCATCAGGCTGAGCCGTGGTGGTAGTAACAGGAGGGAGGAAAGAGCCTGGGTTGATAGATGTAGAGGGAACTGATACGTTTTTTGTGTGATTGATAATATGATTTTTGGCTGTTGGAGATAAGGTATGCGTCCACCATCCAAGTAATTGGCCCTCAAAACCGCCAGTTAAGGCTGTGACTGCATCAGCATGGGCCATGCTTTGTTTCTTGATGTAAATGTAGCCAACTGTGTGAATTTGTCTGAAAATGGTCATAATCTGGTATTCAGAGAGGCCATCAATATTAAATTGATAATAAGCATTACCATTTTATGCTCTGTAAGGGACAGTTTCTTCATATTGGAGGTTAGGTGGTGTAGGTTTTGGATAATAGGGTTTGGTACCATGATAAAATCGGGTATAGCAATTGTTGTCAGCAGTACCCTGGTTGGTTAATTTGTATATCATTTGGTCAAAGTTTTTTGTTGGTTCGCTATTGCTAGGTTCTGAGGAAGTGTCTATATTTGTGTCTAGGGTTTGGACTTCCGGCTGGGTCTAGTTTTCTGGTTTAGGAATTTGTGTTTGTGATAGCCTTTCTTCTAAGAGTTTCAAAAGTTCTTTTGTATCAAGAAGATTATGGCTATCAATACATTTTTCAATACCTGTGGTGTCAGGGAATAAGAGCATATTAGGTTGGTATGATGGCTGAGGTTATTGGGATCTGGTTGTATTTTTGGATGAGCTTTCATATGTTGGAATAGTTTGAACTTCAGGGGTAGATTTGATCAGAGCTTGGTATTGGTTAACTTCAATTCTATCAAGCTGGTCTCTAACAGTTCTTAGATAGGCATTTGTGTAGTTGTTCTGTTTCATGACTACTCCCATTTGTTTTGAGGAAGTAGGAACAGTGCTGGATAGAGATGAGTCAATAAAGATGTAAGGGGAGCATATCATGGTTTCAGTAGCTCCTGCTTGGTCTTCATTCTCCATTTCTATTTCGCATGATCTCGGCGGAGGATGGGAAAGCATCTCATCTTCTCTTCTGGTTTTTTAAGATCTGAAAGTTGATTGGTCTATGACGAGGCATTGACATTCACTTTCTATGCTTTTTCTGTCAGTATACCATTCAAAGAAGGGTATGTTTTTGTTTAGGGTTCTGACACTCTGTAACCATCTCTTTTTGAACTGGTTACGTTTTTTCTGGCTATAACTGGACTCATATTTGGTTCTGGATTTATGGCTGAGGTAATCTGCTGTAAGAATTTCATAATTGATAAGTCTGTTATCAAGGACATTTATAGTTCTAATTTGTGGTTCTGTGTCTGGTATTTCTGTGAGGACCTGTGATGGAGTGGGAGAGCTTGGTCCTTCTTGGTCATATGTATGGATAGGAAGCAACTTGTTCTGGAGTTTTATGAACTCTGGAGATATGAGTGGGTATTTCAGCAGGTATTTCAATAGTAGTAGGAATAGGTGGGCGTCTTTGTCTGGGTACTAGGTTTATGGGTTCAGATAGTTCACTAGTTCCTGGTTTATATCTGTTTTCAAGGCTAGGTAATTGATTTCTAGTGTTTGGATTGGGTCTATATTGGTATTGTTTTACCAGGCTAGGAATTTGGTTTCTGATATTTAGCCTGGATAGGCTAGATAGGGAGTTCCTTGCTGATTGAAGTTCATCATCACAATTTGGAATTCGTATTGAAGGTTCTCTGGATGATAGAGATCGGTCTTTGAATGAGATTCGAAGAGTCCCATCTTGGTCTGATATACAATCTCTGAGATTCCTCATTGGTGGTCGATAGGTAGGATTGTCTGCATGTTCCTTTAACCAAGTTTCAGGGAAGTTGATATCTTCCCATTTAACTGGTGTGGGAACCATCAAGTTAACTGTAGGACAAGCATTATAACATATAGTTTGTCTAGCAGGAATAACAAGAGGAATATAACTAGGGATAAGTCCAGTGGTTAGTACTCGATAATGAATTCTATAAATGAGTTTATAAGGGCTTGATCCTCTTAAAAACTGATAATTATGAGTCTGAATATCAATAACAAGGCATTTCTCTTTATGTTCATCAGAATTTAATGTAATAGTAAAATTTGGATAACATTGAAAATAAATTGGTCTATAAGTCAAACTAGTTTCAGCAATTCCTAAAATAGACTCTTTATAGTTGGTAATCCTTTTGTCACGAAGGACTACTAAAAGAGAATTGTTGAGACCAATCTTGGCCAAAGGTTTCAAACCAATTTGAACACTTCCGATATGCAAATCATTATAACCAATTTTATGATAATGATTCAAGCTATTTTTATTCAACAAATCAG
Source organism: Acer campestre (assembly GCA_954870605.1). Taxonomy (NCBI): domain Eukaryota; kingdom Viridiplantae; phylum Streptophyta; class Magnoliopsida; order Sapindales; family Sapindaceae; genus Acer; species Acer campestre. Next base: position 42,168,077 of record OX940800.1, read on the forward strand.
TGCTAAAAGTATTGTTATGGAATTTGACATTAATCTCTTTGGTCTTTTGTCCTAAAAGGGTTCTAAAATCTAATGTTCTACTTTTCTTATAAATGCTATACTGTTGAATATTTGGCAGTTGCCAGTTTATTAAGTCTTTATCGTCCCTATTTGTTTCATAATTTGCTATAGATTGGCATGCAATACTATTATTATCGTCAGGTTCTATTCCGGTCCTAGAACTACTTGCAGACGTGGTAAAGAAAAGATCAGAATAGACTAAAACCTAGGTTTTAACTCACAGCTTGTCTGAAGGTATGCCTAACACCTCCCTTGGCTAACGGCTTTCCTGGTGACTACTGACTTTTGCACCTAGAGAATATAGTACATATATATATATAATATTTATATATCATTAATATAATATATAATAATAATATATTATTTTTAGAAAGGAGCTGAGGGTATTTTTGTAATGGAGTTGGGGCATATGAGGGTATTTATTGAATATAAATTTTAGTTTTGAATGGAATGGCTTTCTATTGGTTTTTGGATGGAATGCCCATTCCACCAAAATGGTGGAATCCTCATTCCAATGGAATCACCATTCCATTGCATTTTAACAAACCAAACGAAAGTAATGACTTTCTTTCCATTCCATCCAATCAAACATAGCTTATAGGAGATTCGTGACGTCAATTGTAATACGCATAATTTGAAATACAACTCTCATTACATAGGAGATATTTCTCAACATGCATTTTGCAATTTAATAAACAAATGTAAGACTCAGATTACTAATTTATATGGGTAATTGGATTATTAATGTGTCTCTTAATATGAAACAAGAGGGTGCAAAATAAATAAACAATTTTTTTTAAAAAAATTACTTTTTTTTTTTTGAATTTTTTAAAAGTAAATGATTTAAAAGTAAATTTCTTAAATTTAAAATTTTACTTCTCCAATATCGGTTTGCCCAAAAACCGATATCTTACTGTAAAATAAATCCATATCGGGATTTTGTTTGGTGTTGAAAATAGGAAGTAAAAGTTTTAAAAAAATTATTAAAGATAAATAAAAAATTATATATTATGAATGTTTTGTAATATAATATATATATTATATATTATTATATTAAATAATATATATTAAATATTTATTAAATAATATATATTTATAATATTTATATTATATATAACATAATATAATATATATATATTATATTATTATATTAAATAATATATATATTATATATTTATCAAAATAATATATATTGTATATATTATTTAACAACGGAATGGAATTGAGTTAACTATATTTTGACCAAAATACCTCTAATTATAAAACATTCATAATATATAATATAAAATACATATAATAATATATATAATATAATATAATATATAAATATATATATAATATAATATATAATTTATAATATATATATATATATTATACAATATATATAATAATATATTTATATAATATATATAATATATATAATTTATAATATATATATTATATTATACTATATAATAATATATTTATGTAATATAAATATATAATATAATTAAATTTATGTAATATAAATATAATATTATATATAATATATACATATATTATATAATATAAGTAATAATATATAATAATATAATATATATAATATAGATAATTATATAATATATAAAAATTGTTATTTTTGACAGTTAAAAACTGTCAAGAACTGAAAACTGTTAAGAAAAACGGTCTTTCTTGATAGTTTTTTCTTGACAGTTAAAAACTGTCAAAAATTTATTATTCTTTACAGTTTTTCAAACCCGTCAAGAAAAAACTGTCAACAAAAGTAGTTTTTCTTTTAGTGTTCCTAGATATACTTAGGTGATCATTGCTCATTTTTGGTGTGTTGTGCATTTTATGTGATTTTTGATTATTCAAACATTTGCACTCATTTCATTAATTCATTAAACACAATGAGTGGAAACGGTGGTGGCAACGAAGGTGCTTCTAACACGAGACCTCCCCTACTCATTGAGATTAATTATGCCTCTTGGAAATACAAGATGGAGTCGTACATATGCCAAATCCATGATCGGGCTTGGATGGCAGTTGAAGACGACTACGCTCCACCGATGATGACTCCTGCTGGTGGAGGAGGGGATGTACTCAAACCAAAGGCACAATGGAATGCGCAAGAGTTTGAGGCATCAAAATGGAATAGGAAGGCAATGCACGTCATCCTATGTGCAATGGACAAGAATCAATACAAATTGATTCAAAACACTAGGATCGCTAAGGAGGCGTGGGACATTCTAGAAGTTGTACATAAGGGAACCGAAGTAGTGAAGGACTCCAAGCTTCAAGTCCTCCAAACTCAATTTGAGATGCTTAAGATGGAGGAGAATGAGTGCTTCAACGACTTTAAGATCAAGTTGATAAACATAGTACCAAAGTTATCAACTTGGTGACCCGTATTCATATAAGAGAATCAAGCAAAAAATTATGAGATCTCTCCCCGAAAGATTTGAGTCCAAGGTAACGGCTTTAGAGGAGAATAGTAGCTACAAGGATATAAAGCCGAGTGAGGTGATTGGGAGACTTCTAGCATATGAGTCTAGGAAGGGTCCTACCTCAACACCTCTTAAAAAGCAAAAAGAAATTACTTTGAAAGCCTCCAAAGTTGAGAAGGAGGAGAATGATGACTCAGACGAAGACATGGCCTTGTTGATGAGAAGGTTCAAGAAATTCGTCAAGTCCGAAAAGAAGGGTTTTGGATCCAAGGGCCAAGACTTGAAGAAAAAAGCTCCATTCAAGAAGTTTGAGCCTAGGCAAGACAAGAACGAAAGGAAATGGATCCAATACTATAAGTGTGGTGGCATAGGACACATCGCTCCCGATTGTGGAAATTTGAAGAATAAGAAGAAGGGAAAAGTGATGACTGCCATATGGAGTGGAAGTGATGACTCCTGTAAGTGCCTCACTTTTGATTGACTTATTTCGTCGATAAAATCACAATGGGGTTCAATCTTGTAAGGGTAGCTTAGGATTGAAGAAATTCTACTCAAATGCTTAAGGACCTCATTGTGGATTTCTAGAGCTTCAAGGAAGGTAGCTACTTGATCTTGACTCTTTTTGTGAAGAGATTTAGTTGCACACACACACATTTCATGATCTTACATGTTCTATATACCATGTTGTGTGTTTAGTGTTGTGCATACTCTTGTTCATGCATGATCACTCTATCATTATGTATTTATTCTTTACCATGATTTTTGGCCTTGAAACTTGCATGAAGCCTTTTCTAGAGGTCATTTTTTACCTCTGACCGCTCCTAGATCCATTGTGATTTTCTTCGTAGCGCTAGGACATCGGTTCACCGACAGTGCAGACCGCTCTAGGACCGTTGCCATTTTATAAGCAGCGGTGGCCTTAGCAGAGCAAACCGCTGCCGCTTTAGCAGCGGTACCGGCAGCGGTCCTCTGCGGCATTTCGTTTCCAAGTTTCAAAACGACGCCATTTTGTGTTGCATCTTATATATATATGTCTTGTTTGCCTTGGCTCATTTTTAGAGCAAAAATTACACATTTTTGAGAGCTTTTAAGTGTCTTCAAAGCCAAGGTATCAAGATCACTTTTTTATTACTCAAAACACAAAAACCCATCATACTTGTATGTTTCATTCATTATCTAGCATGTTCTAGGTATGATTTCTCATGGGTTTTCATATTTGCTCACATGACTTGTAGTTAGAACATCCTTGCATCATTTCACATGTTCTTTCTTTACAAGATTGCTCATTTATTACTTGACTAGGTTTAAGATTGCTTCTTTATGACTTGACTTAGGTTCAAGATTGTGTTATTGTGTTTTGTGAGTTGTATTGTGGTAGATATTGCATATAGGACTGTTTGTCTAATTTGTTATGTCTTATGCATGCCACTTAGAAAAATGATATCTAGGAATGTCTAACATGTTCATCCATGCATAGATAAGCTAAAATGTCTAATCTTGCATTTTGAGCATCTCTAATATTGCACATATTTACACTAGGTTGTTTTATCTCTTCATTTATAGTCAAGTATTGTATTTGCCTTTTGGTAGTTTGCAAGCATGAACTATATTCACTTCTAAAGGCCTGTGGGTAGCAAAGACGGATTAGTAATCTTAGGTGTGATGCGGTCAACCTAGATTGTAATCATATTTGCAAGTAGTGGATTGAGGTTCTAGTGTGGCGCACAAAACAGCCCGTGGTTTTTCCCCGTGTGGGTTTCCACGTAAAAATCATGTGTGATTTACTTTCCGCATTCCCTACACTTGATTTTATTTGTTGACTAGTTGGGGTTGTTTTTGTAATCTTGATTAATCTCGAAAATTAGTAAAAAGGGATTAAAATATATTCACCCCCTCTAGATTATATTAAGACTCGTTTATATATACTTTCAACTTTGATAAGAGAGATGAGATGATGAAGATCTCATGGTTAACTTCATTGCCTTCGCCTCCCCCCACAAGAGCAAAGGTACTAATGAAGAAGAGGATACGAGTCAAAAGGAAAATGACTCAAGTGATGATGGCTCTTCATCTCACTCCACAAATGGAAATATGGATAGGATTGATCTTCAAGACTACATCACTAAGTTTGAAAGCTCAAGGTTGAAGAACAAGAAAGAGATTCGAAGGTTGAAAAAAGAAAACCTTGAGCTATCAATCCAAGTTGACCACTTGAGTGGAGAAGTGGTGAGAGCGAAGAAGATTGAAGATAAGCTAAGAGTTGAGCTAGACTGATCTAAGAGGAGTGAAGAAGGGATGAAGATTAAGCTCGAAGATTCTAGAGGATTGATAGCTAAGATGGCCTCTAGCACTAAAAAACTTGATGTAAGGATTCCCATTGTTGATTGGCTTATTTCGTAGACAAACCACATATTGGGGATTTGAATTGTAAGGGTAGTTAGGTGATTGAAGATCATGCTCAAAGGACATTTTCAAGACCTCAAGGGAAGAAGCACTCCAAAGGTATAATTCTTAGTGTTTCTTGTAATGAAGAGAAATAGATGCACACACACACAACACTTGCATAATTCTTCTTATTGTATGATTGTGTGTCCTTATTATGTGTGTATTAATGTTCATTTAATTTCTCTTCTTGCATTCTCTGTTGATTGCATCGTGTGTAGAAGTTGATGCATTGTGGTTGTTATGGCCGCTGTTCACCCGCCCTACAGGCGCTCTACGAACAGCGGTCAAAAGGGGTTTTGAGCAATTTGCTCTTGGCCGCTCTACAGCCGCCCTACGTAGAGCGGTGCCACTGGTCGATTTTTTTGACCGCTCTTCACCCGCTGTTCAACCGCTCTACGTAGAGCGTGTGAACAGCGGTGCACAACCCGAGAGCAACCGCTCCTAGGTCGCCTGGAACTCGCCCTACGTAGGGCGATCATGAAGAACTTTGTTCTTCATTTCCCAGGTGGACCGCTGTTCAACCGCCCTACGTAGAGCGGGTGAACAGCGGTCAAGGCATATCTTCTGCAAACTTTTCAAAACGACGTCATTTCATCTAGGGGTCCTATTTAAGTATCATCTTCTTCCTTGCTCGTTTTTGTGAGCTCAAAATCAGACCTTAGAGTGAGAAACTCAAACCCTAGAGAGAGAAAGCTTCAATCTTGCTTCTTTGACTCTCCAAACTCAAAACCCATGTGCATCTAACATGTTTCATGCATCAATCTTCCATGGGTCTTCTTCATTTATGACTTGGTAAGTAGAACAAACACCACATCTTCATTTATTGTTCTATCTTAATCAAGACATGTCTTTTATTGCTTAGTTTAGCAAATCTTCACTTTTATTGCATATTTAGTGAAGTTATGACATGATTGGGTTTTGTTTGTGATAGCTTACATGATTAGGATGATTTTCCCTAAATAGCTAACCCTAGAACATTCTTGTACAATTGGTTGATGATTAGGTTGATAGATTAATGTTTATTTATCTAGTCAAGCTTAATTGAATGTTCTTGTGGATTTAATTGACAATTATGTTGTTAGAAATTCTCTACAACTAATTGAGTTCACATGTTTGGACATGTTGACATTGTTTGATAGCTAGGATTGTTTTGTGATTGATAACATCTAGCTAAGCTTTATGATATGTCATTTAGCTTTTGATATCTAGGATTGATTTCATTGATATATCATCATTCTAGGTAAGCATATAGAGTTGCCTTGCTCTTGTTGCATTTTGAGTATTTCATATATTCACTTAGGTTGTTTTCTCTTCATTGAGAACTAAGTCTTGTGTTGCTTCCGGGATTAGGTTGCATAAATCACAAGCATTGGGACTAGGTTCACTTATACCGGGAGTAGGTAGGTGTGTGATTACTTCCGGGATTAGGTTGTAATCGTTTTACACATTTAGTGGATTCGAGGTTCAAGTGTGGCTCACTTACATAGCCCGTGGTTTTTCCCGTGAGGGTTTCCACGTAAATATCAAGTGTCTTTTAATTTCCGCACCATATTACACTTGCTATTGTATTTTGACTAGTGGAGGGTATTTTCGTAATCTTGACCATTAACGAAAATTTGGTAAAATCGGATAAAATCTATTCACCCCCCCTCTAGATTAATATTGAACACACCATAATTTGTTTCAATTGGTATCAGAGCGGGTTCCTAGATATACATAGGTGATCCTTGCTCATTTTGGTGTGTTTTGCATTTGTGTGATTTTTGTTCATTCATACATTGTGCATTCATTTCATTTCATTCATAAACACAATGAGTGGAAACGGTGGTAGCAACGAGGGGGCTTCTAGCACACGTCCTCCTCTTCTCACCGGATTGAATTACTCCTCATGGAAAGGGAAGATGGAATCCTACATATGTCAACTTCATGACCGAGCATGGATGTCGGTTGAAGATGGATATGATCTTCCCATGATGACTCCTACGGGTGGAGGAGAAGAAGTTTTGAAGCCTAAGGCACAATGGAGTGCACAAGAATTTGAGGCGTCAAAATGGAATAGGAAGGCTATGCATGCCATCCTATGTGCCATGGATGAGAATCAATACAAGTTGATTCAAAACACTAGGGTTGCTAAGGAGGCATGGACAATCCTAGAAGTTGCTCATGAGGGAACCGAAGTTGTGAAGGACTCCAAGCTTCAAGTTCTCCAAACTCAATTTGAGATGCTCAAGATGGAGGAGAATGAGTGCTTCAACGACTTCGAGATCAAGTTGATGGACATAGTCAACCAAAGTCATCAACTTGGTGATCCTTATTCGGATAGGAGGATTAAACAAAAGATTATGAGATCCTTACCGGATAGGTTTGAGTCAAAGGTGACGGCTTTAGAAGAAAATAGTGGATATAAGGATATGAAGCCGAGTGAAGTCATTGGAAGACTTCTAGCCTATGAGTCTAGGAAGGGTCCTAGCACTACTCCTCCTAAAAAGCAAAAGGGTATTGCTTTGAAAGCTTCTAAGGATGAAAAGGAGGTGAAGAATGACTCGGATGAAGACATGGCCTTGTTTGTGAAAAGATTCAACAAGGTTATGAAGTTTGGAAAGAAGGGATTTGGTTTTAGAGGCCAAGACAAGAAAAAGGTTCCCTTCAAGAAGTTTGAACCAAGGCAAGAGAGGACCGAAAGGAAAGGGGTCCGTTGCTTTGAGTGTGGCGGGATTGGTCACTTTGCTCCCGAATGTGCTAATCACAAGGAAAAGAAGAAGGGAAAAGTGATGGCCGCCACTTGGAGTGGAAGTAGTGATGACTCCAATGAAGAAGATGATTCTTCGGATGATGAAGACATCATGGCTAACTTCCTAGCTTTTGCCTCTTCTCACAAGAGCAAAAGTGGTAGTGAAAAAGAGGAAGAGAGTCAAAGGGAAAGTGACTCTAGTGAAGATGACTCCGATGCTAACTCCACTAATGGATATGTGGAGAAAGAAGTGTTAGTTGAATATCTTAAGGAGTTTAGGAGCTTAGAGATGAAAACCACTAAGAAGATCAAGATGTTGAGAGAAGAAAATCTTGAGCTTTCATCTCACAATGATCTCTTAAGTGAAGAAGTGGAAAGACTTAAGAAGAGAGAAGATAAGCTAAAAGAGGAGTTAGCTTTATCTAGGAGGAATGAAGAAGGTTTGAAGAGGGAGCTTGTTGAAGCTAAGAAGTCACTTACTAGGATGGACTCTAGCACCAAAAAATTAGATCACATGCTTGGTGTTGGAAAGAGTCCATGTGACAAGAGAGGTCTTGGGTTTGAAGATTGTCAAGAGACCACCTCCTCTAAGAAGACCGTGTTTGTTAAGAGCTTGGGCAACATAGAAGCTTCTCCGGTGCACACTCCTAGGAAGAAAATAGATCTAGGACAAAACTCAAAAAGTGCACAAGTGAAGATGGCACCAAGGAGACAACCTCAAGCCAACATTCCTCATCTATTGGCTCAAAAAGGGAAAAATCCAATCATGCAAGTCCAACATTGGAAGCAAGATAGACCGGTTCAACAAAGGAGATGGATTGAACCCACTCAACCACAAAGAAATGGGAAGGCTCCCATAAATGCTCAAGGCAATGGTATGATTCCTCAATTCATTCCCATTTGTCACTTTTGTGGTTTTAATGGTCACATAAGACCAAATTGCTTTCGATATATTAAAATGTGTAGAACTAGAAGCATGATTGAGAAGAGAAAGACTAGAGCCAAGATGCATGTTCCTAGGAATAATGAGACTAATTTGCATGATCCTAGGATTACTAGAGCCCATGTACCAAAGACCTTTAAGAAAGAAAATGTTGTTCTTAAATGGATTAGAAAGAATGAAAATGTTTGCCATGTTGCACAAATTGCCTTGAAGGCAAATTCTTCTAATCTTTGGTATCTTGATAGTGGGTGCTCTAGGCACATGACGGGAAACAAGAGTTTCTTCGAGACTCTTGTTATGGAGGAAGGAGGAAATGTCACCTTTGGTGATGGATCCAAAAGGAATGTCATAGGGAAAGGAACCATCTCCGTTCCCGGATTGCCCTCCTTATCCAATGCTTTACTTGTTGATGGCTTGAAAGCCAATTTGATTAGCATTTCTCATCTTAGTGATGAAGGATATTCCGTCTTGTTTAACAAAGAGAATTGCTCTATCCTAAAGCCCAATGGACAAACCTTATTGAAAGGTATGAGATCTAGCGACAATTGCTATTGTCTTGAAGCTAGAATAGTCTCAAACAATGTGTCCAAGGATGAGCAAATTGAGTTGTGGCATGAAAGACTTGGCCACATGAACTTTCGGGATCTACGGACCCTTGGAAAGTTTGAATGTGTGCGTGGCCTCCCTAAGCTTGGGAAGAAAGCCAATGGTATTTGTGGACCTTGTCAACAAGGAAAACAAACTAAAAGCATGCACAAAAAGGGCAAGTATCTCTCTACCAAGGAGCCTCTAGAGCTTCTCCATATGGATCTTATGGGTCCTATGCAAACCGAGAGCTTGGGTGGAAAGAGATACATTTTTGTTTGTGTAGATGATTTCTCTAGGTTCACATGGACATATTTTCTTAGAGAAAAATCCGAAACTTTTGATAAGTTTAAAATGCTTTGTACTAAACTTCAAAATGAAATGAATTCTAACATTAAAAGCATAAAACGGATTAGAAGTGACCATGGGAGGGAATTTGAGAATGCTTCTTTTGAAACCTATTGTGATAGTATAGGTATCTCCCATGAGTTTTCGGCTCCTAGGACACCTCAACAAAATGGAGTTGTTGAGAGGAAAAATAGGGTCCTTCAAGAGATGGCCCGTGTGATGTTGCTTAGCAACAATGTGCCTAGGAATCTATGGGCCGAAGCCATCAACACGGCTTGTTATATAGGAAATAGAGTTTTTCTAAGGCCCGGTACTAGGAATACCTCCTATGAGTTATGGAAAGGCAAGAGGCCAAATGTTAGCTACTTCCACACATTTGGAAGCAAATGCTTCATTTTAAATGACCGAGATCAACTTGGCAAATTTGATGCCAAGAGTGATGAGGGTATATTTATTGGCTATGCCTTAAATAGTAGAGCCTATAGAGTTTTCAATAAGAAAACTCTAAGTGTCATGGAATCATCTAATGTGGTATTTGATGATGAAAGGCTCAAGTGTAGTAATCATGAGGAGGAGGTTATTCTTAGTGATGATTCTCCTTTGGAGAAGGTTGTTGTGACTCCTAATGTGGGGACATCCAATGTTGTTGAAAATGACACACAACCTATTGATAGAGTTCCTAACTTGGACTCTAATGAACCCGCTCCATGGGTTAGAAGACTCCATAACAAAGAAGATGTTATTGGAGATGTGAATGAGGGTGTTAGGACTAGAAGGCAAATAGCTAATCTTATTAGCTTCACATGCTACACCTCTCAAATAGAGCCCAAAAAGATTGATGAAGCTCTAAATGATGAGTTTTGGGTTCTTGCCATGCAAGAAGAGCTAAACCAATTCAAAAGGAATGAGGTTTGGACTCTAGTTCCTAGGCCTAAGACCACTAATGTCATAGGCACAAAATGGATATATAGGAACAAATCCGATGAGGATGGCAACGTAGTGCGTAACAAGGCAAGACTTGTTGCACAAGGATACTCTCAAATTGAGGGTATCGACTTTGAGGAGACTTTTGCTCCCGTTGCCCGCCTAGAGTCCATTAGGCTTCTCTTGTCCATCTCTTGTGTGCACAAGTTCAAATTGCACCAAATGGACGTTAAAAGTTCCTTCCTCAATGGCTTCTTGCAAGAGGAAGTGTTTGTTGAGCAACCCAAGGGGTTTGTGGATGCACACCACCCCAACCATGTCTATCGCCTCAAGAAGGCTCTTTATGGGTTGAAACAAGCACCGAGGGCTTGGTATGAGCGCCTCACTCAATTTCTTGTCAACAATGACTACACAAGAGGTAGTGTTGACAAGACTCTATTCATCAAGAAAGACAATGATGAGCTTTTTATAGCTCAAATATATGTTGATGATATAGTGTTTGGATCCACCAACAACACCAAAGTCCAACAATTTGTTGATGTTATGTCTCATGAATTTGAGATGAGCCTTGTTGGTGAGCTTAGTTACTTCCTAGGTTTGCAAATTAGGCAATTAAGTGATGGAATCTTCATATCCCAAGCCAAATATGCCAAAAACCTAGTGAAGAAGTTTGGTCTTGAGAAAGCCAAACACTGTAACACACCCATGAGCACCACTTTGAAACTAAGCAAAGATGCTAGTGGTAAAAGTGTAGAACAAACACTTTATAGGGGTATGATAGGAAGCTTGCTTTATTTGACCGCAAGTAGGCCCGACATATCCTTTAGTGTGGGTGTGTGTGCTAGGTACCAATCCGATCCCAAGGAGTCCCATCTCTCTTGTGTCAAGAGAATCATTCGATTTGTGAATGGGACTTCTAACTATGGGATTTGGTACTCTTTTGACACTAATGCTAGTCTTGTAGGCTTTAGTGACGCAGATTGGGCCGGAAATTGTGATGATAGGAAAAGTACATCGGGCGGTTGCTTTTTCCTTGGAAACAATCTTGTTTCTTGGTTTTGCAAGAAGCAAAACTCAATCTCCTTGTCCACGGCGGAGGCCGAGTACATAGCTGCGGGGAGTGGATGCACACAACTCCTATGGATGAAGCAAATGCTAGTAGACTATGGATTCAACCAAGGTACACTCACTCTCTTTTGTGATAACATGAGTGCTATTAATATTTCCAAGAATCCGGTTCAACATTCTAGAACTAAGCATATTGACATCCGTCATCATTTCATTAGAGAACTAGTTGAAAATAAATGCATTGTACTTGAGCATGTAGGTACAAATGATCAACTAGCCGACTTGTTTACAAAACCTCTAGATGCTACTCGATTTAAAACTCTTAGTAGATCTATTGGAATATGTCTTGTGGAGTGATGAGTTCTAGTATTTGACCCCAATAAGGGGAGCTCAAGCAAAGAGAGCAAACTTGCATGAATTGTCATATGCAAAAAGTTAACTTCTTTTATGCTCTTTTATGATTGTTTGAGAATGCTTGGTGAATAACATTGATTAATGCTTTAATAATGTTTTTAATAACACCTTGCACGGTTGTCTAGCATGTACTGCATGATTTCTATTTTTGCTTGAGTGTGTTTATCCATTTGAGGAATGTTCTACTTGTTAGTACATGTGATTGACCTTAAATTATTCTCCATGTTCATGATTCTTTGATATGCATTCTTAAGCTCTCTCTTGAAAAAGGGCTACTGGCAATATAACGTGCAGCCGCCCAATGTAGGAAATGGCTACTCATTTGAAACCGAGTGAAAGCCTTCAAGAGAGTTACATTAGCATGATAAACAGAAATACATGCTTTCTAGGATAAAGGAGAAAAACAGAAAAGTTGAAATGTGTTTGATGATGTGTGTGATGCATTGCTTAATAAAGACCTCAAAATTGTTGATTGATGATGTGTCTTGCAATGTAGAAAAGATGATATTTTTTGATGTGGTTAGTACACTCTGCACACAAATGCTTGGATATATATCTTCTTGTCATAACAACAGGGCTCTAATTGGTTTGACTTCATTTGGAAAACCTGTTGATTGTTGCTTTGATTGATTCTTATGCATGAGCTAAATAGTGCTTGTATTACATGCTAAGCAACTTTTACACACACACACTTTTCTGTGAATAAAATCTCCTTGAATCTCTCTCAATTCTTGAATTGTATAAAGTTCGTTTATATGATTATGCAAATGTCTTTTTTTGCAAATAGCTCTCTTTGCTAAAGCAATCCAATAGGGGGAGCTCCTTTGCCTATCTCATGACAAAAAGGGGGAGAAGTCTTGAGAGATATAGGGGGAGCATTGTGTATGCTTTGGGGAGAAGTTTGAGAGAGAGTAACCTTTGAGGGGGAGCATTGCATACTCATACATTGCATGATATTGTGGTTAAAAGGTTCTTATGCAAATGCTTGTTTTTCTTTCACTTGATCATCTCACATACACTTGCTTTGGAAGTGTATTCTAATTGTTTTGAAGGTTTGGTTATTCTACAAGAGATTGAAGACTTGAAGTTTATTTTTCTTATCTCTTTGTACTTTGTAATGTAGAATTTCCCGAAGTTTCATTTATCTTGTGAGGATCAATGTGAGTGGTGGTTTTGTCACGAAATAGCCAAAGGGGGAGATTGTAAGGATTCCCATTGTTGATTGGCTTATTTCGTAGACAAACCACATATTGGGGATTTGAATTGTAAGGGTAGTTAGGTGATTGAAGATCATGCTCAAAGGACATTTTCAAGACCTCAAGGGAAGAAGCACTCCAAAGGTATAATTCTTAGTGTTTCTTGTAATGAAGAGAAATAGATGCACACACACACAACACTTGCATAATTCTTCTTATTGTATGATTGTGTGTCCTTATTATGTGTGTATTAATGTTCATTTAATTTCTCTTCTTGCATTCTCTGTTGATTGCATCGTGTGTAGAAGTTGATGCATTGTGGTTGTTATGGCCGCTGTTCACCCGCCCTACAGGCGCTCTACGAACAGCGGTCAAAAGGGGTTTTGAGCAATTTGCTCTTGGCCGCTCTACAGCCGCCCTACGTAGAGCGGTGCCACTGGTCGATTTTTTTGACCGCTCTTCACCCGCTGTTCAACCGCTCTACGTAGAGCGTGTGAACAGCGGTGCACAACCCGAGAGCAACCGCTCCTAGGTCGCCTGGAACTCGCCCTACGTAGGGCGATCATGAAGAACTTTGTTCTTCATTTCCCAGGTGGACCGCTGTTCAACCGCCCTACGTAGAGCGGGTGAACAGCGGTCAAGGCATATCTTCTGCAAACTTTTCAAAACGACGTCATTTCATCTAGGGGTCCTATTTAAGTATCATCTTCTTCCTTGCTCGTTTTTGTGAGCTCAAAATCAGACCTTAGAGTGAGAAACTCAAACCCTAGAGAGAGAAAGCTTCAATCTTGCTTCTTTGACTCTCCAAACTCAAAACCCATGTGCATCTAACATGTTTCATGCATCAATCTTCCATGGGTCTTCTTCATTTATGACTTGGTAAGTAGAACAAACACCACATCTTCATTTATTGTTCTATCTTAATCAAGACATGTCTTTTATTGCTTAGTTTAGCAAATCTTCACTTTTATTGCATATTTAGTGAAGTTATGACATGATTGGGTTTTGTTTGTGATAGCTTACATGATTAGGATGATTTTCCCTAAATAGCTAACCCTAGAACATTCTTGTACAATTGGTTGATGATTAGGTTGATAGATTAATGTTTATTTATCTAGTCAAGCTTAATTGAATGTTCTTGTGGATTTAATTGACAATTATGTTGTTAGAAATTCTCTACAACTAATTGAGTTCACATGTTTGGACATGTTGACATTGTTTGATAGCTAGGATTGTTTTGTGATTGATAACATCTAGCTAAGCTTTATGATATGTCATTTAGCTTTTGATATCTAGGATTGATTTCATTGATATATCATCATTCTAGGTAAGCATATAGAGTTGCCTTGCTCTTGTTGCATTTTGAGTATTTCATATATTCACTTAGGTTGTTTTCTCTTCATTGAGAACTAAGTCTTGTGTTGCTTCCGGGATTAGGTTGCATAAATCACAAGCATTGGGACTAGGTTCACTTATACCGGGAGTAGGTAGGTGTGTGATTACTTCCGGGATTAGGTTGTAATCGTTTTACACATTTAGTGGATTCGAGGTTCAAGTGTGGCTCACTTACATAGCCCGTGGTTTTTCCCGTGAGGGTTTCCACGTAAATATCAAGTGTCTTTTAATTTCCGCACCATATTACACTTGCTATTGTATTTTGACTAGTGGAGGGTATTTTCGTAATCTTGACCATTAACGAAAATTTGGTAAAATCGGATAAAATCTATTCACCCCCCCTCTAGATTAATATTGAACACACCATAATTTGTTTCACTTGACCACATGTTAGATGTTAGAAAAAGGCCAAGTGACAAAAGGGGTCTTGGGTTTAAGCATGACAAGGAGTCCTCCACCTCAAGCAAGACCGTATTTGTCAAGAGCATGAACACCAAGGATTCTCCTCCTCCTCAATTACCTTGGAAGAAAATTGACCTAGGAGAATGCTCAAGAGAAGGTGGCACCAGGAAGTCCACCTCAAGCTCAACCTAGAAGAGCTCATCAAGCTAACTTCCCTCAACCTAAAGTCCATCAAGGGAAGAGACCAATTATGCAAGTTCAACCAAGGAAACAGCCAAGTCTTGGTTAATAACAAAGATGGAGAGATCCATACCAACAACCAAGACAACCACAAAGACATGGGAATGCTCCAATGCATACTCAAGGTTATGGTATAATTCCTAACTTTATCCCTACATGTCATTTTTGTGGTATTGATGGTCACATTAGACCAAATTGCTTTCATTTTATCAAAATGCGTAAAGTAAAAAGTACGATAGTAAAGAAAAAGGCTAGAGCCAAGATGCATGTCCTTAGGAAAAATATAACCAATTTGTATGATCCTAGGACATCTAGAGCCCATGTACCATTGACCACTAGGAAAGAAAGTGTTTCACCTAGGTGGATTAGAAGAGATGTTTATTTTTGCCATGTTGCTCAAATTGCCTTGAAGGCAAATTCATCTAATTTTTGGTACTTAGATAGTGGGTGCTCTAGGCACATGATGAGAAACAAGAGTTTCTTCGAGACTCTTGTCATGGAGGAAGAGGAATTTGTCACCTTTGGTGATGGATCTAAAAAGAGAGTTGTAGGGAAATGAACCATCTTCATTCCCGGATTACCTTCCTTGTCCAATGCTTTATATGTTGATGGCTTAAAAACCAATTTAATAAGCATTTCTCATCTTAGTGATGAAGGATTCTCCGTCTTGTTTAGCAAAGATGATTGCTCAATCCTAAAGCCCGATGGACAAACCTTGTTGAAAGGTATGAGATCTAGCTATAATTGTTATTGTCTTGAAGCTAGAGTTGTCTCTTGTAATTTGTCCAAGGATGAGCAAATTGAGTTGTGGCAAGAAAGACTTGACCACATGAACTATCGAGATTTATGAATCTTAGATAAGTTCAATGTTGTGTGTTGCCTTCCCAAGCTTGGGAAGAAAGTGAATGGTGTTTGTAGACCTTGCAACAAGGGCAATAAACCAAGAGTATGCACAAGAAGGGCAAGTTTCTCTCCACTAAGGAACCTCTAGAGCTTCTCCACATGGATTTCATGGGTTCCATGCAAACCGAGAGTTTGGGTGGAAAGAGATACATTTTTGTTTGTGTTGATGATTTCTCTAGGTACACATGGATATATTTTCGTAGAGAAAAATTTGAATCTTTTGATAAGTTTAAAATGTTTTGCACAAAATTCAAAATAAAAAGCCTCAAACATTAAAAGCATTAAACGGATTAGAAGTGACCATGAGAGAGAGTTTGAGAATGTCTACTTTGAAAGCTATTGCAATAGCTTAGGCATCTCCCTTGAGTTTTTGGCTCCTACGACACCTCAACAAAATAGAGTTGTTGAGAGGAAAAATAGGGTCCTTCAAGAGATGGCCCGTGTGATGTTGCTTAGCAACAAGCCAAAGCTATCAACACGGCTTGCTAAATAGGAAATAAAGTCTTCCTAAGGCTCGATACTAGGCAAACCTCCTATGAGATATGAAGAGGTAGAAAGCCAAATGTTAGCTACTTCCACTCCTTTGGAAGCAAATGCTACATTTTAAAGACCGTGATCAACTTGGCAAGTTTGATGCTAAAAGCGATGAGGGTATATTTATTGTCTATGCCTTGAATAGTCGTGCCTATAGAGTTTTCAACTTGAAGACTCAAAGTGTCATGGAATCATCTAATGTTCTCATAGATGATAATAGGCCTAAGACTAATGACCTTGAGGAGGAGGTTGTTATAGTAAATGATTCTCCCTTGGAGAAGGTTGTGGAGACTCCTATTGGTGGGAGGTCTAATCTTGATGAAGATGACACACAACCTCTTGATAGAGTTCCTCTCTTGAACTCTAATGAACTCGCTCCATGGGTTAGACATCTCCATAACAAAGATGAAGTTATTGGAGATATGAATGAGAGTGTTAGGACTAGGCGTCAAATAGCTAATTTAATTAGCTACACATGCTACACCTTTCAAATTGAACCCAAAAAGGTTGATGAGGCCTTAAATGATGAATTTTGGGTTCATGACATGTAAGAAGAGCTAAACCAATTAGAAAGGAATGAAGTTTAGACTCTAGTTCCTAGGCCTAAGAGCACTAATGTCATAGGCACAAAATGGATATATAGGAACAAATTCGATGAGGATGGCAACATTGTGCGTAACAAGGCAAGACTTGTTGCACAAGGGTACTCTCAAATTGAGGGTATCGACTTTGAGGAGACATTTGCTCCCGTTGCCCGTTTAGAGTCCATTAGGCTTCCCTTGTCCATTTCTTGTGTGCACAAGTTCAAATTGCACCAAATGGACATGAAGAGTGCCTTATTTAATGGCTTCTTGCAAGAGGAAGTGTTTGTTGAGTAACCCAAGGGGTTTGTGGATGCACACCACTCCAACCATGTCTATCGCCTCAAAAAGGCTTTATATGAGTTGAAACAAGCACCGATGGCTTAGTATGAACGCCTCACTCAATTTCTTGTTGACAATGACTACACAAGAGGTAGTGTTGACAAGACTCTATTCATCAAGAGAAACAATGATGAGCTTTTCATAGCTCAAATATATGTTGATGATATTATATTTTGCTCCACCAACAACACCAAGGTCCAACAAGTTTTTGATGTTATATCTCATGAGTTTGAGATGAGTCTTGTTGGTGAGCTAAGTTACTTCCTAGACTTACAAATTAAGTAATTAAATGATGAGATTTTTATAACCCAAGCTAAATATGCTAAAAACCTAGTGAAAAAGTTTGACCTTGAAAATGCCAGACATTGTGATACACCCATGAGTACCACTTTGAAACTAAGCAAGGATGCTAGTGGAAAAAGTGTGGAACAAACTCTATATCGCGGCATAATTGGAAGCTTGCTTTATTTGACCGCAAGTAGGCTCGATATATCTTTTAGTTTGGGTGTGTGTGTGTGTGTGTGCTAGGTACCAAGCGGATCCTAAGGAGTCCCATCTCTCTTCCGTAAAGAGAATCATTTGCTATGTGAATGGGACATCCAACTATGGGATTTGGTACTCTTTTGACACTAATGCTAGTTTAGTTGGCTTTAATGATGCAGATTGGGCAGGAAATTGTGATGATAGGAAAAGCACATCGGGCAGTTGCTTTTTCCTAGGGAACAACTTGGTGTCTTGGTTTTGTAAGAAGCAAAACTCAATTTCTTTGTCCACGGCCGAAGCCGAGTACATTACCACGGGGAGTGGATACACACAACTCCTATGTCATATTTATGTTCAAACATGTATTTTTGGACTAGGAGATTTACTTAGGAAGTACTCTTTGAATGACCTATAGTTATCTCCATGACATGATGATTCTTTAAGTGACATGCTCAAAATGAAAAAGCATGAAATTCTTATGACATGCATAAAAATGAAAAGCATGAATTGATGATTGTAAATTCTTAAATGCAAAACTTGTGTGAAAAGCAATAATGAGACTTCAATGAATAAATGATCTTGTATCCGTTCTAAGGATGTTAAAATCCAATGTCCCTCTTTCTTTATTTGTTAAAACATGGCTACTATCATACGAGTATCTTACCTGGAAAAATCGAATAGGGTACAAAAGTTGCTCATGCCATGTTTTGCTTATAAAGTTGGATATAGTTGCTGACTAAATTGGAATAAATGAAAACTCTATATCCTTGCTTTAATTCATGACAAATGGTGAAATTGGTTTGAATTCTATTAGAAAACCTTTGTCATTTGCTTTGCCAAATACCATTGTATTTTGGACTTGAATGCAACATGTCTTGTATGCAAAGCATCTTAATCACACATTTTCATAAAATAAATCTCCTTGTTTCTCTCCAATTAATTGAGTTGCATAAAGTGGCTTATATGATTATGCAAATGTCTCATATGCTACCATCTCTCTTTGCTAAAATGACCCGGTTGGGGGATACTCTTTTGCCTATCTCATGACAAAAAGGGGGAGTAGTATGTGTAAGGGAGATATAGTAGCTAATTTGTATTTTGGGGAGATTACAAATTGAGGGGGAGTAACCCGTTGAGGGGGAGCATTACATTACACATTCATTGCATTATGTTACTTAATTTCTTTAAAATGCAAATGCTTGTTTTGATTTCACTTGATCACCTCACATACACTTGCTTTGGAAAGTGTAATTTTTTTTTTTTTGCTTTGAAGGATTGATTGTTCTACAAGAGATTGAAGTCTTCTAGTTTTTGCTTTTAATCATCTCTTTGTATTGTAGAAAATCATTGTTGACCTTTAGTTTCAATTTTGTTGTGAGGATTAATGTGAGTGGTGGTTTTGTCATGAAATAGCCAAAGGGGGATATTGTAAGTTCCTCAAGTTTGATTGGCTTATTTTGGTGACAAACCATAATTGGGATTTGAAATGTAAAGGGTAGCTTAGGTGTTGGTGATCAAGCACAAAGTCCCTCTCAAGACCTCAAGTTGATAAGCACTCCAAAAGTATATCTCTAGTGCTTAGTTTTCATTGAAGAGATCTAGTTGCACACACACACTTCTCATGCTTGCATAAGTGTTCATTGCTCTTGTGTGAATTCTCTTCACATTTTACACTTGCACTTCTTTGTTGTATCTTGTTATGTGTTAGTGTGTCTAGTAATTCGATTCCCGAAGATTGTTCGGAAATGTCCGTGTGCACGTTGGTGTGCTTGGTTTAGTGCGAGGATTGCCTTCGAAGAATGCCCTTGGCTTCTCCTTTGGTTTCACCACATTTGGTGAAATGATTGTTGTGATCGGTGGCCTGGTCACCGAATGGAACCGCTGTTTGATTCTAGAAGTCTCTGGAGTGATTTTGCGGTTATGATCGGCGGCCCTAACCACCGATTGAAACCACCGTTTAGACCTGATCGATTTTATCTCTCAGGTTTAATTATGCGGTTGTGATCGGCGATTATGAAACCGCCGTTGATCCCCTGTTCTCTCGAGTTCAATTCGACGATTGGAACGACGGTTTTGAAACCACCGAATAAAACCGCCGATTGGCGGGTTTCAGGGGTAAACTTGTCTTTTCACCAAGCCTTTTGTTGCTCTCTATAAATACACCATTATGTCACTCTCTTTCACTCAACTCTTTGAACATCAAGAACCCTAAATTTGAAAGAGAGATTTTTAAGAGAAAAAGCAACCAAGCTTGCTCATTTGATTCTCCAAACTAATATCCATGTGCATCAAACATCATTTAGGATCATCTAGGATGTATTCATGCATGGTTCTTCTTCAACACATGACTTGGTAAGATTGAACATCAAACTCATCCTTTTTTAGTGTTCATACTTGTCAATTTAATCTCTTCAATTACTTGTATGCTTTTAGATCATATTCCAATTACAAGATTGAGATTATTGTGTTGTTTGATTGTGAGTTGTATTTTGATAGCTATAACATCTAGGATTATTTTATCTATGATAAGCTATGTTGTATGCCATGTCAAATAGCAATTGATATCTAAGATTGATTTAATTGACATCTTTTAATCCTAGATAAGCATTTAGTGTAACTTAGCATTAAGTGTATATTTGGATATCATTGCATATTCACTTAGGTTGTTTAATCTCTTCATTGAGAAGTAAGTCTTGTGGCTAAGATTGCTTAGGCCGCAAGCAAATTGATCTAGGGTTACTATTAAAGGCCTGCGGGTAGTAGAGGTGGGTTAGTGACCGTGTAGGGTTTGACATGGTCAACCTAGGTTATGGACACCTTTACAAATAGTGATTTTGAGGATCGTGTGTGGCGCACATAACAGCCCGTGGTTTTTCCTTGTTGAAGGTTTCCACGTAAAAATCAAGTGTCATTTAAATTCCGCATTATATACTTGATTTTATATTGTGACTAGATTGGGGCTTAAAATTGAATATTGACTAATCAAGAAAATTTGGTAATATAACTTGATTAAAATCTATTCACCCCCCTCTAGATAATATTAGAACACGCCATATTTGTTTCAATAGCCATTTAGAAAATTCTCTTATGTCATTTAAATTCTAGTCAGATGATTCGGTTTGAAGCCTCATGTTTTTTTGTCGAAGTTAAAACCTTACAATAATCTCATAGATGCGATGAATTTATTGTTGCATGCACTATTTCTTGTCTACCACCTTAAGGAACAACTGGTAATATTTGTCTGAAGTCGCCTCCAAGAACAACAATTTTGCCTCCAAATGGTTCTTTAGAACTATTAGGATTGGAGACTTTGAGGATGTCTTTTAAGGTTTTGTCCAATGCTTCGGAATAGAATCTATGTACCATTGGAGCTTCATCCAATATAATCAATTTTGTCTTTGACAACAATTCAGCTTGAGGAGATCTTTGCTTGATATTGCAAGTCGAATCTTCATTTATTAGGATTGGTATTGAAAGTCTAGAATGAGTTGTTCTTCCCCAAGGGAGCAAGAGTGATGCAATACCACTTGAAGCAACACTAAGTACAATTTCACCTTTCAATCGAAAGGCTATTGATAGTGTTTCCAAATAAAAGTCTTCCCAGTTCCACCAAATCCATATAAAAAGAAGAAGCCTCCTTTATTCTCAGAAGCAGTTGACATTATCTCATTATAAAAAAAATTTTTGTTCAACAGTAAGACATGATAAATACTTCTTTTGCAACTCTGTCAATGGAGTTCTATCATCGCTCAACTCATCAAGAATCGACTTATTATGAACTTCAGAAAATAATACTACAAACTTCTTCCATTGCCATGGAGAATTTTTTCAACTTCAGCAAGGGCATTATTTTTTCTCTTCATCACTCATAGTCAAATCTGAATTCAATATTAGATACTTATAAGTTATTTAGGAGAAGAAAAGAAGAAAAATAAATTCATGAAAAGTATTTATCTTAAATACAAAAATGAGTACACATACATACTTTGACGACCTGTGACTCTTTTTTGATGATGAAGATTATCATCAAACAATAATTTCCAACAGCTTTCCCAAACAAACTTAGGTCTAGTCATACTATTAGAAAGTAACAAATTAGCAAAAAACCTTCTAATGTAATAAGCAAAGCCCCAGAAACTTGCCTCTTTTATGCCATCAATGTACTCTTTGTCATCATCCAACAAACCCAAACAGTAACAAGCATCTTTGATTGAAGGATACTTTACCCATTGATTGTTCTAATATCTTCATACCTTGTGCAGCCCTTTTGGGAATTTATCAACATTCTTAGATTGAAATCCTCCAGCTAGGGGGTACATGATTAATTCTTCCAATAGAAAAGCCTTTTTTTCTTTTTGTCCACTCTTGCTTGTCTTCTTTGTAAACAAACTTTGTCGGAAATTCAGAATAGGTCAAGTTCCTTGCTTTCTCATATTTCTTGTTTGCCCCTATCCAAGCTTCAAACATCTATTTCTTAGCATCAGCTTTCTTTAGAACATCCTCAATTGAATCACCATCCTTAAGACTGTTTTTTCTTGTGGAAAATGGAATGACAACCTTTGAATAAGGGGATATCTATAATGAATTTCGAAACCAAAAATCCTCTAAGCACCTTCACATGCTGATACATACCTACATTAAAAAAACATACATAATAAATATTAAAACAAAAGAAGCTCCATGAACTCAACCAAACTTATACATACCTACAATCATAGTACTTTTGGATTTCATTTGTAGATTTAGATTTGTCACCATCTGGAGTTGAATGAGAAAAAGCTACCATAACTCGATCATTCCCTCTGTGAATATATTTGAACAGATATTTAATAGCACTGGTTTGGCAAGTAAACTCAACATAAATGTGAGCTTGGTACTTTAGGAGAAGCTTCGGGTTATAAGGAACGACATAGTGATTGTTTAGTTCAATATTTTTGTCTTTACAGTTCTACCATCATCTCTCCTTCTATAATGAGGAAAGCCTTCTTCATCAATTCTGATCTTTGTAGTGAATTTTTAGGAAAACGTTTCGAGCATCTTCCTACCCTTCATGCAAGGAGAATTGAGATTTGCTTGTCCACATGGTCCATGTATCATATAAGTCTCATCAACTGCAAATAGTGTAGGATCCTCTATTTCATCAGGGATTGCAGCTAAAATCTATCAATGTCTTTAGCAGTACTTGGCTTGTCTTTTGGATGCATGAATTGAAGAATATGAGCATGAGGAAGACCCCGTTTTTGAAACTCAATCGTACAAACATCTGTTTACATAACAATTTTAACAATTAACACGTTAAAAGTAAATAAGTAAAGACAAAAACAATTTAATAATGACTCATAAATAAAATTTTTGTATGCTAAGAAGAATATTTTAAGTGTATATATATATATAATTCTTGACAACCTTTACCTAAATAAAGAAGATATGTAAGTCAAAGATGTAAAAAATCTAACTTGTATCTTTAAATAGGATGCATATGTTAAGATAATGAAATTGAAGAGTAAGTAAACAAAGACAAAGAAGAACTGTTACTCACATCCAATAACTCTTCAAAAAATGCAGCCTTACCTTAAATCTCTTAGCACCTGGATCCAATTTAACTTTAAAAACTCTACAAAGATTGTCAGGACGGTTCTCAGGTTTGAGGCCTCTTTTCTTTACAAATCTCATAGTCTCTGGCCATCTCAGATTGCAAGTTATAGTTATAAAGAGACTTGGATAACTAGCCCAACGGTAAATCCCAAAAGCATCTTTGGAATTCTCTAACATATATCTTGGTCCTCCTATAAAGAAGGATGGAAGTATTATTCGTTTGCCAATTGCAGATGCTTCTTTCTCACCTCGATTTAGAGCATCATTCATATCTTTATACAAATCAGCTCTTAATTGTGGCTGATTAAATTTGATAAAATTCAAACGCTCTACTTCAATTATAGTTTAAGCATTAACAATGAATTGTTGAAAGAGCTTTCTAGATTGAAAAAGAAGCTAAGACTCTTCGTCTCTATTTTGAAGTCTAAATGAAACAAACTCCCTCATGCTAACATTTGTTCTGTCGTTGTCTTTAGAACTTTCAGAAAGTTTGAACTTAACATCATCCCTATATCCATCTTCTCCATAAAGGAATAACAAAGGATACTGCAAACCGAGATACAAATGATGCTTCACATCAATTTGTTGCAATAACTAGGATTGTGTCTCAATGATTATGTCCCTATCACCAATTGAACTATCAATATCTCCAACAATTAAAGCATCCACTTCAGATGCAGTTGGTAGATTATAGGTTCTTCCATCCTTCGATCTATGTCTAATCAGCCTCATTTTAACCCCTGTAAAATCTTCTTCTTTATAACGATCCCTAGCATAACGAAAACTTTGTGCAAGGACGTTATTTTGATCAAGCATTTCCTTCAATGCAGCAATGATTTCAGGATATAAACTTCCAGATTTTTCACTTGAACTTAAAAAAAAAAGGTTTATTTATTAAAGAAAGCATTGAAAAGTAGACATAAAATACCTGACTAAATTAAAAATGAATTATATGATAAATACCTGAAACAATTCAATCTATTATTGATATCATCCTTTGTATCATTTATGTAAAGCTGTGCAAATTTAGGCTTTTGATTTTGAAGAGGAATAAGACCACCCAGATAGTGATGATTCTGTCCTCCAATTCTAAAAATAGGAGGATTAGAACTCTTATTGATTGAAGTATCAACCTTTCCTCCAAATGATGTAAAGGAGAACATCATGTTATATGCCCGGATATTATGTAGCAAAATGCTTGCTTCGATTATCTATATTACTGTGAAGATTGCGACAGATATTGAGAGCAGACTTCAAAAGTGGCAATTGAACTTTGCCATTCATACAACACAAAGTGAATTCTGGATTACCTATGTTACGATCTTTTCTATTTCTTTCTTGATACCACATCGTTGCACTGCAATGTTTGTAGATATATGTTGGATCACCAATATCCTAGTACTCTATTTTCACACAGTGGCACAAACACAAGAGATATTGAATTTTGATTAAAATAAGATTTCATGACACTTTCCAATATACATGAATTATAACACAAAAGTTTACCTTCGCTTACTTCAGTTTCAGCTTCACTTTCAAAATCTCTACTATAATCTTCATTCTCTATCATTAGAGAAATTAATGTATACTTGAATATATTAAGATAGAAAAAAAAAAAAAGAAAAAAAAAAGAAACAATTCAAAAATTGTGAAATATAAGAAACTTATAAGATACCTTCATCAGCAGAGTTTGACATTACATCTTGGGGTCCATCTAGATACATTGAATGTACAAAAAGAAAAACAACAAATCAAAGAAGTGAACAAATTATAATTTAAGTTGAAAAAGAGAACATATGGAAAATTACCATCATGAAGGTTAATGTTTGAATTATTCGAAGACCCTTCCTCAACATGAAATCCTGTATGAAAAAGAACTATTTTAGATAATAATATAGATGATTATTAAATAGATTAAGAAAAGAAAGTAGAGGAGATAATCCACAAACTCTTAATTTCATGTTACTGGAAACATTAGAAGCCTGTGAATTTTCTACTTCACTAATCAGATGTTCATTGAATGTGTTGGACACATTCTGTGAAATGGATTGGATAGTTTTGCAGCTTTGAATGACAAGTTTCCCAGTTCTTAATTCTAGTAGAAGTATCGTGATAACAGAATAAGAAGAAGAAAAAAAAAAAACTCTAAGATCAAAACAATATTCTACCATCAAAATATAAAATGATTCTATGGGGTGAGTAGGAATATACATTACTCTTGAAGCATTGATCGAATTCATAACATCATCTGGGGTAGCATGACTACATTCCATGGTCTTTTTAGGTAAATGGTCAGAGGGATTAGGAATGTTAGATGTTGAAATAGAATGATGAATAGATTTTCCCTTCATATAAACATATGGATATGCAAGGGAATTGCTATTGAAGATGAAATGGGGTACATATGTGAAAGTATACAAACAAGATTAAATTACTTAAAGTATACCTAGATTAGGTTTTTCGCCTATTTTCAATCTCTTGAACAAACCTACGTTTGTCCCTCAAGGTAGCTTTACATACAACATATATTTTATCATTTAGGCATTGTCTACATATATCAAGTTGTTGTATGAGGTATAATAGCACTAAAACACAATATCAAAGAATACTTTGTATATTAATATTGTTCAATGTAATACAAGAGTGAACAAATATATCTATACACAAAGAAACAATATATGAAGAATTACAAATACAAAAATGATATTAAATTGGATTGTCTTACAAATCACACTTTATAAATACTTGTTCAAATATATAACTCAAGTGAATGATATTCAACAAAAATAAAACATACACATATACAAAATAAAAGAGATAGAGATAGAGAAAGAGACAATGGACACAAAGATTTTTATGTGGTAAACCTCCGAAGAGGAAACATCCACGGGTTGAATCCACAACCACCGGCAAAGCAATACACTATATGAAAAAGGAAATACACACTCAAGGCTATCAACACGATGATATCTACCTCAAGCTATCAAATCCTAATCTACCTTCGGGCTAGTGAACCACTAAGCCCTACTCCCTATCCAAAGTGTGTCCTACACCTTTAGGAAGTAACTTCCTATCCAAGGCTCTCAAGCCTCTAGGAAGATTCCATTGCTTAGCAATTCAGATCACAAGGATCCTAATCAAGCTCCCTTAGCTCAACTATTCGGAATACCAAACTCCTTGCTAAGACTTTTGCTTGGCTATCCGGAACTCATTCCTAGCCAAGTCTTCTATGCTCAAGTTAAAGCTTCACTCACTTTAACAAAAGACTTCAACCTTTCCTCAAAGCAAATGATCTAGGTGATACAAATGATGCAAATCACAATCAACACAACATAGAACATGTGATCAAGACATTCTATGGAACAACTAGATCTAAACATGTGAGAACACAAGTAATAAAAGTCTTGATGCAAAAACATGAATTATACCTAGAGCATGTGACAACACCTAACACAAAAGCTCATAGTTCCATTCACACAAATAACACTTGAGTAGATCATAATCATGAAGCATATATTCAAGATGTTATAAACATACATATAAATGCTAGAAACATAGAATGTATTCAATGAATATTCTAGCCAAATATTTAGAGTATGGATATAATGATAAATCAATTAAATCCTAGATGTCTCTAAAAACACATACACGAGCATTAATCCTAGATTTTATCAATCAAAAGATCAAAGCATATTTCAAGGATTATTAATCATAAAATGATTCAATCAAGTCTCTAATAATCCTAGATGTCAATCTAATCATAGTACAACTCTCAATCATGTGAAAAATCATAGAATCCAAGAATCTAGTTCACATATGTCTCTAATTAGACTATTGATTAGGATTGATTATGAAACTATCTTTCTCAATAGAATTCACCATACATATACATACATATAGAAAAAGAAACCCCAAGCAAATTGAAGGTTATAAAAGAAGAAATCACAAAGATATGAACACTACCTTGCAATCACGAGCTGGTTCGGTTTTCTGTTGTAGAACCACTAGAAAAAATGATCAAACAGCTGTAAGACCACTTGGAAAAAGTAAAGAACTTGATTATGAACAATCTCCAACTTGAATCAACCAATTCCAACTCCGTATGAGAAAGTTATGGTGTTTGGAAGGTGAGAAAAGTTGAGAGAAAAATTCTGGTTAGTGATTTCCAATTTTTTTCTTCTTAGAATGAATGGGAGGGAATGGAGGAAATTTAAAAGGAAGAGAGAGAGGGAAAAAAGGGCCAATGGGCATGTGCCACATTAGCACCCCGTGTGGGGTGCGTGTGGCACACGAGGACAGAGGGTTGTCCAGCCCGTGTGTCACATGTGGACACCATGCTTGGCCATTTGGCCGAGCAACCTCCTCCCACGCTCCGCTCGAGTTCTTCTGCCATATCCGAGCCTTCAAACTCCGATTTCAAATTCATCTTTGGATTACAAATCGTGACTCCCTCACGCACAATGAAAACTATGAAACTTTGACAAAAAGTTAAGAATTCATCTCGGAAAATGACGATGAACACAACTCAACGAATGAGAACGAAAAGTAGCGTAGCTACATCGTTTGGACTTGAAACCAAATGAATGAGTAACCAAAATGATTGGGACTCTATAAGAAATCATAAGAGATTATGTTCATGTCCAAAAATAATAAAACGTAAATAAATAAGTACAACACCACACATGTATGCCGTTTCCTAGATATAGTCTTAGAACATGAAATTCTACAATGTATGAGAATTTGAGTTCAATGTAAAAGCATATAAAAACATGTGAATCTGCTATATAAATGTTGCACTACAATGCAGAGACACATATGAATGATTTACGTGTATATGTCTATGCCTTGAAGAAGAATGAGGTTTATATTACATTAGTTGTGCAATGTAGTCCATTCCTCTTCGAAAACACCTTCTTGCATGATCTTGTGGCCACGTCTTTCTTTGAAGCTTCGAATCATCAACCTAAGACCACTAATCAAATACAAGAAAAACATTGTTTTGATATGGAATATATGCCAAGACAAACTAAAAACCTAACTATAAGAATTTCCACTCAAATTCAAAATTGCAAATAGAAAAGAAAAAAAGAAAGTTAAACTCAATTCAAAGCATAAAAAGTTAAGCCGAAACTTGATAACAATTTCCAAAAGTATTAACTACAAATATAGATGGAACATGTCACACTTAGTTAGCATACTAAAATAAATATTAATAATTCAAACTCATACCATTTGAAGCACCACTGAACGTCCTCTTGTTAAAAGGGGGAGTTGATTGACATGAAACTGTAGAATTTGGAATAGATTGAATAGGAGTACTTGGAGACTGATGGGAGCTGCATCACTTTTGTAACATAATAGACTTTCTCCTATGTCTTGCTACTTTCTTTTCATCTTCCTTGCTTCTTTGTACACCATCTGAAGAAAAAAAAAAAAACGTGGGACATTCTTAAAAACATATACAGAGGAAAATGAAACATAAAGAAAAGAGTTGTTGAACTAAATAACCTTTAATTTGATTTGAGCTTATATAGGAATATGGGGACATGTATATATTTAGTTAGGGTAATAAATATTCTACTAATAACAAAAACCACAATGTAAGTAAAGTTTGCTTAAATGTTTCTAATGCATACCATTTGAAATATCACTTAAAGGCACTCTATTAATAAGAGGGGTTGTATGACATGAAATTGTAGAAGTTGGAATGGATTGAATAGGAGTACATGGAGACTTTGGACTGGACCGCTTTTGTAACATAATAGACTTTCTTCTCATTCTTGCTACTTTCTTCTCATCTTCTTTGTTTCCTTGAAAACTATTTGAATTAAAAAATAATAATTTAAACATGAGAACATTTATAAAATTGTAAACATATATATAAGGTAATTTTAAAAAGAAGAGTAGTTGATATTTATTTATGGTTTGCTTTAGCTTTGTATAGTGATGTCAATGTACATATGGTAGATAATTTAAAGAAATTAACATATATATATATTAAATTAATCATTGACTTTACTAAGGTCAATGGTTAAGGCCTATATATTTTTTCTAATACATAGAAAACAAATTAGTGTATAAGATTGAAATAAACTGTATGATAAGAAATTTAATCTTGACTATGGAACAAAAACATCAAATATTCAACAAATATGTACAGATAAGTCAAAATTTTAAAAGTAATTGAAAATGATTCCAAAACCTTACCATTTGTAATATCACAAAGAGGAGATTTCTGAAAAAGGCACTGACAAAACTGAATCGGCAGAATCATGAGAATGAGGCACATGAGAAGAATTTGCAAAATTCTATCTGGTTGGTAACACATTCTCTAAGTGAATTGGTTTATGTATTTTGGGATGATTTTGGGACATTTTGTATTGTTTTCTCATTGTTGATACCTTCTTGTTGAAATCATCCCTATGCAAAAGTTAAAAGAAGCTAAACATAAAGATGCATAAGATCTATATTAAGTTCCAGTGCATTTATCAAAATAGAATGTAATAATGAAAGTCATAAAAAGTAGACATTATGTTGGCATGTTTTTCTGAAAAAGGCACTGACAAAACTGAATCGGCAGAATCATGAGAATGAGGCACATGAGAAGAATTTGTAAAATTCTATCTGGTTGGTAACACATTCTCTAAGTGAATTGGTTTATGTATTTTGGGATGATTTTGGGACATTTTGTATTGTTTTCTCATTGTTGATACCTTCTTGTTGAAATCATCCCTATGCAAAAGTTAAAAGAAGCTAAACATAAAGATGCATAAGATCTATATTAAGTTCCAGTGCATTTATCAAAATAGAATGTAATAATGAAAGTCATAAAAAGTAGACATTATGTTGGCATGTTTTTCAAGATGAATGTTACCAAGAAAGTGCTATTCTTGGTGTTAATATTGAAGGCTAGTAGTTTTTGATGCTTCGTATTCTGTTATAAGGAATACAGATAATTACAAACACAAATAAGAGATGTTGCGCTAATGAAATTGTTCCCAAGGTATAATATTAAAGATTTAGTGTGCAGCTACCATGACAATATATGATGATGTATAAAAGTTGAGTTCAAATGATTTATTGTGATTTATTATATAGGGCCATTTTTTTTTTAAAAAGTAATTTATGGCTTGGTTGCATCTAGAAGTAATAAGGAGACCACATCTATGAACACGTTCCCCCTATTCATAGGCTAATTACACATGCACCAGTTTATCTTGTATGCCAAATTTCAAGAACACCAATTCCAATTACCATTAATAATTTCTCAAAAAAAAAAAAAAAAAAGCAATAAATACATGCAAAATTTTGCACCACAATAGAAGTTAGTCACTTTGATCCTAATGGCAAATTTGACACTTAAATAGAGGCACAAATGCCAATACAGAACATAACACTAAACAAAAGGCAACTCAAAGACCATAAAGAGGCCTTACAGTGACTCAATCTAACTCATAAAACATAACATAAGATTTATTGTGCACAATAGATTTCTACTCAATTGGAAACTCACAAAGCTAAACATTAAAGATGCATAAGATCTATGTTATGTTCTAGTGCATTTGTCAAAATAGAATGTAATAATGAAAGTGCTATTCTTGGTGTTAATACCAAAGGTTAGTAGTTTTTGATGCTTCGTATTTTGTTATAAGGAATATAGATAGTTACAAACACGGATAAAGAGATGGTGCACTAATGAAATTGTTCTCAAGGAATAACACCAGCAAGGAAAGAATAATAGATAGTAGATATTAAGGTGACACTATTTTATATAGTTACTTTTTCAATGAAAGTGCTACCTTACTTAAGTTAATCATGTCAATTAAATATCTAACCAACAAAATGACTATTGGCAGGGAAATAGTATAATATTAAAGATTTAGTATACAGCTACCATGACAATATATGATGAAAAGTAGAGTTTAAAAGATTTATTATATATGGTCATTTAAAAAAAGTAGTTTATGGCTTGGTTGCATCCAGAAGTAATAAAGAGACCACATCTGAAAATACCTACAAGGTTATACTAAACAACCTAGGAGGGGGGGGGGGGGGGGGGGGGGGTGTGTGGTGAATAGAATAACACACTAGTTTTAAAAACTCTTTCGTAACTTGTGTCAAAACTTTGGTGAGCATATAAATTAACCTTGAACAAGATTGTTATGAGAAAACAATTTGCACAAGTATGCTCAATTCACCACCCTTAGTCTACAAAACATATACCAAGAAACAATGTGTCTCATATACAAGAATATTCAATGAAGAGCACATTTTACAAGTTGTATTATGAATATTACAATGAAAGATCACTAAGTAAAACTTTACAACTTGATATAGAATATTGCAAGATACAATGTTTAAATACTTACAAGATACAAGAAACAAATGTTGATTCAACAAACAATGTGTGCATCTCTTTCTTTATCAATAACATGTTTACAAGGATGTGAGGAATTGAAGATCATAAACAAGTTATATTTAACAAACATACAAATATAAAGAGATAGAGATAGAGACATTTGGCACAATGATTTTTACGTGGTAAACCATCAAAGAGGAAACATCTACGGGTTGAATCCACAACCACCGGCAAAGCAATCCACTATATGAAAATGACTTACACACTTAAGGCTATCAACACATGATATCCACCATAAGCTATCAACTCTTAGTCAACCCTCGGGCTAATGAACCACTTAGCCTACTCCCTATCCAAGGTGTGTCCTATACCTCTAGGAAGCAACTTTCTATCCAAGGCTCTCAAGCCTCTAGGAAGATTTCCTTGCTTAGCTATCTAGATCACAAGGATCCTAGTCAAGCTTCCCTAGCTCAACCATCCGGAGTACCACACTACTAGCTAAGATTTTTGCTTGGCTATCTATAACACTTTCCTAGCCAAGTCTTCTTGCTCAAATTGAAGCTTTTTTTCTCCTAGAATTACCTAAGCAACAACTATTACAAATATAGAGAGTTTTGCAATGGAATCAAGCCAATACAAATCAAGGATCTTACAATCTCCCCCTTTGGCTATTCCATGGCAAAACCTCATCCTCACCATACATTGTTCACTCCAATAAACTCAATGTTGATAGCATTCTCTCATCCTCACATTACAAAGAGATCCCTAGACTAAAAGATCTTCAAGTCTTCTTGATTCTTCAAGAATCCCTTCTTTGAACTTCAAAGTACCTATGAGAAAAGAAGCAAACCAACAAGAGATCTTCTTCCAAAGAAGAATGGTGAGATATTATCACAAAAACAAATAACAAAACTTCCCTTATCTCATAAAAAAAATGCATTATCTCAAACGTATGAATGTTTACACATATAAGCTCTCCTTTAGATCCTTAACACAATAAGGCAAGGAATCTTTTCTCTCCCTTAAGATAAGAATTCTCCCCCTTAAGACAAAGTGTCCAATAAATCACAAAGAGGTACAAAACTCACACAATAGGAACATTTTTCCACATAAGGTGAGGTATACAAATCTCCCTTATGTCAAACATGGATTCCCCCATATTAAACATGGTGAGGTATACAATTTCTACCCCTTTTTTGTCAAGGAATAAACAAAGGGCACAAGAGATAAAGAATGAGATATTAAGCAAATAAATCGTATAGAAAGCGAAGTTGAATAAACTAAAGCTCCCTTTTAACATATGCTCCACATATTATCACCAAGTAGATTTGTTCACAAGGAACTATGAATCACAAAAGCATAAATTTTACTCTTAAGCACATGGGTCATATCTACCAAATTCAACAATTGCATGAACAATCATATCAAACCCAAATATGAAGGAATTGGAATCAATAACAATCATCTTGACCCCATTTAAGAAGAGATTTGATTACAACCATAACTACTATCACTGTTAGGTTTTTGGTTGTTGTTGGCATGTATTCCATATCAAAACGTTGTTTATCTTGTAATGTTTAAGTGGTCTCATTGATGATGATACAAAGCTTCATAGAAATATTTGACTACGGTATATGCAAGATGATGGCTTGTTAAGGGGAATTAGCTTCATTGCTCATCAAAGGTATAATTGACCTCATTCCTCTTACAAGGCATAGGCACACACACACAAATCATTCATAAGTGTCCCTGCATCATTGCACATCATTTATATAACACATTCACATGATTTTGTATGCTCATGCATTAAACTCAAATGCTCATACATTTTAGAGTTGCATGTTCTAAGACTATGTCTAGGAAATGACATTCATATGTGAACTTGTATTTGTATGTTTGTATTTCTTGTGTTTTGGACTTGTACATGATCTTAATTGATTTCTTATTGATTCCTGATAATTTCGGTTACTCATATGTTAAGTTTCGAGTCCAAACGATGTAGCTACGCTACTTTTCATTCTCATTCTCATTCGTTGAGTTGTGTTCGTCGTCGTTTTCCGAGATGAATTCTCAACCATTTGTCAAAGTTTCGTAGTCTTCATTGTGTGTGAGGGAGTTACGATTCGTAATCGGAAAACGGATTTGAAATCGGAGTTCGGATGCCCGAATACGGCTGAAGAACGTGAGAGGTTCGCGGGAGAGGCAAGGTGGCCAAAGGCCATGGCCTAGCCACCACGTGTGGAGGCCGTGTGCGACACAGCCCAACCAGCCCTCTGGTCTCGTGTGGCACACGCGCCCCACACGTGGGCATGGCTGGTGTGGCCTATTTGTTTTTGGACAAAAATGCCCTTCTCTCCTTCCTTTTTAAATGCCTTAATCTCCCTCCATTTGTTTTCAAGAAGAAAAGTTTTGAAATCCCGTCTAGGATTTTCTCTCCAATTTTCTCAACTTCCAAACATCATAACTTTCTCATACGAAGTCGGAATTGAGTGATTCAAGTTGGAGATTGTTTGTAATTGAGTGATCTACGTTTTCCAAGTGATCTTGCAGCTGTTTGATTGATTTTTGGAGTGATCTACTCAGAAAACCGAACCAGCTCGTGAAATCAAGGTAGAGTTCATATCTTAGTGATTTCATCTTTTTAAACCTTCAATTTGCTTGAGGTTTCTTCTTTTATATGTATGTGTATGTTTAGTGAATGCTATTGAGAAAGATAGCTTCACAATCAATCTAATTGAAAAGTCTAATTAGAGACACATGTGGACTAGATTCTTGGATTCTTTGTTTTTCACATGATTGGGAGTTGTATTGTGATTAGACTGACATCTAGGATTATTTGAGACTTGATTGATTCATTTTATGATTAATAATCCTTGATATGTGTCTTTGATTCTTGATTGATGATTTCTAGGATTAGAGCCTTTGTATGTGTTTTTAGAGATATCTAGGATTGATTTGTTTTTAACAATATCTCCTATCTCTAAATCTTTGGCTAGAATACTTGTTGAATACATTTTGTGATTCTAGCATTTTTATGTATGTTTATAACATCTTGAACTTGTGCTTCATGTATATGAATTGTTCAAGAGTTATTTGAATGAATGAATCTAGGAGTTTTATGTGTTAGTTGATTTCACATGCTCTAGGTTTCCATTCATGATTTTGCATCTAGATTTCTATTGCTTGTGTTTTCATATCTCTAGATCTAGTTGTTCCATGGAATGTATTGATCACATGTCTATGTTGTTTTGATTGTTTGCATCATTTGCATTTACA
Source organism: Acer campestre (assembly GCA_954870605.1). Classification (NCBI taxonomy): domain Eukaryota; kingdom Viridiplantae; phylum Streptophyta; class Magnoliopsida; order Sapindales; family Sapindaceae; genus Acer; species Acer campestre. The sequence continues at coordinate 42,203,327 of OX940800.1, forward strand.
TGATCACACTAGGAAGTCTTTGTAAAAGGCATGAAGTCTTGGTCAGAGTCGGGATGACTCGGATAGCCAAGCAAGAAGTCTTGCCTAGAGTCTTGAGGAATTGGATAGGTAAGCAAGAAGTCTTGTCTAGAGTTGGGATGACTTAGATAGACAAGCAAGAAGTCATGGCTAGAGTCGGGAGGACTTGGATAGTCATGCATGGGAGGCTTTCTAGGGGCAAGTGTGCCTTGTATAGAGAGTTGGCTTATATATTGGTAGGCCCGGGTGTTTGGTTAGACATAGAGTCCGATAGAGCGGGGTACATGGGATATGTATGCACTCTTGAGGAATTTCTAATCTTCCAACGATGTTGGTTTGGTATGAGTTCCAATATGTGGTTTACATCATTGAGGGATTTTGTATCTTCCAATAGGGATTGGGTAAATATAGACTCCACATAGGTTGGTGATCTAGGATTGATCACTTTGTGGAATTTCTAATTTACTTTCCAAATATATATAAGTACCCAATGGTTGTAATTCAACCCGTGGATGTTTCCTCCTTGGAGGTTTTACCACGTTAAAAAATCCCTTGTGTTAATTCTTTCTATCTCTATCTTCTATATTTGTTTTTGTGTATGTTTTAATCTTGTAGTACAATCTTCACTTGTGATGTTTTTGGATACAAGATTTTGTAAAGTGTGATTTGTAAATATATTCTTTTGATCATATTTGTAATTACATTTCTTTTGTATATTGTTTAGAATTTTATGTATAGCAATATTTGTATATACTTGTAACAATTGAACATATATTGATATACAAGTATTCTTGTTAATTGTTTTTGTATTTTCTTTATACCTTATACAACTTGTTGATACTTAGACAATGTATGAATGATCACATGATAACTTGTCTTAGTATGATTCCGTGATGTTTGTGTTGTATGTAAGGCTACCTTGAGAGACAAACTTAAGTTTGTTCAAGGGATTGAAATTAGGCGAAAAACCTCTTCACCCCCCCCCCCCCTTCTAGGTACGTCTTAAACAATTTAACCTTGTTTGTATACTTTCAATCACTTTAAGCAAGGAGGAATTTCCTGCAACTATAATCCATATAATTGATTACAACCACAATTACTATCACTCTAAGCAAGGAGGAATTTTTTGCAACCATAATCAATTAACTTGATTACAACCACAATTACTATCGACCCCAAACAAAGAGGAACTCATTGCAACTACACTCAATTAAATTGATTATAACTATAATTACTATCGACCCCACACAAAGAGGAACTCATTGCAATTACTCTCTTAACCTCAAGATGAAGATTGATTGAAATCTCAACTACTATACAACCTCAAATAAGGAGAAGGCGATTACAAACACAATCATACAATTATTACAAAAATATTCATGCATTAATTGTGATCAAACATACAAAGACATATATCATTATGAAGAATCATCATGCATATCAAGACATATGAAATAACATCTTCAAGATTCATCATATCAATCAAAACAATATGCCAACATTTATCAACTCAAAGCATGTGAACATATCATAAAAGAGAACAAAGTCTAGCATATTATGCACCCCTTTCGTAAGAGCTCTATCTAAGATCAAGATAGAAAATTGTTCACAATAAAATCTACACAATCACACATTCAAGCAATAAGAGAAAATATTTCATCACTTTTCAAAGTCCAAAAGAGAATCATAGATTTTCATTAATCTCTCAAAAATATTCTCACATTGCTAATAAATCAAGCACATAAGCAAAATATGTGTGTGTGTGAATGCTTCTCACATATATAGAAGGAGTAATTGTGATATCAACATGCAAACAATTTCCACACATATCCAACTAAAGCATTTCCAAAAATAGGTCAAACCGATATTCATCTAGGTTTTTGCTTTAAAAGAATGTGCATGTGGCCCATTTACCCATTTTGAAACAAATTACGGTGTGTTCAATGTTAATTTAGAAGGGGGGTGAATAGATTTTATCTGATTTTACCCAATTTTCATTAATAGGCAATATTACAAAAATACCCCTAATAATCAATACAAATATAGCAAGTGTAATATAGTACGGAAATATTAAAAGACACTTGATATTTACGTGGAAACTCTCACGGGAAAAACCACGGGCTATTAAGTGAGCCACACTCGAACCTCGAATCCACTAAATGTGAGAAAGATTACAACCTAATCCCGAAAGTAATCACACACCTACCTAATCCCGGTATGAGTGAACCTAGTCCAATTGCTTGTGGTTTACGCAACCTAATCCCGGAAGCTACACAAGTCTTACTTCTCAAAGAAGAGATAACAAGTCTATGTGAATATATGAATACTCAAAATGCAATAAGAGTAAGGCAACCCTATATGCTTATCTAGGATGATGATGTATCAATGAAATCAATCCTAGATATCAAAAGCTAAATGACATATCATAAAGCTTAGCTAATCAAGATTAAACAAAACCTAGATAGCTATCACAATACAACACTCAATCATATTCATCACAAACAATCTCTATCTTGTATTTAGCATGTGAACTTTAAACATACAAGTAATTAAAGAGATTTCTTGATAAGAAAGAAACTAAAATTAGATGAAGTTAGTCAAAATCTTATCAAGCAAGTTGTGATGATGCAAAGCTATGCATGAATGATCCTAGATGAACTTGATGAATCAAATGAAAAGCTTTGAGTGTTTAAAGGTGAGTTCTTGATGATTTTTCTCTCAAGTTTTTCTCTCAAGTGTTTCTCTTTTTGCTTTAGGGTTCTAAGGAGTCAAAGAACTAACTTAGAGAAAAGAGAAAGCATGATATTTATAGGCATAAAAAACAGGGCATTTGAAAAGACAAGTTTGCCCCTGAAAACCCACGATCGGCAGTTTCATTAGGCGGTCAGGCCACCGATCACAACCGCCGAATTGGTCCCGAGAGAAACAGGGGAGCAACAGCGGTTTCATTCAGCGGTTTCGAAACCGCAGATCTAACCGCAGAATCAAACCCGAGAGATTAAAATCAATCAGGTATGAAATGCGGTTTCAAATCGGCGGTCAGGCCGTCGATCTAACCGCAGAATCAGACCAGAGACCTCTAGTCCAAAACGGCGGTTTCATTCGGCGGCCAGGGCCGTTGATCTAACCGTTAATTCACCAAAAGTGGTGAATCCAATGGGATGGCCAAGGCAATCACCAAGAGCGGTCTTCACGCAAAACCAAGCACACTTATGTGCAAGCGCAGACGTTTCCGAACAACTATGGAAAACGAATTATAAGACACAAACACATAATAAGATACATTTCATAAAAGTGCATGTGTGAAAGTGACATGTGAAGAGAATGCACACATATTAAAATATGCTAAGTGAGTGTGTGCTACTAAATCTCTTCAATGAAAAACTAAGCACAAGAGATATACCTTTAGCGAGCTTGTCACCTTGAGGTCTTGAGGGCATTAAGCTTGATACTTAAACACCTAAAACTACCCTTACAAGTCAAACCCCAACTTGTGGTTTGTCTACGAAATAAGCCAATCAAAATGAGAATCCTTACACATTCCTATTTGTCAACCCGAACTTTTCACAATTCTTAACTATACACCATTAAGCCTTTTGATTTTTTGATTTTTGATTTTTTTTAGGCTTTAAATCAAAGATTTTTTTTTTATAATTTTTTTTTAATGATTCTTTCAACACTTCTTTGATTTTTTTTTTAACATAAACATAGACACCTTTTGGCGGCTTTCACTCATCACAATAGCGTAGCCCTTTCCAACATTGAGCGGCTTCACAACCAAGGTGTGTAGCCCTTTCCTAGAGGGTGCTCGTTGAATACTATGTAGTGCCGAAGCAAAATGGATACATATCATAGGTCATCTATCATGTACTAAGCAATAGGCTTCTAGATGCATCCATAATCTACATACTTTCAACCATATATACTCAAAACTAAAACATATTAGAGAAACATTAGTGCACTTTTCAAAAATACGATTTTCAAGCTCAAGTGCATGATCTATAAACAATAAAAGTTATTTGTTTAAGATCATTACTACTCAAGTGAGTAGCTCTCAAAGATATTGATATTCAAATTAAGTTTTGCTCATCAAGCCACTCAACAATCACACACGCATTTCAAACATCATGAATAAGATCATTGTGAACACATCACTAAAAGATCTTTAGAGAGCACATGTCAATGGGAACCATATGAATGTTATACTAGTTCTCTAATATGACATGCTACATGATGTAATGCAAACATAGAGTCGAAAGATGAAAAGCTAGAAAGCAAGCATTAGGATATAAAAATACCTAAGCAAGCTTTTTCATTAAATGCAAAGCCTTCGCTCTTTTTATGAGCTCTCTTGGCTTATTAGTCCTCATGACAACAAGTTGTTGATGTGTTATCTCAAGAGAATAAAGACTTAACATTTCAACTCAAACACTTAAAAAAATTACTTTCTCCAAAAAATCATTACCATATAGATTTCATAATATACAACTTCTCAAAAGTTAATTAACGGATTTTGACTATCATAGTGAAATTTGTGAGATAGCTAAGTTCATGTCAAAGTGATAAAGAAACAAAGCTAGCTAGCTAAGTTACTCAAAAACTTGACACTAATCTTAAAGCAAACTCACATGTGCAACTTACACTAATGGTAAGAGCACTCACCCTTTGACCCATTTGGTCTTGGGTGCACAAACACATAAACCTTCATAATCATTTTTCATGGCAATATTATATCTAGAAGATAAAACATTAACTATCTTCTCTATAAAGATATTCTCATGTTATACATAACATAATTGCCATCAACAAAGATATTATCAAAACTATGCATATGATCATGTGAAGCACTCATTTTCACCCAAATCTTCTTAACAATTTTCATCACATTATTATCATTATCACACACAAAATTCAAAATGTTATCATGCAAGAAACATTCATAGAAGAATTTCTCATCTCATTAACATACATCTCATTCCCTAGTTTGCATTGTCTAGTAAACTCATGGCATCTAGATTTAGTATACACTAGAACATTTCAAAAATGGCAAACTGGAATACATATGGAGATAATACTATTTAGGTGAGAGTGTATCGATGGTGAAGGCTCCTTACTCTTCTTGATTTTGCACTTGACCTTGGAAGATTGGCCTTCGAATTTCTTTTGTTCCTTAGTGACTTGTCTTTAGTTGTAGGAGACTCAACTTGCTCAACTTTAAAGCTTAAGTCACTTGAATCTTCATGAAGAACACCAAGCTCTTTAGCCTTCATGATTGCCAACTCCTCTTCCTTGCCATTGATAGTTTCCTACAAGAAAAACAAATTATTAGCAAAATCACTCATTAAACTATCTAACACAAGAGCATCTTTAACCGTCTTCTCTTCTAGACATTAATCACTTCATTCTTCACTTCAACTTTCTTCAAGGCTTTATCTCCTTACTTCTCAAGAGATTGAGCTCTTGCCATCAAGTTGAAGTTGGTGGTCTTTGATCATGTCTAGAATGATCATCCTCCGGGAAAACTTTTTCTTCTTTGCTTTTATCACTAACATTCTTTTCAAGCTTATCAACAAAATTGTTAGTAGACAAATGAAATATAAAACAAGAAGAACCTATTTCGCAAGTAGCTTGGAATTAATTCCATGCCTCTTTTGCCATAATAAAATCTTAATTAAGAGCAAGGTGTTTAAAAAGTTACACCACTATTAATGGCAAAAAGGTCTAAAAGTTTCAACTTCTCAAAAATAAACCTCATTCATACTTCATGAACATATTGGTTTAGAGAAACTACTCCATCAAATATAAAACATGGAGAAGAGAAACCTTTCTTGACAATCCAACCAAGCTTGCTCATCACTAGACTTAGGGAAGTCTTACATGAGCATTTTTAACAAAACAAACATTTTCCCAATCAATAAAGAAGGACAACTATTGCAAACAATTATAGATAAAAAGTTGTTATCATAGTAAATAACCTTGTAGATCCCGAATCACACTAATTGTTTTAAGTGACCCGCTTTGATACCAATTGAAAATGCCTATAAGGTTATACTAAACAAACTAGAGGATGGGGGGGGGGGGGGGGGGTGAATAGGTTGACACACTAGTTTTAAAAACTCTTTCATAACTTGTGTCAAAACCTTGGTGAGCATACAAATTAACCTTGAACAAAATTGTTATGAGAAAACAATTTGCATAAGTATGCTCAATTCACCACCCTTAGTCTACAAAACATATACCAAGAAACAATGTATCTCATATACAAGAATATTCAATGAAAAGCACATTCCACAAGTTGTATCATGAATATTACAATGAAAGATCACTAAGTAAAATTTTACAACTTGATATAGAATATTGCAAGATACAATGTTCAAACACTTACAAGATACAAAAAACAAATGTTGATTCAACAAACAATGTGTGCATCTCTTTCTTTATCAATAACATGTTTACAAGGATGTGAGGAATTGAAGATTATAAACAAGTTATATTGAATAAACATACAAATATAAAGAGATAGAGATAGAGACATTTGACACAATGATTTTTATGTGCTAAACCTCTGAAGAGGAAACATCCATGAGTTGAATCCACAACCATCGACAAAGCAATCCACTATATGAAAATGACTTACACACTCAAGGCTATCAACACATGATATCCACCCTAAGCTATCAACTCCTAGTCAACCCTCAGGCTAGTGAACCACTTAGCTTACTCCCCATCCAAGGTGTGTCCTACACCTTTAGGAAGCAACTTTCTATCCAAGGCTCTCAAGCCTCTAGAAAGATTTCCTTGCTTAGCTATTTAGATCACAATGATCCTAGTCAAGCTTCCCTAGCTCAACCATCCGGAGTACCACACTCCTGGCTAAGACTTTTGCTTGACCATCTAGAACACTTTCTTAGCCGAGTCTTCTTGCTTAAATTGAAGCTTCTTTTCTCCAAGAATCACCTAAGCAACAACTATTACAAATATAGAGAATTTTGTAATTGAATCATGCTAATACAAATCAAGAATCTTACAACATCTATGAACATGTTCTCCCTATTCATAGGCTAATTACATATGCACTAGTTTATCTTGTATTTCAATTTTCAAGAACATCAATTCAAATTACCATTTGTAATATCACAAAAAAATAACCCAATAAAAACATGCAAAATTTTGCACCATAATAGAAGTTAGTCACTTTGATCCTGAAGGCGAATAACAAAAGCACAAAATGCCAATACAGAACATATATAACATTAAACAAAAAGCAACACAAAGTCCACAAGGAGACCTTGAAGTGACTCAACCTAACTCATAAAACATATCATAATATTTATTCAACACAATGGATTTCTACTCAATAGGACACTCACAAAGACTTTTATGCAACTTCATTATCAATTCTTCTTTATCTTAATAGATTGTCCCTCAATATTTATTTACTTGACCATCAATCTTTCTTAACCTTTATATTGATCAATCGTAGTTTCGGCTTAGTGGAGGACAACTCGCCTTCATCATCTGTAGTTCCATTTCCTTCAACTTCTACATAACTCCTCTTCAAAGGTGTGGCAAAATCAGTCACACTATCACATGTCTGAGAATTGGTCTCCTGAATAGATAATCGAAACATCATTAACACAACTCAACCATAAGGATATCATAACATGAATTAAAATTAAAAAAATTAAATATTACCAATAATTTTAGACCGTTATCATTTGAAGGTTGTTCATTATCAATAGAAGAGTTCCTTATGTCACAAGCATCCTTTAAGAGGATAAGATTGTAAGGTTTTAGATTTGTATTGGCTTGATTCCATTGCAAAACTCTCTTTAATTGTAATGGTTAGTTGCTTAGGTGTTTCTTGGTTGATATGAGCTTCAAAAGAGAAAAGAAACTTCTCATGCAAAGATAGTCTTCAAGAGTAAAAGCGCTTACTTGGATGCTAAGGTATCAAGATACTTTTTCCTCTTGCAAAGCGTAAGTGAACACACACACACATACACACACTGCATACATTTGTGTCCCTGCAACATTTTGCTCATTTGGTATAACATATTCACACATTTTGAAGTATGTTCATGCATTGATCTTAAATTGACAAACATTGTAGAAATGCATGTACTAGAACTATCTCTAGGAAATTGCATACTTGTATGATCTTGGATTTATTTGTTTGTGTTTTATTGTTTTAGACTTAAATAGATCTCATATGATTTCTTATTGAGTTCTAGTCGTTTCGGCTACTCATACATTAGTTTTCGAGTTCAAACTAGGAAGATACGATACTTTACATTCTCTTACAATGCATTGTCTTCGTAGTCGTGTGTCGAGTCAAATTCATAACCTTTGATCAAAGTTTTATAGTTTTCCTTATGTGTTATTGAGTTATGGTTTGTAATCCGAAAACGGATTCAAATTCGGAGTTCAGAGGCCGGAGAACGGTTGAAGAACGTGAGAGGTGCGCGAAGGGAGCGAAAGAGAAGAGAGGTGGCGAAGGGCCAACCACCCTCTCTCCCATGGAGGCGTGTGGCCACCATGGCAAGGACACCTCTCTACCTCCACATGGTGGACATACGCCTCCACGGGAAGCATAGTGAGTGGTGGCTCATTTCCCTTTTTGCCTTTCTTCTTCTCCACTTGGTTTCCCTCCCTCATTAAATTGAAATCTCGTGTAGAATTCTTACAACTTGTCCAATTTTGTTTTAATCATAACTCTCTCAAATCAACTCCGAATTGAGTAATTCAAAAATGAAAATCATTGGTCTTTAAGAGAGAAACAAGTCTCAAGCATTTTCAGAGTCAAAAGATGTCCAAATAAATTGCAATCATCTGACCTCAGTTCGTGGATCATCATTTTAGTTTGGTAATCATCTTCTTAATATTTTTCTTATGATCAACTTCATGGATCTTATTATTTGATTGATGAAAAATATTTAGAATACTTTTGATTCCATTTGTAGACTTCTTTTGATTGATTTTGAAATTATCTATTGTGTTTTGATTGAATATGATCTTAGCTAGTTTTGAAGAACATGAACTTGAATCTAGAATAACTTTGTGATTTGATCTTGATTGTTGATTTCTAGATTTTTGTCACATGTTCATGAACTAGGATTTTTGATTTTGCTACCTATCATTTAAATCTAGTTCTTGTTTGGATTGAATATGTTATAGATTTCCATTGTTAACTTGTTCACTTGATTTCAAAGCTAGTTTTATGATTTGTATTGAAAACTTATTACTCTAGCTTTGATTGACATGTTTAGGTTTCTAGATAATTTTGTGAATGATTTTGAATGCCTAATCTTGATATCTAATCACATGTTCATAAGAGTTAGTTACTTTTGTTTGTGAGTTTGATTTATGCAAATCTAATTCTTTATAGAGTGTGTTTGATCTACTTGCTCTATTTGCATGTGTTTACATCATTTGCATCACTTAGATCTTATTGCCTTGTAAAAGGTGGAAGTCTCTTATTGGAGTGAATTCTTTAACATAGAGCAAGGAAGTCTTGGTTAGTACATACGGTCCGATTAGCCAAGCAAAAAGTCTTAGCTAAGAGTATATGGCTCGGAATAGCTAAGCAAGGAAGTCTTGGCAAGAAGAGTGTGGCTTCAAGTATGACCAAGCAAGGGAAGTCTTGGCAAGAAGCGTGTGGCTTCAAATAAGACAAAGCAAGGAAAGTCTTGGCAAGAAGCATGTGGCTTCAAGTAAGACCGAGCAAAGAAATCTCCCTAGAGACTTGTGGATAGTCTAGGTTAGGGAGTGGCTTTCTAGAGGCGAGTTATTTGTCTCAGTTAGAAAGTTGAGGCAAAATGACTCACTAGGCCCAAGGGTAGATTAGGAGTTGATAGCTTGGGGAGTGTATCATGTGTTGATTGCCTTTGAGTGTGTATCTTCATTTTGTCATAGTGAATTGCAATTTGCTGATGGTTGTGGATTCAACCAGTGGATATTTCCTCTTCGAAGATTTACCACGTAAAAATATCTTGTGTTGATTTTCGCTTTAAGTTCCATTACTTCCATAACTTGTATTGCTTGTATCACTTGCGTATTGAACTCTCAATGAATTGTTAAAGCTATCCATTTATTAAACACACTAAGTGTATACAACTTTGTTGTATTGAAAAAGAAGTTGAATAATTTGGGCCTATACCTATTCACCCCCCTCTAGGTATATTTACACTATAATTTATTAAAGGGTATTTCAGTTGGTATCAGAGCGGGTATCTAGAAGTAATTAGATAGATCCATATTATAGTATTTGTGTTTTATTTTGTTGTATTTTTGAGCTATAGGTGATTTGATGCCGGAAGGTGCCTTTAGTGCTAGACCTCCACTCTTGAATATTGGTAACTATACCTTTTGGAGAAATACAATGAAACCCTACATTTGAGTCATTAATGATAAATCATGGATGAGTGTGAGTGATGTAGTAGAGGAAGAGGAGTCCTCAGATGATTAAGAATGTACTCGAAATTACATTACTCATGTGGCTTTATATGAATGAAGATTTGAGGATAGTAGTGAAGTCTCCTCAAGTAATGAGGAAAGTGTATATTCTTCAAGTAGTGAAGATAGTGAAATCTCCTCAGTTCATGAAGAGTTTGAAGCTTCCTCAAATCATGATTATGTAAGCTTTAATGACAGGAGCCTTCAACTAACTAGTGAAAATGTCAAGAAGAATGAAGAGAACAACAAGTTGAAGTTGATCAATGCCAATTTGGTGGTAATAATTAAAGCTCTTGACAATGAAAAGAAAATGTCTTTGAAGAAGATGAGCAAGCAAAGTGAAGTCATCAAGGAGCATGAAAATACCATTTAAAAGTATTTTTCAAAGATGGAGGAAAGTGCTCAAGAGCTAGATGATTTAAAAGAAGACTTTACTATGAAGTTGTTTGCCATAGAGGGAGAAATTAAGCAAAAAGAGAACTCTTTGACTATTTTGAAGACAAATGAGTGTGAGCTTAAAGATAAAGTCAAAACTCTTAAAGAATATACTAATGGCATGAAAATTGGAGCCATTAAGCTTGATGATGTGATAAAACTTGGAAAGCATCATGGAGATATGAGTGGCTTAGGTTATGTAGAAGAAGTTAAGAAGACTCCTACAACCAAGAACAAGTTAAGAAAGTCAAAGAAGAAGAAAGACTCAATTACTATTCCTTCCAATATCAAAGACAAAGACAAGAAGAGCAATGGAACTTCTCAACCAACTTCTCAATCAAAGCATGCACATTCGAAAGGTAATTTTTGTCATAATTGTAATGTGGTTGGTCACATTAGGCCTAAGTGTTATGTGTTAGGATTATGCTCAATAGCAAGAGTGTAATAATGTAATTAACAATCTTTTTCATATTAATAAAGTGATTTCTGTTTTAAACAAATCTTATAGCATTTATAGTTTAATAATTGTCAAAGTAAATAATCATAAGGTCTAAAGACTATGAGAAAAGAAGAATTGTTCATACATCTGGATATGTATGTGGTAGACACAATTCTTTAGTTAGTCTTGAATATCGTTCACAACTTAAGTTAAAGGTTGGGCACCTTTATCTTGTTAAAGTTGTAGAATTCTTTTGCTAGCATTTGAGTGGGATCAAATGAGATATGATGAGTCTAAAATCATCGGAGTGTCTTCGAGCAAAAGAATCTAGTGCACTGGGTGCATTGAACAGGATCACAATGAAATACTTTATCTATAACCGTCAGTAGATAAAAGTAATTTCATTATCAGGACAATCGGAGAGTCTATCTTAATCCTGAGATAAATGATGGACTTATGGTTGCAGGTGATATCATTTGAGCTATCAATGAGTACGATTATATCGCATAGTCTATCCTCGATAGTTTGGTGATATTCATTTGTTAATCGATAGAGGACTTCATTTATAGATATGGACATCGTGGCTCCATTTATTAAATGAGAGTATAATATCATCATATGGATGTTTTGAGGTAATTGGATATTAAATCTCAACGTTGAGTTTTCAATAGTGTCTATTGAAAACATAGCTTCTGGACAAGTCAAAATATCCAAGTTCAAAACGTGGTCATATGAGTAAATATGGTAACTTGGAGAGTTATAGGCGGTCTATGAACTCTTGGCGATTACTGATATTAATCACGAGGATACACTATCTCCAACATGATTGTCTAGGGTATGAATGAGGAAACATCTTCCTTTTCTGTCTTTATTTAAGAGTTCAATTTTAGCTCTTTAGTGGAATGAGTTAAAATTAATGGATCGGACCTAAGTGAATCATTTGTTGATTGTGATTAAGTTATGTCTATTAAAGCTTAAATTTAGATAGCCCGCCAAGATCCCCAATCCACACGGACTTGCATGGATCACTTGATATATTCTACTGGACCAATTTAAGGGTCCATCTATAATTGCATTTAATATATTAAGAATATAATTTGCACATTATTTATGTAATGGGCTGCTCAATTATATTTATATATTAATGAATGACATGTGGGCTTGTTTCTTTTAGTAAGAATGGGTCTAGTTCACATGTGGGCTTTTTATTTAAAGTCCAATGGATTAAATGAAATAAGAAAATAATATATGGCCCAATATGTTTATATGGGGTGGCAAGGTGAATTAATTAACCTTATATATTATTTTGTTTCATTGTTTAATTAAATAAGAATTAATTAATTTATTATTTAATTGTTTAATTAAGAAACAAATCTTTTCTGATTAGGAAATATGACTCCTAAAGGTATACTATTGGTAGTAGTATACTTAAATTAAAAGACTTGTTTGACAAGGAAATAAATAATTAATTTTATTTATTTAATCAAATAAGAAGTCTTTTTAATTTAGTCAAATAAGGAATAAAAGATTATTGAGTTGGATTAGGGTTTGAACTCTTAGAAAGTGAATTAGGGTGCAACTAAGACTCCTATATTTTTGGAGTGAAAATTGCGGAAACCCTAATCCCTTTTGGTGAAAGAATTCGGCCACCCTAGTTAAGAAAGAGAAAAGAAAATTTGCCACATATAAGGCCATTATTATTTTCGGCCAGACCTAGGGGTTTAATGTGCAGAATTTTTCTTCTTCTTCTTCTTCTTAACTCATAGTTAGAGATTTTTTATTCTACTAAAAACAAAAGGAACATAGATTATTCTTTGATGGTATATTGTTTGCTTATTCATTAATAAGCTTGTATATACTACATCGATTAAGGTTCACGCGAGTTTCGATCATAAGATTGAGAACTCAAAAGTGACTGGAATAATCTTAGGTTCCTTTAGATTGTTTTTGGGACTAACAAATCAAGAAAAGTTTGTTATATCCGATCTCAGGTTTGCAATTCAAAGAAAGGGAGACCACGCTCCTAGGTGATCCACGTTCGTGCTAGGATTGAAGATCTTGCGGATTACCATCGACGCAATTCAATCGGATCACGCGACAAGAGGTATTAATCTTTTGTTTATTTATTATATATCTTTAATTAATCAAAAGGGTTTAAGGTTCATAAAATTGGAAAAATTTTAAAAGCTACTCAAACTATTTTTTTTTAGTCTCGCTTCCGCTGCGGGTATATTTTTCCCTACATTATGAATATGTTAGGCAATGCAAACTAGGAAATGTTGAACATGATAAAAATGTGAAAAAGTTACCTAATCATTCTCCTAAGCATGAGTTTAAGTCCAGAGCTAGACATAACATCTCTAAGTTTATCCCGATTTATAATTTTTGCAATGTTGTTATGCATATCAAACCTAAATGCTACGAGTATATATATTAGACAATGCAAACTTGGGAATGAGATGCATGTTAGTGAAATAAAAAGACTTCCTTTGGTTATTTCTAAACATGTTAGGGCATTATAGACTATGTATGATGAACATGTAAATGAAAAGAAATCAACAAGGAAAGTTTGGGTTAAGAAGAATAATGTGCACACATGTGAAATGGATAAATCTTCTTTGAAAGTTTTTAAACATGATAATAGCTTTGATGCTTTGAGAAATGTGCATATTGATCATATTCATGTGAAGAAACTTTCTAAGAAGATTTGGATTGAAAAGAATGAAATGCATGTTAATAATAATCATGATAAAAAGAATGTTGAGAAAATGTTGATAAAGAAGAGTGTTAACCATGATCTTTTGAAGAGTTTTGATGAAATAATTGTGTGTGGCAACAATGATGAGTTTAATATGAGTGATATTTTTATGAAGAAGATAGCTGATGATTTATCTTTTAGATTTCATATTGCCATGCGTAATGATCATGACGTTGTTTGTGCTAGTTCACCTAAGATCAAAATGGTCAAAGGTGAGTGCTCTCATACTTGATTGAGTAGCATATATGAGAATATATTTTTTTCTTGTTTGATAAGAGTTCTAAGTTTGATGCTTGACTGAGATATTTGTAATATGCTAGGTCTAGTATTCAAACTTGGTGTCTCTAGTCAATACATGAACTTAATATTCTCATACTATCACTATGATAGCTAAAATTTGTTGATTAACTTTAAAGAAGTTGAATTTTGGAATCTTTTTTGGTATTAATTGTTAAGACTTTTAGAGAAAGTCATTTTCATGAGATTGTTTGAGTTGAAAGTGTTTGGTCTTTATTTTCTTAGGATGACACGGCAACAACTTGTTGTCATGAGGAAAACAAGCTAAGAAAGCTCATAAAAAGAGCGGAGACCTTTCATTGGTGAAAAAGCTTGCTAAGATATTTCTCTACTCTAAAAGCTCGCTTTTTATTTTATCTTTTTAACTCTATGTATGCATGATATCATTGCACATATATATTAGGCATCATTTCTTTAGAGAACTTGTTGAACATTCTATTGTTACTCTAGAGCAATGCCTACTAAAAAAATCAACTTGTGGATTTGTTCACTAAGCCCTTAGACATTAGAGGTTTAAAACTCTTCGAAGATCCATTGACATGATTTGTGTTGATTATTGTTGATGTGTGATTGTGAGTGGCTTGATAAGCAAAACTTTATTTCAATTGATATCAATATCTTTGAGAGCTACTCACTTGAAAAGCAATGATCATGTACTTGAACCTTAAAAATTTTGTTTGTAAAAGTGCACTAATGCTTCTCTTATATGTTTTAGTTTTGAGTTGTTGAGTTTGAAAATGTGTAGATTATGGATGCATCTAGAAGTTTATTGCTTAGTACATGATAGATGACCTATGGTTATATCCATTTTGCTTCGGCAACTACATAGAACTCAACTAGCACCTTCATGAAAAGGGATACACACCTTTGTTGTGTAGCCGCCCAATGTAGCAAATGGCTACACCATTGTGATGACTGAAATCTGTCATGAAACTTATAATTTTTGGTTAGTAAAATCAAAGAAGTGTTGAAAAGAATCATTTAAAAAAAAAATCTTTGACTCAAAGCATAAAAGTAATAAAACAAAAGGGCTTAAAGGAATTTAGTTAAAAGAATTGAGAATCCTCGAATTGCCAAATATAAATGAGTTAACGAGCCACATGCACACACACACTCACATGTTGAAATCTATTCTCTTTAAAGCGAAAACTCGAATAAAAATCGGTTTGACCTAGATTGGAAACGCTTTAGATGGATATGTGTGGATATGGTTTGCATGTTGATATCTCAATTTCTCCTATTATATATGCTAGAAGCATTCACACACACACACACACTGAAAATGCCTACAAGGTTATACTAAACAACCTAGAGGGGGGGTGGTGAATAGGTTGACACACTAGTTTTAAAAAACTCTTTCGTGACTAGTGACAAAACCTTGGTGAGCATACAAATTGACCTTTAACAAGATTGTTATGAGAAAACAATTAACACATGTATGCTCAATTCATCACCCTTAGTCTACACAACATATACTAATAAACCATGTATCTCATATACAAGTATATTCAATGAAGTGCACATTCCACAAGTTGTGCTTAAAGTATTACAATGATAAGAACACTACAACTTGCTAGAGAAGAAACTATATTAAAATTAATACAAATAATACTTGTATTTACAATAATGACCAATATGTACAAGAATCAATCAAAGAATAAAAGAATTATATTTACAAATATGATCAAAATGAATATGCTCACAAATCACACTTTACAAAATCTTGTTTCCAAATACATCACAAGTGAAGATTGTACTGCAAGATAACAACATACACAAAAACAAATATAAAAGAAAGAGATAGAAAGAATTGACACAAGAGATTTTTTAACGTGGTAAAACCTCCAAGGAGGAAACATCCACGGGTTGAATTACAACCATTGGGTACTTATATATATTTGGAAAGTAAATTAGAAATTCCACAAAGTGACCAATCCTAGATCACCAACCCATGTGGAGTCTATGTTTACCCAATCCCTATTGGAAGATACAAAATCCCTCAATGATGTAAACCACCACATGTTAGAACTCATACCAAACCAACATCGTTGGTATATTAGAAATTCCTCAAGAGTGCATACATATCCCATGTACCCCGCTCTATCGGACTCTATGTCTAACCAAACACCCGGGCCTACCAAAATATAAGCCAACTCTCTATATAAGGCACACGTGCCTCTAGAAAGCCTCCCATGCATGACTATCCAAGTCCTCCCGACTCTAGCCATGACTTCTTGCTTGTCTATCCAAGTCCTCCCGACTCTAGACAAGACTTCTTGCTTACCTATCCAAGTCCTCAAGACTCTAGGCAAGACTTCTTGCTTGGCTATCCGAGTCATCCCAACTCTAGCCAAGACTTCATGCCTTTTACAAGGACTTCCTAGTGTGATCATGTGAATGCAAATGATGCAAACAATCAAAACAACATAGAACATGTGATCAATACATTCCATTGAACAACTAGATCTAGAGATGTGAAAAACACAAGCAATAGAAATCTAGATGCAAAATCATGAATGAAAACCTAGAGCATGTGAAAACAATTAACACATAAATCTACTAGATTCATTCATACAAATAACATTTGAACAATTCATATACATGAGGCACAAGTTCAAGATGTTATAAACATACATAAAAATGCTAGAATTACAAAATGTATTCAACAAATATTCTAGCCAAAGATTTAGAGATAGGAAATTATGTTAAAAACAAATCAATCCTAAATATCTCTAAAAACATATACAAAGGCTCTAATCCTAGATTTCATCAATCAAGGATCTAAGACACATATAAAGGATTATTAATCATAAAATAGATCAATCAAGTCTCAAATAATCCTAGATATCAATCTAATCACAATACAACTCCCAATCATGTTAAAAACAAAGAATCCAAGATTCTAGTCAACATGTGTCTCTAATTAGACTATTCAATTAGATTGATTGTGAAGCTATCTTTCTCAATAGCATTCACCAAACATACATATACATATAGAAGAAGAAACCCCAAGCAAATTGAAGGTTTAAAAGGATGAAATCACCAAGTTATGAACACTACCTTGATTTCACTAGCTGGTTCGGTTTTTTGAGTAGATCACTCCGAAAATCAATCAAACAGCTGCAAGATCACTTGGAAAAGGTAGAGGACTCGATTACAAACAATCTCCAACTTAATTCCGACTTCGTATGAGAAAGTTATGGTGTTTGGAAGTTGAGAAAAATTGGAGAGAAACTCTAGACGAGATTTTCAAACTTTTCTTCTTGAAAACAAATGGAGGGAATTTGAGGGGATTTAAAAGGAAGGAAGAAGGGCATTTTTGTCCACAAAAACTAGGCCAAGCCAGCCATGCCCACGTGTGGGGCGTGTGTGCCACACGCGGCCAGAGAGCTGGCTGGGCCGTGTGGCACACGGCCTCCACATGTGGATGCCTAGCCATGGCCTTTGGCCACCAAACTTCTCCCGCGCACCTCTCACGTTCTTCAGCCGTATTCGGGCATCCGAACTCCGATTTCGAATCCGTTTTCAGATTACAAACCGTGACTCCCTCATGCAAAACAAAGACTATGAAACTTTGACAAAAGGTTAAGAATTCATCTCGGAAAACGACTACGAACACAACTCAACGAATGAGAACGAAAAGTAGTGTAGCTACATCGTTTGGACTCGAAACTTAACAAAGGAGTAACTGAAATGACCGGGACTTAATATGGAATCAATTAAGATCAAGAACAAGTCCAAAACACAAGAAACACAAACATACAAACACAAGTTCACATATTGATCGAACCAAAATTGGTATGATTTTGGCTCTCATATCCTTCTCCTTTTGTTTGATTCTTGGGCATTATTATGTGATTTAATGGTGTAAATTAAGTGTTTTCAGGAATTTATAGAGTTCAGGGGCATTGAAGTAATATTGGAGAAATAGGGGTAAAAGTGTAATTATTGAAGCAAGATTGAAGATATTATAATTTTAGAAGACTTGAGGGGGCATATCGTAATTTTCCATGCAAAATATCTGCACACGCCACCTCATTTAAATAGAACGGTGCGTTTTAAAGTGTTGGGCTCAAATTAAAAGTGGCCCAAGTAATCCTATGTGGTGAGCTCACCACACCTATGCCTAAATATACCCCATTTCAATTCTAATTGGACCCCTTTTAAGAGACAATAACAGCAGCCCATTTGCACCCCACTCATCTACTGTTTGCACCCCAACTATTCATCTTCTTCTTCAGCTCATGCGTGCAGCCATGGCCTTCCTCCCCACCAAACCCTTGCCGACCGGAAAAGGGCCAAAACCGAGCTACCGGTGGCCGGAAATTGGCCTAAATTAACGGCAAGGTCAACGTCTGTCCATTCGTTGACTTTTTGGCCCCTCCAATCACCGGAATCCGGGCACCCAAACACGCCTATGGTCGTCCTTTGCGTCGCCACTTTCCAAACCGCGACGAAACCGCGTAAATCGAGGTCGCGGTTTGCATTCCGAGGTCGCCATGGCGACAGGGAGTTGATTTGGCTCCAGATTTGTCACCATTTGGGTCGCCTAAGGGTCGCCATGAACAACAAAGAGCGACCTTGCCTCTGTAAAAATCTGATTGGTGGGGAAAATTAAAAAATGCTCCCCTCTGTTGGACTAAATGGTAATTTGCCATGGTCAGGGGTGTTTTGGTAATTTACCACCCGTGACCTAATTTGAAAATCCTATAAATTCATCACATTTTTCCTCTTTTGGACAACTCTTGACCACCAAGAAACCTCCTTTCTCACCATTCCTTTTCTCTCCATTTTCTCTCCTACCTAAACTTAACATCTAGATTACCTCCCCTAATCACTCCTTTTCTTCTCATCTTCTCCACAAATCTCCTTAGTCACTTCCCATTTGACTCCACCTATCTAGACACATCCTCATCATCCACTCTTTACACAAGGAGCATCAAAGGCAAGGAAAGGATCAAGCTTACAAAAGGTGGCCCATGGGTGATTTCCTAATCTTTTACTTGTCTTCCCTTTGTTTGTAATATGTGTAATTAAATCCCCTTTCTAGGGTTTTGATGTGAGAATATTTGGATTGGGATTTGCTTAAGCTTTAATATATTTTAATTTCTATTTGTGTTCTATTCATTTTATAATTAGATTCTTTGCATTATATAATTGACATGTATACCCACTAGTTGATTATAATCTTGCTTAGGATAATTTGTTATATAATCTTGATTGGATTGACAACCTTGATGGATTGAGAACATAGTGAATAGGATAGATTGTCGGAGGGTATATCAACCGTGATAATCTAAGCCGTTAATTGTAACAAATCGATCCCATCATGACCCCCTCTCCTTAATCGGTTAGGCATTGTGGTGAGAAGTTGTTTAGGGTTCATAATAATGGCCTAAACACATTTTAGAAATCAATTGGTTAACATTTATGAGATCCGTTCACTAAAGTAGCTTGATAAGCATTTCCCGTAATTCATTTGTGATCCCATTAATTCCCTAGCTATTATCTTAATTGTTTATTCCATTATCTTATCTAGATTTGTTAAGTATTCTTTTATTAGTTTATTAGGTTTATTTTTCATGTATGTTTGATGGCTTGACAACCCATTCACTCATCCATATTTTTATGATTTATTTTATTGCATATAGATTAGTTAATTTATTCAACTAATCACTCTAATTCCCTGTGAAACGAATCCCACTTGCCACTTTACTAATTTTCTATCTAAGTGGTGAAAAATCGGTTTTCTAAAAGATCACATTTAAATATCATTTTGTTGAGTACACAAACGACACTCATCACATATGAATGCCGTTTCCTAGACATAGTCCTAGAACATGCAACTCTAAAATGTATGAGCATTTGAATTCAATGCATGAACATACAAAATCATGTGAATGTGTTATATAAATGGTGCACAACGATGCAGGGACACTTATGAATGATTTGTGTGTGTGTGCCTATGCCTTGAAAGAGGAATGAGGTCAATTATACCTTTGATGACCAATGAAGCAAATTCCCCTTAACAAGCCATCATCTTGCATATACCGTAGTCAAATCTTTCTTTGAAACTTTGTATCATCATCAATATGACCACATAAACATTACAAGATAAACACGTTTTGATATGAAATATATGCCAACAACAACCAAAAACCTAACAATCTCCCCCTTTGGCAAATTCCATGTCAAAACCCCTATACAAATACTAAAACAATTACAAAGAAAATCCGGTCACAATGTGTACAATGATTTACACTCTAAGACAAAATTTCCAATAACAAGTCTTGAACTTCATCTTGGTCTTCTCTTGAAATCACCTACAAAATAGCTTGAAAGCACAAAGATCTCCAAGAGACAACACATATCCAAGAGACAACACATATGGCAAAAGATATATATTGGCAAGAAAAATAAAACAATTAAAGTCCATATTGATAACATGTATGCTCCCCCTAAATACATGCCATCAAACAAAATATTCTAGCCAATATTACAAGCCATATTGTTCAAGAAAACAAAAATACACTAAAAACATAATATCTTGAGAAATAAGAAAGCTAGAACAACCATATATCTCCCCTATCATTCTCCCCCTTTTTGACATGATATGAAGCCAAAGAAAAAGAAAATAAGAAAAATATACCTCAAGGCCATTCTAGTCTCTTTTACCACCGAGGAAAATTGAGCGATTGGATGATCTTGCATAATGCTTTGGAGTAGTGGCATTCCTTTCCAATTCCTTGATCTTCTCATCTTGAAGTTTAACTCTAGCATTTAGCTCTTCAATCCTCCGGTGTGATTCCTCCTCACCATACATTGATCACTCCAATAAACTCAATGCTGATAGCATTCTCTCATCCTCACAATACAAAGAGATCCCTAGACTAAAAGGTCTTCAAGTCTTCTTGAGTCTTCAAGAATCCCTTCTTTGAACTTCAAGGTACCTATGAGAAAAGAAGCAAACCAACAAGAGATCTTCTTCCAAAGAAGAATGGTGAGATATTATCACATAAACAAAAAAAATAAAACATCCCTCATCTCTAACAAACAATGCATTATCTCAAGTGAATAAATGTTATCACATTAAAAGCTCTCCCTTAGATCCTTAACACAATAAGGCAAAAATTCTTTTCTCCTTCTTAGGATAAGAATTCTCCCCCTTAAGACAAAGTCTCCAATAAGCACAAAGGAGAGGTATACAATTTCTCCCCCTTTTTGTTAAGGAATAGACAAAGGGCACAAGAGATAAATAACGAGATATTAAGCAAACAAATCGTATAGAAAGCGTAGTTGAATAAACTAAAGCTCCCCCTTAACATATGCTCCACATATTATCACCAAGTAGATTTGTTCACAAGGGACAATGAATCACAAAAGCATAAATTTTACTTTTAAGCACATGGGTCATATCTACCAATTTCAACAATTGCATGAACAATCATACAATTATTACAAAAAGATTTATGCATTAATTGTGATCTAACATACAAAGGCATATATCATTATGAAGAATCATCATGCATATAACGACATATGAAATAACATCTCCAAGATTCAACATAACAACCAAAACAATATGCCAATAATTATCAAATCGAAGCATGTGAACATATCATAAAAGAGAACAAAGCCTAGCAAACTATGCTCCCCCTTGATAAGAACTCTATCTAAGATCAAGATAGAAAATTTGTTCACAATAGAATCCACACAATCACACATTCAAGCAATAAGAGAAAATATTTCATCACTTTTCAAAGTCCAAGAGAGAATCATAGATTTTCATTAATCTCTCAAAAATATTCTCACATTGCTAATGAATCAAGCACATAAGCAAAATATGTGTGTGTGTGTGAATGCTTCTCACATATATAGTAGGAGTAATTGTGATATCAACATGCAAACAATTTCCACACCTATCCAACTAAAGCATTTCCAAAAATAGGTCAAACCGATATTCATCCGGGTTTTTGCTTTAAAAGAATAGTTATCAACATGTGAACATGTGTGTGCATGTGGCTCGTTTTCCCGTTTCTATTTGTCAACCCGAGCTTTTCACAATTCTCAACTATACACCATTAAGCCTTTTGATTTTTCATTTCTTTTAGGCTTAGAATCAAATATTTTTTTTTAATGATTCTTTTCAACTCTTCTTTGATTTTTCTAACAAAAAAACATATACACCTCTTGGCGGCTTTCACTCATCACAAAGGCGTAGCCCTTTCCAACATTGGGCGGCTTCACAACCAATGTGTGTAGCCCTTTCCAAGAGGGTGCTCGTTGAATACTATGTAGTGCCGAAGCAAAATGGATACATATCATAGGTCATTTATCATGTACTAAGCAATAGGCTTCTAAATGCATCCACTATTTACACATATACTCAAAACTAAAACATATAAGAGAAGCATTTGTGCACTTTTCAAAAATAAGATTTTTTTTTTTTAAGCTCAAGTGCATAATCTAGAAACAATAAAAGTTATTTGGTTAAGATCATTACTTCTCAAGTGAGTAGCTCTCAAAGATATTGATATTCAAATTAACTTTTGCTCATCAAGCCACTCAACAATCACACAAGCATTTCAAGCATCATGAATAAGATCATTGTGAACATATCACTAAAAGATCTTTAGAGAGCACATGTCAATGAGAACCATATGAATGCTATACTAGTTCTCTAATATGACATGCTACATGATGTAATGCAAACATAGAGTCGAAAGATGAAAAGCTAGAAAGCAAGCATTAGGATATAGAAATACCTAAGCAAGCTTTTTCATCAAATGCAAAACCTTCACCCTTTTAATGAGTCCTCTTGGCTTGTATGTCCTCATGACTACAAGTTATAGGTGTGTCGATTCCAAGAGACTAAAGGCTAAACATTTCAACTCAAACAAATACAAAAATGACTTTCTTCAAAAGACTTAACAAAAAATCATTACCATATAGATTTCATGATGTACAACTTCTCAAAAGTTAATCAACGAATTTTGATTATCATAGAAATATTTGTGAGATAACTAAGTTCATGTCAAAGTCATAGAGAAACAAAGCTAGCTAGCTAAGTTACTCAAAACTAGACACTAATCTTAAAGCAAACTCACATGTGCAACTTACACTAATGATAAGAGCACTCACCCTTGACCCATTTGGTCTTAGGTGCATAAACACATAAACCATCATGATCATTTCTCAAGGCAATATTATATCTAGAAGATAAATCATCAACTATCTTCTCTGTAAAGATATTCTCATGTCATACACAACATTATTGCCATCAATAAAGATATTATCAAGACTATGCATATGATAATGTGAAACACTCATTTTCACCCAAAAACTTCTTGACAATTTTCTTCACATGATTATCATTTACACGCACAAAATCCAAAGTGTTATCATGCAAGAAACATCCATAGAAGCATTTCTCGTCTCACTTACATGCATCTCATTCCTTAGTTTGCATTGTCTAATAAACTCATGGCATCTAGATTTAGTATGCACTACAACATTTCAAAAATGATAAACCGGAATACATATGGAGATGATATTATTTAGGTGAGAGTGTACCGACGGTGATGGCTCCTTACACTCCTTGATTTTGCACTTGACCTTGGAAGATTGACCTTTGAAATCCATTTGTTCCTTAGTGACTTGCCTTTAGTTGTAGGAGACTCCACTTGCTCATCTACAAAGCCTAAGTCACTTGAATCTTCATGAAATTTACAAAGCTCTTTAGCCTTCATGATTGTCAACTTCTCTTCCTTGCCCTTGATTGTTTCCTACAAAAAGAAACACATTATTAGCAAAATCAATCATTAAACTATATAACACAAGAGCAACTTCAACCGTCTTCTCTTCTAGACAATTGATCACTTCTTTCTTCACTTCAACTTCCTTCAAAGCTTTATCTCTTTCCTTCTCAAGCGATTGAGCTATTGCCATCAAATTGAAGTGGTGGTCTTTGATTTGCAATCCTCTTCATGGAATCGCAAAGTCAAGAGATCAAGTCTAGAACAATCATCCTCCGGGAAAACTTCTTCTTCTTTGCTTTTGTTACTAACATTCTTTTCAAGCTTATCAACAAAATTGTTAGTAGACAAATGAAATATAAAACAAGAAGAACCTATTTCACAAGTAGCTTGGAATTAATTTCATGTCTCTTTTGCCATATTTGAATCTTTATTAAGAACAAGGTGTTTAAAAACTTACACCACTAATAATGGCAAAAAGGTCTAAAAGTTTCAACTTCTCAAGAAAAATAAACCTCATTCATACTTCATGAACATATTGGTTTAGAGAAACTACTCCATCAAATATAAAACATGGAGAAGAGAAACCTTTCTTGACAATCCAACCAAGCTTGCTTATCACTAGACTTAGGGAAGTCTTACATGAGCATTTTCAACAAAACAAATAATTTCCTGATCAACAAAGGAGGACAACCAATACAAACAATTATAGAATAAAGGTTGTTATCATAGTAAATAACCTTGTAAATCCCGAATCACACTAATTGCTTTAAATGACCCGCTCTGATACCAATTGAAAATGCCTACAAGGTTATACTAAACAACCTAGGGGGGGTGAATAGGTTGACACACTAGTTTTAAAAAACTCTTTCGTGACTAGTGACAAAACCTTGGTGAGCATACAAATTGACCTTTAACAAGATTGTTATGAGAAAACAATTAACACATGTATGCTCAATTCATCACCCTTAGTCTACACAACATATACTAATAAACCATGTATCTCATATACAAGTATATTCAATGAAGTGCACATTCCACAAGTTGTGCTTAAAGTATTACAATGATAAGAACACTACAACTTGCTAGAGAAGAAACTATATTAAAATTAATACAAATAATACTTGTATTTACAATAATGACCAATATGTACAAGAATCAATCAAAGAATAAAAGAATTATATTTACAAATATGATCAAAATGAATATGCTCACAAATCACACTTTACAAAATCTTGTTTCCAAATACATCACAAGTGAAGATTGTACTGCAAGATAACAACATACACAAAAACAAATATAAAAGAAAGAGATAGAAAGAATTGACACAAGGGATTTTTTAACGTGGTAAAACCTCCAAGGAGGAAACATCCACGGGTTGAATTACAACCATTGGGTACTTATATATATTTGGAAAGTAAATTAGAAATTCCACAAAGTGACCAATCCTAGATCATCAACCCATGTGGAGTCTATGTTTACCCAATCCCTATTGGAAGATACAAAATCCCTCAATGATATAAACCACCACATGTTGGAACTCATACCAAACCAACATCGTTGGTAGATTAGAAATTCCTCAAGAGTGCATAAATATCCCATGTACCCCGCTCTATCGGACTCTATGTCTAACCAAACACCCGGGCCTACCAAAATATAAGCCAACTCTCTATATAAGGCACACGTGCCTCTAGAAAGCCTCCCATGCATGACTATCCAAGTCCTCCCGACTCTAGCCATGACTTCTTGCTTGTCTATCCAAGTCCTCCCGACTCTAGACAAGACTTCTTACTTACCTATCCAAGTCCTCAAGACTCTAGGCAAGACTTCTTGCTTGGCTATCCGAGTCATCCCAACTCTAGCCAAGACTTCATGCCTTTTACAAGGACTTCCTAGTGTGATCATGTGAATGCAAATGATGCAAACAATCAAAACAACATAGAACATGTGATCAATACATTCCATTGAACAACTAGATCTAGAGATGTGAAAAACACAAGCAATAGAAATCTAGATGCAAAATCATGAATGAAAACCTAGAACATGTGAAAACAATTAACACATAAAACTACTAGATTCATTCATACAAATAACATTTGAACAATTCATATACATGAGGCACAAGTTCAAGATGCTATAAACATACATAAAAATACTAGAATTACAAAATGTATTCAACAAGTATTCTAGCCAAAGATTTAGAGATAGGAGATTATGTTAAAAACAAATCAATCCTAAATATCTCTAAAAACATATACAAAGGCTCTAATCCTAGATTTCATCAATCAAGGATCTAAGACACATATAAAGGATTATTAATCATAAAATAGATCAATCAAGTCTCAAATAATCCTAGATATCAATCTAATCACAATACAACTCCCAATCATGTTAAAAACAAAGAATCCAAGATTCTAGTCAACATGTGTCTCTAATTAGACTATTCAATTAGATTGATTGTGAAACTATCTTTCTCAATAGCATTCACCAAACATACATATACATATAGAAGAAGAAACCCCAAGCAAATTGAAGGTTTAAAAGGATGAAATCACCAAGTTATGAACACTACCTTGATTTCACGAGCTGGTTCGGTTTTCTGAGTAGATCACTCCGAAAATCAATCAAACAGCTGCAAGATCACTTGGAAAAGGTAGAGGACTCGATTACAAACAATCTCCAACTTGAATCACTCAATTCCGACTTCGTATGAGAAAGTTATGGTGTTTGGAAGTTGAGAAATATTGGAGAGAAACTCTAGACGGGATTTTCAAACTTTTCTTCTTGAAAACAAATGGAGGGAATTGGAGGGGATTTAAAAGGAAGGAAGAAGGACATTTTTATCCACAAAAACTCGGCCAAGCCAGCCATGCCCACATGTGGGGCGCATGTGCCACACACGACCAGAGAGCTAGCTGGGCCGT
Organism: Acer campestre; assembly: GCA_954870605.1. Taxonomy (NCBI): domain Eukaryota; kingdom Viridiplantae; phylum Streptophyta; class Magnoliopsida; order Sapindales; family Sapindaceae; genus Acer; species Acer campestre. The sequence continues at coordinate 42,230,408 of OX940800.1, forward strand.
GTGGCACACGGCCTCCACACGTGGATGCCTAGCCATGGCCTTTGGCCATCAAACTTCTCCCGCGCACCTCTCACGTTCTTCAGCCGTATTCGGGTATCCGAACTCCAATTTCAAATCCGTTTTCGGATTACGAACTATGACTCCCTCACGCACAACGAAGACTATGAAACTTTGACAAAATGTTGAGAATTCATCTCGGAAAATGATGACGAACACAACTTAACGAATGAGAACGAAAAGTAGCGTAGCTACATCGTTTGGACTCGAAACTTAACAAAGGAGTAACTGAAATGACCGGGACTCAATAAAGAATTAATTAAGATCAAGAACAAGTCCAAAACACAAGAAACACAAACATACAAACACAAGTTCACATATGAATGTCATTTTCTAGACATAGTCCTATAACATGCAACTCTAAAATGTATGAGCATTTGAATTCAATGCATGAGCATACAAAATCATGTGAATGTGTTATATAAATGGTGCACAATGATGCAGGGACACTTATGAATGATTTGTGTGTGTGTGCATATGCCTTGTAAGAGGAATGAGGTCAATTATACCTTTGATGACCAATGAAGCAAATTCCCCTTAACAAGCCATCATCTTGCATGTACCGTAGTCAAATCTTTCTTTGAAGCTTTGTATTATCATCAATATGACCACATAAACATTACAAGATAAACACGTTTTGATATGGATTATATGCCAACAACAACCAAAAACCTAACACACACATATTTTGCTTATAGTGCTTGATTCATTAGCAATGTGAGAATATTTTTGAGAGATTAATAAAAATATATGATTCTCTCTTGGACTTTGAAAAGTGATGAAATATTTTCTTTTATTGCTTGAAATGTGTGATTCCCTTGTGAACAAGTCTACTTGTTGATCATAATGTTGAGCATATGTTAAGGGGAAACTTAGTTGGTTAAACTTCGTTCTCTATATGACTTGTTTGCATAATATCTCATATTATATCTCATGTTTCCTTTGTCTATTCCTTGACAAAAAGGAGGAGAAATGTATACTTCACCATGTGTGGGAGAAATGTACCTCTTTGTGCTATGTGGAGAATTCTTGTCTTAAGGGGGAGAAAAGAATTTTTGCTTGATAAGGTTAAGGAACTTAGGGAGAGCTTTAACGTGATCTTTTATATGAGATAGGGGGAGTCTTGTTTGTTTTTATGAATATATCTCACCAATCTTCTTTGGAGAAGATCTCTTGTTTGGTTTGCTATTTTTCTCATAGGTACTTTGATGATTAAAGAAAGGATTCTTGAAGACTCATGAAGACATGAAGACATTTTAGTCTAGGGATCTCTTTGTAATGTGAGGTTGAGAGAATGCAATCATCTATGAGTTTATATGAGTGAATATTGTATGGTGAGGATAAAGTTTTGCCATGGAATAGCCTAATGGGGAGATTGCAAGGTTTTAGATTTGTATTGGCTTGAATCTATTGCAAAACTCTTTTTAATTGTAATGGTTAGTTGCTTAGGTGTTTCTTGGTTGATATGAGCTTCAAAGGAGAAAAGCAACTTCTCATGCAAAGATCGTCTTCAAGAGGAAAAGCGTTTACTTGGATGATAAGGTATCAAGATACTTCTTTCTCTTGCATGGCGTAAGTGCACACGCACACATTGCATATATTTGTGTCCTTGCATCGTTGTGCTCATTTGGTATAACACATTCACACATGTTGAAGTATGTTCATGCATTGATCTTAAATTGACAAACATTGTAGAAATGCATGTACTAGGACTATCTCTAGGAAATTACATACTTGTGTGATCTTGTGTTTGTTAGGATTATGCTCAATAGCAAGAGTGTAATGTTGTACTTGACAATCTTTTCATATTAATAAAGTGATTTCTGTTTGTTAACAAAATCTTATAGCATTTATTACTATAATTGTTAAAGTAAATAATCATAAGGTCAAAAGACTATGAGAAAAGAAGAATTGTTCGTACGTCTGGATATGTATGAGGTAGACATAATTCTTTAGTTAGTCTTGAATAACGTTCACAGCTTAAGTTAAAGGTTGGGCACCTTTATCTTGATAAAGTTGTAGAATTATTTTACTAGCATTTGAGTGAGATCAAATGTGTTGTGATGAGTCTAAAATCATCGAAGGGTCTTCGAGTAAAAGAATCTAGTGCACTGGGTGCATTGAACTGGATCACAATGAAATACTTTTTTCTAGAACCGTCAATAGATAAAAGTCTTTTCATTATCAGGACAATCGAAGAGTCTATCTTAATCCTGAGATAAATGATGGACTTATGGTTGCAAGTGTTATCATTTGAGCTATCAATGAGTACGATTATATAGCATAGTCTATCCTCGATAGTTTGGTGGTATTCATTTGTTAATCGATAGAGGACTTCATTTATAGATATGGACATCATGGCTCAATTTATTAAATGTGAGTAGAATATCATCATATGGATGCTTTGTGGTTTTGGATATTAAATCTTAACATTGAGTTTTCAATAGTGTCTATTGAAAGATGACTTCTGGACAAGTCATAATATATATCCAAGTTCAAAGTGTGGTTATATGAGTAAATATGGTAACTTGGAGAGCTATAGGCGGTCTATGAGCTCTTAGCGATTACTGATATTCTTCACGAGGATTCACTATCTCCCATATGATTGTCTAGGGTATGAATGAGTATCATTAACTTATTCCATCTTTATTTAAGAGTGCAATTTTAGTTCTTTAGTGGAATGAACTAAAATTAATAGATTGAACCTAAATGAATCATTTGTTGATTGTGATTGGGTTATGTCTATTGAAGCTTAAATTTAGATAGGCCCGCCAAGATTCCCAATCCGCACGGACTTGCATGAATCACTTGATATATTCTACCGGACTATTTGTGGGTCCATTTAGAATTGTATTTAATATATTAAGAATATAATTTGCACATTATTTATTTAATGGGCTGTTTAAATTATATTAATATATTAATGAAAGGCATGTGGACTTGTTTCTTTTAGTAAGAATGAGTTTAGTTCACATGTGGGCTTTTTTTATTAAAGTCCAAATGGATTAAATAAAATAAGAAAACAATATGTAGGCCCAATTTCTAGTCATGGGCGGCAATGGCTAATTTTTAGCCCATTATATTGTTTTATTTTATTATTTAATTAAATGGAAATTAATTAATATGTTAATTAATTATTTAATTAAAAATCATATCTTTTTCTGATTAGTAAATAAATATAAAAGACTTTATTTGTTTAGTCGAATTAGGAAGTCTTTTATATAATCACAAATACACTAAAGAGTTGGATTAGGATTTGTACTTATGAGTTATTATAGGCAAGTAGAATTCATTCATATATTTGATTTATATGTCAAGAAAAACAAATATACAGATATATAATATATTGATATGCAAATGCGGCAATCAAGATATATATTATATTTATATGGCAAAAGTTGGACTCATATATAAGAAATCATATATATGGCAGCATGAATTTGGCTAATTGAATATATATATATATATATATATTTTTGAGCAAGTGATTGGCGGCCAAAAAGATATATATATATATATATATATTCTTTATTTATCGGCGAACCCTAGTTTTTGCAATTGAGAGATTTTTCTTTTGCTAGAGAAAAATAAAATTCAACTCTTAGACTAGTGTGAAATTCGGCCAAGAGAGATTGTGAGAAGAATTGTTCTTATTTCGATAGTGCACTAGTGATCTTTACATCAAGAGGTCTTGTGCACAATTTCGAATAAGGTTCACGCGAGTTTCAATCTAACAATTGTGAATTCAAAAGTGACTGGGACATTCTTAACAATCTATTGGAATTTTTGTGACTAACAGAAATCAGAAAAGTTTTTGTTGTCCATTCTCAGGTTCACAATTCAAAGAAGAGAGACCACGCTCCTAGGTGATTCACGTTCGTGATCGGATTGGAAGATCTTGCGGATTACCATCGACGCATAGTCAATCGGATCATGCGATAAAGGTACGATATCTTTTGATGTATATGTTTATTAATTAAAGGGTTAAGGTTCAATATGGAAATTTTTTTAAATATACTAATCTCTTTTAGTCTCGCTTCCGCTGCATGCACGTATTTTTTCCCCTACAGTTTTTATTTGTTTGTGTTTTATTGTTTTGGATTTGAATATGATCTCATATGATTCCTTATTGAGTTCCAGTCGTTTCGGTTACTCAAACATTAGTTTTCAAGTTCAAACTAGGAAGATACGATCCTTTACGTGCTCTTACAATTCATTGTCTTCGTCGTCGTGTATCGAGTCAAATTCATAACCTTTGGTCAAAATTTCATAGTTTTCCTTGTATGTTATTGAGTTATGGTTCATAATTCGAAAGCGGATTCGAATTCAGAGTTCGGAGGTTGGAGAATGTGAGAGGTGCGCGAAGAGAGCGAAGGAGAAGAGAGGTGGAGAAGGGCCAACCACCCTCTCCCCCATGGAGGCGCATGGACACCTCAGGAGGGACACCTCTCTACCTCCATGTGGTGGCCACACATCTCTATGGGGAGCATAGTTAGTGGTGGCTCATTTCCTTTTTTGCCCTTCTTCTTATCCACTTGGTTTCCCTCCCTCTTTAAATTGAAATCAAGCGCAGAATTTCTTACAACTTGTCCAATTTTGTTTTAATCATAACTCTCTCAAATCAACTCCGAATTGAGTGATTCAAAAACGAAAATCATTGGTATTGAAGAGAGGAACAATTCAAAAGCATTTTCAGAGTCAAAATATGTCCATGTAAGTTGCAGTCATCTGATCTCAGTTCGTGGATCATCATTTTGTTTGATAATCAACTTCTTTACATTTTTCTTATGATCAACTTCATGGATCTTATTATTTGATTGATGAAAATTTTTTAGAATACTTTTAATTCCATTTGTAGACTTGTTTTGATTGATTTTGAAATTAGCTATTGTGTTTTGATTGAATATGATCTTAGCTAGTTTTGAAGAACATGAACTTGAATCTAGAATAACTTTGTGATTTGATCTTGATTGTTGATTTCTAGATTTTTATCACATGTTCATGAACTAGGATTTTTGATTGTGCTACCTATCATTTAAATCTAGTTCTTGTTTGGATTGAATATGTTATAGATTTCCATTTTTAACTTGTTCACTTGATTTCAAAGCTAGTTTTATGATTTGTATTGAAAACTTATTACTCTAGCTTTGATTGACATGTTTAGGTTTCTAGATAATTTTGTGAATGATTTTGAATGCCTAATCTTGATATCTAATCACATGTTCATAAGAATTAGTTACTTTTGTTTGTGAGTTTGATTTATGCAAATCTAATTCTTCATAGAGTGTGTTTGATCTATTTGCTCTATTTGCATGTGTTTACATCATTTGCATCACTTAGATCTTATTGCCTTGTAAAAGGTGGAAGTCTCTTGTGTTAGGATTATGCTCAATAGCAAGAGTGTAATATTGTATTTGACAATCTTTTCATATTAATAAAGTGATTTCTGTTTTAACAAATCTTATAGCATTTATAGTTTAATTATTATAATTGTCAAAAGTAAATAATCATAAGGTCAAAAGACTATGAGAAAAGAAGAATGTTTGTATATCTGGATATGTATGAGGTAGACACAATTCTTTAGTTAGTCTTGAATAATGTTCACAACTTAAGGTAAATGTTGGGCACGTTTATCTTGTTAAAGTTGTAGATTCTTTTGCTAGCATTTGAGTGGGATCTAATGTGCTATGATGAGTCTAAAATCATCAAAGTGTCTTTGAGTAAAAGAATCTAGTGCACAAGGTGCATTGAATAGGATCATAATGAAATACTTTATCTAGAACCGTCAGTGGATAAAAAGTTTTCATTATGAGGACAATTTGAGAGTCTATCTTAATCTTGAGATAAATGATGGATTTATGGTTACAAGTGTTATCATTTGAGCTATCAATGAGTACGATTATATAGCATAGTCTATCCTCGATAGTTTGGTGGTATTTATTTGCTAATCGATAGATGACTTCATTTATAGATATGGACATCGTGGCTTTATTTATGAAATGAGAGTATAATATTATCATATGGATATTTTGAGGTATTGGATATTAAATCTTAACGTTAAGTTTTCGATAGTGACTATTGAAACATGGCTTCTGGACAAGTCAAAATATCCAAGTTCAAAATATGGTCATATGAATAAATATGGTAACTATGAGAGCTATAGGCGGTCTATGAGCTCTTGACGATTATTGATATTATTCACGAGGATACACTATCTTCAATAAGATTGTCTAGGGTATGAATGAGAAACATTTACTTATTCTATCTTTATTTAAGAGTTCAATTTTAGTTCTTTAGTAGAATAAACTAAAATTAATAGATCGAACCTAAGTGAATCATTTGTTGATTGTGATTGGGTTATGTCTATTGAAGCTTAAATTTAAAAAACCTTACCAAAAAAAACCCAGTGGGATAAAAACTTGGTAAGGGAAAAAGAATGCAATTGTATTACAAGTTAATGTACATGTATAACCTAGAAGTCATAAATCTGGTTACTGCCAGAACTCTCATCGACATATAAATTACTGAAATTTTGAATAAGTTGTTCATCTACCGTTTCATTTTGCATCCTCTTTCGAGCACGCTCCCAATTCCGAATGCATGCCAATACCTCCACCATCTTTGGAGACAAAGAACTTCTTCTTTCTTCAACAATTCTTCCAGTCATGCTGAATACCCGTTCTGAGGAAACAGTGGAGACATGGATAATCAGTACGTCACGTGCTAGGTGTGACTCGACCGAATATCTATAGCTGTAGGTCTTCCACCATAACAACATATCAAATCCCTCATTGTTTTCAAATCCAACGAATTGAGCTTCCAGGAAGCTTTTAAGTTCGACACCGGAAGTTGCACCAGCTTGTGAAGAAAAAGACTTGATGAGCTGACTTTTATTTTTGGCATTTAGGAATGTTCCAACTTGTCTGATTCGGGAGTGTGTTTGGTTCTGTTGATGGTTGTGCATCAGCGCCACCATACCTGGACTCATAAATACTAAAAACTTCGAACAACTTGGTTCGAATGTCAATAACCTGTACAAAATAATCTACACTCAAATTATTACCAATATACTCTAGCAATGTTTATAAACCAGATAATTTAATCCTAGAATCTACTATAATACCTAAAGCATAAAGGAAAGGAGTTGTATACCGGTATTTTTTAAACTTGGTCTCCATGGCAACAACTGCAGTACCTAAGATATTATCTCCCTTATAATTGTTTAACAGTTCAGAAATTTCCACAATATGATGGATTGCCAGGGAAGATGTAGGGTAATACACCTTGGAAAGAGTTACAATGGAATCGTAAAAAACCTTTAAAAATTCAACAATTTTTTTTGCCACATACCAATCGTCTGGTTCAGTACTAGACGGCCAATTTCGGTTATTTTCATGTTATAAAAACCTGAAATAGTTGTGTCATAATCCAAACAATTTAGCAGCATTAAGTAAGTAGAGTTCCACCTTACTGGCATATCTGTTTGGAATCTTCGGGGTCGTAGATCGTAAGTTTTACAATATCTACCGAATTCTTTCAATCTTGGATTAGAACTGCCGAGCCAAGAAAGGGCATCTCTGATGCGATCTATACGATCGCTTACTACCTTCATACCAGACTTTACAGCTAAATTGATGATATGACATGCACACCGTTGATGGAAGAAATGACCCCCATCTCGTGGGAGATTTTTTTTCAAAAAACAATGCAATAGAGTTAGTATTTGTAGATGCATTATCTAACGTGATAGAAATGATGTGATGAGTTATTTCAAAAGTTTCTAAAATAGAAAGAATATCATTAAAAATATTTCCTACGGTATGTGCAAAATCCATAGGACAAAAACCAAGAATTTCTTTTTTGTATTCTCCAATTAGAGTCTAAATAGTGTCTTATGACAGTTAAATAATTTTGTTTGGAACATGTGTTCCAAATATCGAAAGTTAATGCAATAGAGACAGTTAGATGCTGCAATTCAACCTTCAACTCATCTCATTGGGTTTGAAAATATTTTAATAAATCGTTCCTAGTAGTGTTTCCAGAAACAGATTTAAATTGGGGGTTGTATGCACTTTGAATAAATTCTTCATAAAAAACATTTTCACCGAAATTAATCGGTTGATCAGTACATGCAATGTAACGTGTCATGCACTCTCTAGCATGTGAGGCATCGTAATTCCATGTTGTAACGGACTTGTCTAGGTGCCGTTGTAGTTGTATCTAGGTTGTAGTGTCTACCTGTCCGTGTGTAAGCATACATTTCTCCATATGCCTTCGCAAATGACCGATCCCCCCATAGAAGTGACGTAGTGCTTAGGACAAAACTTACATTGAGCTCTGTCCATGATTTGACCGTCTAGCATAGTCTTCTGTACTACGTCAAAACACTGCCATACCTTTGATGTGTGCTTTTTAGGATTGGGTCCAATGGGACGACATGATGCTGGTGTTGCCCCGGAAGCAGAAGGTCCCTCTACCATTTCCGTTGGCCTAAAAAGGTCAAAATAATCGTCATGCATGTTAAAACCGTCCAGAAATTGAGGATGATTATAATCCATTTCCTACAATACAAATATTAACTCATTAGTCATTAAAAACTAAGCATAAAATCATAAATATACTAAGCATAAAATATTAAAATTAATTACTAAACATAAAATCATCAATTTACTAACCATAAATATTAAAATTAATTACTAAATATAAAATCATAAATATACTAAGCATAAAAATATTAAAATTAATTACTAAGCATATAATGATAAATTTACTAACTAAAAATATTAAAATTAATTACTAAGCATATAATGATAAATTTACTAACTAAAAATATTAAAATTAATTACTAAACATAAAATGATAAATTTACTAACCAAGAATATTAAAATTAATTACTAAACATAAAATGATAAATTTACTAACCAAGAATATTAAAATTAATAACTAGACATAAAATGACCAATTTACTAACCAAGAATATTAAAATTAATTACTAAACATAAAATGACCAATTTACTAACCAAGAATATTAAAATTAATTACTAAACATAAAATGATCAATTTACTAACCAAAAATATTAAAATTAATAACTAAACATAAAATGATCAATTTACTAACCAAAAATATTAAAATTAATAACTAAACATAAAATGATCAATTTACTAATCAAAAATATTAAAATTAATTACTAAACATAAAATGATCAATTTACTAACTAAACAAAAATATACTAAGCATAAATTAAAATATACAAATATTAAAATTAATTACTAGACATAAATTCATAAAATGATAAATTTACTAAAATCTAAGATTCTAAGAATAAATATTAAAATTTATAACAAATCATAAAAATATAAACTCATAAATATACTAAGCATAAAGCCATAAATATTAAATATAAATAAAACATAAGAATAAATATCGAAATTAATAACTAAGCATAAATATATTAAGTATAAATATAAAATTTAAAAACTAAAACATAAAACTAAATAATAACATTTAAAGGAAAAAAGATACCTTTGAACTTTGGTTGAGAGATTAGAGAATAATAGTAAATTAGTAATATAGTATTAGAATAGTTAGAGAATAGAGAGAGAGAGAGTGAGAGTAGAGAGAGAGAGAGAGAGTAAGAATGAAAATATGAAATTATGAAAATATGAAATGGTGTAGAAAATAGAGATTAGAGAGAGTAATGGAGAGTTGGAGAATGGAGAGAATGAGAGAAAGTGTATGAAAATTAGAATGGGTGGGGGTATTTATAGAAAAATTTAAAATGTGGGTAAAAATATAAAATAGAAGAGATGAGGGGGAAAATTGTAATTTTTGGCCCTTTTGAAAAATTTGACCATTTGCTGACGTCAGCAACGGTAAAAAATTGTCTAAAAATTTACCTTTCCATAGACACATGTCATCTATTTAAGAGGGGGGTAATGGTTACCTACCTTGAAGGGAGGTGAGCAAAAGTGTTCTCTTTAATTTATGTGGACATCGTATAGTAATTCTTTTTATTTTTATTGGGCGGTAGTTCATACGGTAGTAGTTTTTATTTTATTTTTAAATATTACATAATTTGGGTTTTTTAGAAAATGGGAGGATTCGGATCCACAACCTCGTGGCGTATGTGTGAGGGGTTTTATCACTTGGCCAACCTCATACGGTAGTTCTCTTATTATTGAGCATATTATTGCACTTTCCATTATAATTTTCATTGGTCGATAACTCAGTTTGTCTTCTGAGGAAAAATTGATAATTCATTTAAGAATTCTTTCAGTTTAATATCTCTTTCTCATTTTCTTGATATAATTGAAGAATTAATTAATAAAACATTATTGTATCCTTCCACTTGTCTTAATAATATTGGCCAAGAAGCATCTTGCATGGGCTAGTTTGTTGAGAAAATCTTTAATGGAACGGTTTCATTGCCACTTGGTGAGACCGTCCTATTGACATTGCACAATGTATCTCGAGATTCGAGAATATAAATATATACTATTAAACTATAATTTGGTGAAATCTGTCCCAGTGGCGATCTGGTAGATGAACGAGCTTAGGACTTTGACAAATGACTCATAAATCAGCGGCTCAAATCCTACCAATGACAAAAACTTCAACGAAATATCTGGTTTAGATATAGATAGATATTGTTAAAAAATAAAAAAATAATAAAAATTTGGTACAATCTCATTGGACGGTCTCACCAACTGACAATGAGACCGTCTAATTGAAGATTTTCTCCTAGTCTTTCTTGGTGATTCTTTGACAACCGTTCACAGTTAATTACTCCTTTGGAAATGTTTACTTGGAAACCAATTGATGACCTTCATCGAAAGTGACTCATCAATGTCCACTATCAAATACAATGGTTGTGAGGTCGCTTGGTTGAAATTTGATCTACTAATAATGACTCATTGTGATGTAGGACAATTGGCGTTGGATTTTGAAGAAGAGATGGACAGAAAACTGTCCAAAAGAGGTGCTCCGAAGAAACGGGCATAACTTTTAGCTTGGTTGTCAGATTTCCTATTATAATATGTTTTCGGAAAGGGTTTTCAGAGTTCTACAGCAAGGCAACCCGGGTTCCCTTGGTTGACGTCATTTGCATCCTCAACGGAGCTGTTTAAGTTAGGTTGTCGGGCAGCCGGAGTTTTTAGCGTTTTTATTTGTTTTCCGTTTTGGTTTAGTTTGAGGATATTTTAGTCTTTTTGCTTATTTTAGGGTTTCCTGAGTCTATTTAAGGCTCTTTATTATCAGTTTCGAATTATTGAATAATATTATTATTTTGGTTTCAATTGAATTTACTGGTGGATTCCAGATTGTGAGAACTTAGGGTTTACGCTGGTAAATCCTTTACTTCCATTCTGCGTCAAGTGGTATCAGAGCATAAGGACTTGCCTTATACGATGGTCAACAACGAAGCCGGAAGAGTTAACCCTAGCGACGCTGGTCGTAGGGATGCCGATGTGTGGGCAGCGATTGATGAGCAGCGACAGTCGATGGAGAAGTTGGAGGCTATGGTTCGTCAACTGATGGAGCGACTGCCTACCCCCAACAACCCTACGGGCCAAGTTCCTGCTCCCGTTCCTGCCCCTGCCAACAGAGATGGAGTCGAGGGATTGGCCCTTGACCGCCCTGAAGGTAGACGTCCACCTAGAGCCGCGAGACATGCGCAGCATGAAGATTTCAGTGATGAAGATTCTGAAGAGGATTTCGTGGGTTACCAAGGAGTTCGTCAACTGAACCGAAATCAACCTGATTATCGGATCCGCGCAGACATACCTCTGTTCCATGGGAAACTACAAATTGAAGAGTTCCTGGACTGGATTTCGGAGGTTGAGAGATTCTTCGAGTTTACTAAGGTGACGGAAGAACGTCAAGTCAAATTGGTAGCGTACAAGTTGAGAAGCGGGGCTGCTGTTTGGTGGGAGAAATTACAGATGGATAGACGGCGACAAGGCAAGGTTCCTATACGATCCTGGAGGCGAATGAAACAGCTTATGATGAGCAAGTTTTTACCTCCTGACTATGAGCAATTTATTTTTCAGAGTTATCAGAATTGCGTGTAGGGTAACAAAACCGTTGCGGATTATACTGAGGAGTGGTCCAGACTTTCAGTTCGTAACAACCTTAATGAGACTGAGGGACAACAGGTTTCGAGATATTTGGGGGGTTTAAAGTCGACCATTCGAGACAAGATTGGGCTGCAAGTCGTGTGGACAGTAGATGAGGCGCATAACATGGCTTTGAAAGCGGAGTTAATGGAGAAATCACCCAATCGTTATACTCAATACAAGAAGGACATGGGTGAGTCGTCCAACGCAGATGCAAATAGGAGTAGATTTTCACCAAGTGATGGACATGGCCAAGCTAAAACTACTGCAGATCAAGTTCAAAGGGGTTTGGGTCCGAGTAATAATTTTGGTGGGTCTCGTCCGGCAGCAGCAACAGCAGTTACGAAAGAAATCCCACGAGTGGCGCCAAACCCGTACAGTAGACCAGGTAGTATGAAGTGTTACAGGTGCGGCCAACCGGGACACCGATCAAATGAATGCCCAGCCCGAAAACCGGTGAATTTCGTGGATGCTGAAGAGGAAGAGGAAGAGAATTTTGAAGATGATGGGAACATGGACGAGTTCTTGGAAGGAGCAGAAATTGCAGAGGAACAAGGGGAGCCGGTAAACTGTGTGATTCAGCGAGTCATGTGTGCCACGAAATTGGAGGGCTTATCGCAACGAAACAGTATTTTCAAGACTTGTTGCAGTGTACAGGGAAAGGTTTGTGACGTGATTGTCGACAGTGGGAGTTGTGAGAATTTTGTGTCCAGAAAATTGGTAGAACATCTGAAACTGCGTGCAGAGAAGCATCCCAGGCCTTATGCGATTGGTTGGATTCAAAAAGGGACCTAAGGCGAATGTGACAGAGGTGTGCAAAGTTCCTATTTCGATTGGGCAGTACTACCGGGAAGAGGTGGCATGCGATGTAGTCGACATGGATGCTGGACACATACTACTGGGGCGTCCATGGCAGTTTGATGTGGATATAATCTACAGAGGTCGTGATAATATTTGTATTTTCAATTGGGGTGGCAGGAGGATCGCAATGGTTCCGAAACAGGTTTCAGTCGGAAGCTCAACTAAGGCCACGATAGATGAGCAGTCTTTGGTCACTTTAATCACGTCCGTAACTGAATTGGAAGCTGAGATTAAGGAGGCACAGGAGGTACATGTTGTAATTGTGCGAGCTTTGGTGATTGAAAGCAAAGAAGAGCAGAGAGTTGCAGTACCCGAGAAGGTGCAGACCTTACTGACCGAATTCAATGATTTGGTGTCAGAAGACTTACCAGATGACCTTCCACCATTGAGAGATATTCAGCACCAGATTGACTTAGTTCCGGGAGCAAGCTTACCGAATTTACCACACTATAGGATGAGTCCCAAAGAGAATCAAATTTTACAGGGAAAAGTGGAGGAGTTAATGAAGAAGGGGTTTATTCGAGAGAGCATGAGTCCATGTGCAGTTCCCACATTACTTGTTCAGAAGAAAGATGGCAGTTGGAGGATGTGCGTTGATAGTCGAGAGATCAATAAGATAACTGTCAGGTATAGCTTCCCTATTCCGAGATTGGATGACATGCTAGATATGCTGGAGGGGTCGAAATTATTCTCCAAAATCGACCTGAGAAGTGGGTACCGTCAGATTCGGGTCAAGCCTGGGGATGAATGGAAGACAGCTTTCAAAACTAAGGATGGACTGTATGTTGGTTCCGTGAACCGGAACCGAAACCGGTATCCGCGCAGCGGAAGTGCGGTGGGCCCGGTTTTTTTTAAAAAATTTCATCAAAAACGAAAACATTTTAGCCGGATCGTTGTGATTATATTGATTCTAATATTTAACTATAAATAATAAGGAAGGAAATAGTTACCCTTGTAGACTTTCCGTGATTCGCTCGAATCGAGTTCCTCCACTGTAGAATCTTCGTGATTCCCTCAAACCAAGTTCTTCCACACCGAATCTCCAACACCAAAGAACCGACGAGTGGGCGTCTCGGTATTGAACAGAAAAATTCAACTCTTGAATTTCTGTACTAGTTGTGTACTCAACACTTGAGACAACTGGAAAAATATTGAGAGACTATCTCACAATATTTTTAGAGGCTTAGACCTTAAAAATAATTTTTTCTCTTTTGTTATCACTCTCTTGTTTAGAACTAATGTTTCTCATAACAAGAACTCTTCTTGTTTAGAACTAATGTTTCTCATAACAAGAACTCTTCTTGTTTAGAACTAGTGTTTTTCAAAACAAGAACTCTTCTTGTCTTGTTTTCATTAAGCTAAAAAATGAAAAAAAACTCTTAATACATAAAATACTTCCTTTTATGCTTCTTCAAAAATATGAAAAAAAACCTTAAGAGAGTGATAGAGAGTTATGAATATATATATAGTGGGTGGTGTAGTATTTTTCCACAATAATAGTACTAGGGTGGGTGGTGTAAAGAATCATAGAATAGGAGCTAGAATTCCACTATGCTTTAAATGCAATGATGAAAGAAAAAACAAAACAAAAGAAAAAACACTAGTTGAAAAGCAAGGGTATTTGATTTCCACCCACCCCATTCATGACTAAAAGTAACAATAATACATCCCACCCCAATTATTAAAACATATATATATAATTAAATAATCAAAATATTATTTTATACATATAATTAAATAATCAAACATTATTTAATACATATAATTAAATAATCAAACATTATTTAATACATATAATTAAATAATCAAACATTATTTAATACATATAATTAAATAATCAAAATATTATTTTATACATATAATTAAATAATCAAACATTATTTAATACATTAAATAATCAAACATTATTTAATAAATAAAACAATACATAAACTTCTTTATGTATAGATGATTAATTCCAAATTAATCACTAAGCCTCAGTATACCTTAATGTTCAATACAGTACTATAGAGATGGTATGGGGACACATGGACCTATAATTTCAAGCTCCAATAAATCTTCAATATTTAATTAAACTCTTTACTTAAATATTAGATTTATTAATTCCTGATTTATTCCACTAAAAAACTGGAACTGCACTCTTGTCATTATAGAATTAATTACTCGAATAGGAATCGAACAGTCCATTGATATAATCATTACATATAGATCAATCCTCCATAAACAGTTCGTAATATGAGCTAGGTTCAAATCCGTTGACCTCTCAATTACGTCTTTATCCTTGAGTGCCCGTGATTCTCTAATAAACAATTATTTATGATCTTATCATAAATTGAGCGCTCTATTGTTCAAGACCCGAATCATTTACTCAAGAGAACTGTTTGTCTACTTCAATTAAGAAGGAATGGATTCCATCTTGTATATTATCATTCCCAGCTAAGTATATCATCATGTCTCTAAGATACAAGGTTTTTAGGTTTGGCAATTAGAGCAAACCATACCGAGTAAGTCAAAAGACACAACTTTATAAGTAGGAGTCTATTAAATACTCAGGATTAAGATCGTTCCATATATGACCATCTGATTGATAAAAGGGAATACTTTATTTCAAGACGGAGATTATTAAAGATTCCAATTTATCGCGTCCATGTCTTGTATAATCTTATTATACAAAGTACCTTCATTCTAATGTCACCACATCAACAGTTCGGATAAAACTGTTCCATTCTTAATGGGAATGAACCATACTAGTAATTTTAATTAATTAAAGATCCCAACTTTAATTATCAATTACAGACAATTAAGATTATTATATTAAACATAATCCTCATGTATATAACGACTTATACACTATGTTTAATATTACATTTAATAATCATGGAATTTTATGTTATTAATACAATATTAATAACATTAAATGCACACAAATATATGATAGAATGTCATTCTAATTATTAATTCAGCAAAAGATTAACAACACTTGTTCTTAGGGCACTTTCCCCAACACTGTACGAGTGGTTGGTGATGCCTTTCGGACTTTCCAATGCGCCAAGCACTTTTATGCGGCTTATGAACCAGGTATTACGGCCTTTCATTGGAAAATATGTAGTCGTTTACTTCGACGATATATTGATTTACAACCGGAGTGAGGAAGACCACATGGAGCATCTACGAGCTGTGTTAGAGGTATTGTCCAAAAATCAATTGTTTATCAACTTTAAAAAATGCAGTTGGATGACGGAGCAGTTACTATTCCTTGGGTACGTGGTCAGCTCAGAAGGGATTTTGGTTGATGAAGAAAAGGTTAAAGCTATTCGAGATTGGCCTACACCGAAGACGGTTGGGGAAGTGAGGAGTTTTCATGGTTTGGCGACGTTTTATCGTTGATTTGTGAGGGATTTTAGCAGTATTGTGGCTCCCATCACAGAGTGTTTAAAAAAAGGGAAGTTTCAGTGGAGTGAGGCAGCCGAAACAGCCTTCGCAGTCATCAAAGAAAAACTATGCACCACTCCTGTTCTTGCTCTACCCAGTTTTGAGAAGTTATTCGAAGTGGAATGTGATGCTAGTGGGGTTGGGATTGGAGCAGTGCTGACACAAGAGAAGAAACCAGTGGCGTTTTTTAGTGAAAAGCTGAGTGATACGCGACGAAAGTGAAGTACCTATGATCAGGAATTCTACGCAATTATTCGTGCTTTAAAGAATTGGGAGCATTACTTAATTCAGCGCGAGTTTATTCTTTACACTGATCATCAAGCTCTGAAGTATCTGAACAGCCAGAGAAGCTTAAGTAATATGCATGCTCGGTGGGCAACTTACTTGCAGAAATTTCCATTTGTTCTGAAGCACAAGTCTGGGGTTCTAAATAAGGTGGCAGATGCGCTGAGTCGACGTGCAAGCTTATTGGTTACTATGCAACAAGAGATTATTGGGTTTGAGTTTCTGAAAGAATTGTATTCTGATGATGAGGACTTCGGAGAGATATGGGAAAAGTGTGTTCTGAAACAGACTGACGGAGAGTTTCATATGAGCGAAGGCTATCTGTTCTGTGGCAATCAGTTGTGCATCCCGCGGAGCTCCCTGAGAGAGAAACTGATTCGAGAGTTGCACGGGGGAGGTCTGGGTGGTCACTTAGGGCGTGACAAAACTATCAGTGGGGTGGCCGAACGATATTACTGGCCTCAGTTGAAACGCGACGTCGGTAACTTTGTTCGCAAGTGTTACGTCTGTCAAACTTCTAAGGGACAGGCTCAAAATACGGGCCTCTACATGCCACTACCTGTTCCGAATGCCATATGGGAGGATTTAGCAATGGACTTCGTTTTGGGTCTTCCACGAACTCAACGTGGGGTCGACTCCGTGTTTGTTGTGGTTGACAGGTTCTCGAAGATGGGACATTTTATACCTTGAATCATATTCGGTAAGAACGTATTCGACTTCATTCTCCTCATTCCATGGTGCAAAGTCTGAATACTTTATTGAATTGTTGATCTCTTTAGTAATGTCACAGTAGATACGATAAGTGTAGATGGAAGATGTATGCTTCTCCAATGACTTCATGTGGCTTAAGATCACTGGACTCTTAGTGTTTGAAGCATATTCATCGGTAAATAAATTGTTTCTTAACCTCATGAGTGCCCTATTGATTTGAGGGAATAAGTCGAACAATTTCTCATGGCTGCAAACATATTCTTTCATGTAATTATTCATTGACTCTGATATTTGAGTGCTGCGCATTCCAGTACAAAAATGGCCCTTGGAATATGTTTCTGCCCATCTATGCCTCTTTTCGTACATCATATTAACCCAAACGTTGTCTTACAGACCGTGTTGTTTTATCATTTCATTCCAACATTCATCGAATTTATCCTCGTCTATGTGGTCAAAGATGAAGGATCTAAATGTCAATGACTTCTTAGGGCCGTTAATGTGAGCACATGCGTTTCTTGCTACGTGCCATCCACATACCCTATGCTGACAGTTTGGAAATACCTCATCAATTGGCTGTCGCATTGCTTCGTCTCCGTCCTTCAGTATAGAAAGGGGATGCTTGCTGCCCATTGAATCCATGAGTTTAGTAAGGGCCCATTTGTATGAAGTAAATGTCTCGTCTGACAAAAGTGCAGCACCAAATACACAAGTTGCACTATGGTTGTTTGCACCGACAAATAAAACCAAAGGCATTTGTCTTGTAAGTGGTATCAAAAACAAGAGCATCTCTGAAGCACTTGTACTCGAATAGAGAATGGGAGTCCCTCCAAAATACATTAGCAAGCCTATCATCATCATCTGTGTTGAACCTGCAGTAAAAGTTTGGTTCAGTAAATGCCTTTGACTCTAGATACGAAATTGCTGCTTGTGAATCGCTTTCAAAAGCTTTTGATCTTCTCATCTTAGAAATCTTGTTATACATATCCTTCTGAGTGAATCCAATTATAGAGTATCCTTCTTTTTGGTCAACCATGTACTCAAATGTTTGACAACCACTTATGAAGTTTTTGCCCATGGCATCAATTTGGGCATAGTCACCTTTATCTAAGTTTCTGTGAAATCGATGGGATGAAACCTCACGAAAAATTGCTAGTTTGTGTGAATGATCATCCATGAATACCCTTAAGCTGTACTTTAATGTATCACTGTCTAGGCCAATTGAGAAACAAGCTTTGCAATTCTGTCTTGTCTGCATCCTTGGCTTGCATTTCCTATTTTTATTTGTCAAATACTCCTCTTTTCTTGATCCCTGCTTATCACAAACCCACTTTCTCCTTAATACTCTACCTTCACGATCATAGTCCAAGTTCGTCACTTTTATACCAAACCCATTACCCCTAGCATAACCAAGATAAAACGACATTGCATCATCCACATAATCAAATTTCATATTTTTTGTATGATTGATATCAACATCTTGATTTCCACTGCCTTCCCATGAAGAAAAGTGCATAGAATTAACCCCAGTAGAACACATATTATTTGGTGTGAAAAACAATCCTTCCTTGTTGTCAGACTTACTTTGCGATCCACTCCCATCCATTACTATACAAAGTCAAAACAGGATGATCAAAGCATAAGTAAAATTTTAATCGCAACAAAATGTGTCGATCGAAGGAAAATAAAAGTAATAGCAACAATAAAAATAATATTGATGCGATGAAACACTGACATTTTTAACATGCATCATTCAACATAGAAATTACACACATAATATAGAAAACATTATTGAGGTAAGGAATCACCCAGATTTTGAACATGAATCATTCAGATTAAAAATTATAAAAATATTACTATAAAGATAAGATACATAAACAATTACATATAGGAAAACATTATTGATTCTATGAATTTGAACACTAATTAACTACATATTGATTTCTAAACTAATCAAAACAACCATATGGATGTATTGTAGAGATGAGATACAAATAACAATTCAAACAATATGTAACTTCATATTGAATTCAAAGCTTACCGAAAAAACCTTGGATGTATTGTAAAGATGAGACAAAAAGAACGATTCAAACATGTAAGTACCTCACTTTTTGATTGGCTTATTTCGTCGACAAAATCACAATGGGGTTCAATCTTGTAAGGGTAGCTTAGGATTGAAGAAATTCTGCTCAAATGCTTAAGGACTTCATTGTGGACATCAAGAGTTTCAAGGAAGGTAGCTACTTGATCTTGACTCTCATTTGAAGAGATTTAGTTGCACACACACACTCTTTAGCATGCATGTGTGATTATTGCTTTTTGTATGTCTACTGTACTCAAATCACACTTGCACACTTTTCTCTTGTTTTATTTGAGTGTGTGTCTGTGCGCTGGTATCCTGACCCGCGCATTGCGCCGGTCCTCCAGCGCAGAACCAGCGCAACCTTGGCAAAGGTGTGCTGCTGGTCCTATGCTGGTCGTCAAGCGCAGCCTCACCAGCACAACTTCCCTAGAGGTGTGCCGCTGGTCTTGCGCCCCTCAGTTGCGCCACTCGTCCAGCGCACGTTGCGCATAAAGGCTGTGCGCTGGTCGACCAACACACCACCAGCGCACATGACGGGAATTTGAAACATTTTTCCCAAAACGACCTCACTTTGGTTGGATCTCATATATATATGCCTTGATAGCATTTGGACGTTTTTTAAAGCAAAAAATTACATCTTTTTGAGAGCCATTGAGTATCTTCAAAGCCAAGGTATCAAAACTTCATTTTTATTACTCAAGACACAAACACCCATCATTCTTTTTATGTTTCATTCATCATCTAGCATGTTCTAGTTTGATTTTTATATGGTGTTCATCTTTTCTCACATGACTTATAGTTAGAACATCATAAGCATCATTTCATATGTTCTTTCTCTACAAGATAACCCATTTATTACTTGACTAGTTTCAAGAAAGCATTTATTGTGTTTTGTGAGTTGTTTGTGATAGCTATTGCCTATAGGGTTTGTTTTGCTCATATAGCTAGGTTGTATGAATGCCATATAGCCACATGATATCTAGGAATGTCTCTAACATATTCATCCATGCCTAGATAAGCTTAAATGTCTAACCTTGCATTTTAGCATCTTGAATATTGCACATATTCACCTTAGGATGTGTTTATCTCTTCTCTTTGAGAGACAAGTCTTGTATTTACCTTTTGGTAGTTTGCAAGCAATGGACTAGATTCACTCTTGAAGGCCTGCGGGTAGTAATGGTAGATTAGTAACCGTGTGAGGTTTGACGTGGTCAATCTAGGTTGTAATTGCCATTACAATTAGTGGATTGAGGTTCTAGTGTGGCACACAAAACAGCCCGTGGTTTTTCCTCATGTGCGTTTCCACGTAAAAATCTCTTGTTATTTACTTTCCGCATTTTTACACTTGATTTTAGTTGTTGACTAGTTGTGGTTATTTTTGTAATATTGATTAATCTCGAAAATTGGTAAAAAAAAAAGGGGGGAATAAAATCTATTCACCCCCTCTCTAGATTATATTAGGACTCGTTTATATTTATTTTTAAAACAAAAAGCAAATTCATATTGAATTCGAAGCTAACTGAAAAAAGCCATGGATGAGACATATCTGTTAGATGAAACTTGATGAAGCAAAAAATAATAGGTTGAAGACGAGATTTCAATACGAACGCAAATAGACGAGTCAGACCACCAGACCGAAACACTAATGAGCAACACGAATGATTGATTGAAGTGGATGTTTACCTATCAGATCAAACTTGATAAAGCATAAAAGAATAGTTTGTGGACGAGATTTCAATACAAACGCAAATAGACGAGTCTGAACACCAGACCGAAACACCAATGAGAAAGACGAATGATCGATTGAAGTGGATGCTTGGAAAAAATTCGATTGAAGTGTTTGAGCTAGTAACAAAGAAAAGTTCACAAGAGTTTGAGCTGGTATACCACAAAAGTTCAGAAGATAGTGTTGAGAAAGAGAAGAGTTGGATTTGGAAAGGAGAAGAAGTATGTTTAAATAAAAAAGAGTTGGATTTGGAAAGGAGAAGAAAATAACGTTGGAAAGAGGAAAATTAAAAACGGTAACTATTGGGCTTTATGAAGAACAAACAGTCATCAAATTTTGTGACCTGCTAAGAAGGTAATATTATAATGCATAGGGAATGACAACAACTTTAAAACATAACTATTAGATGTGAAAGTTAGACAAATCAAGGGTCAAGATTTGATGAGCTGGATTTTTTTTTAATGGTGTATAGAAACACCTTTGTTCTATATATTGTCCCTATATATATAAGGAAATTGATTGTTTTGATTTTGTGAGTCGGCTAAGCCACACAAATCAAAAGTTGCCCTCCTTTTAACTAATAGAAATAGCTTATCTAAGAGCCGGTGGTAATCCACTAACATATATATATATATAATATTAGGAAGAAGAATGTGGACCATAGATTATGGAGAAGTTTTGACGAGTGCATACACTTTGAGTCAAAGTATGTAAATCTAATGGTCCGCATTCTTCATCCTGATATATTTTATATGAGGATAAACTGACAATAAAAAATTTATATATATATATAATATCAGGATGAAGAATGTGGACCATAGATTATGAAGAAGTTTTGACAACTGTATACACTTTGAGTCAAAGTATGTGAATCTATTGGTCTATATTCTTCGTCCTGATATATTTTATATCAGGTCGAGCTGACAATAGAAAAACTATATATAAAAATTATATATATATATATATAGTTTTTCTATTGTCAATTCGAATTGATATAAGATATATCAGTTCCTTGTATGTGGGTTATTGGATTTAAATGTTTTGACTTAGCTGCATGCACATGTCAAAGCATTTTTTTAAATCCAATGACCCACATGCAAGAAACTGATATATTAAATTCAATGGCCCACATGCAAGGTTTTATATCAATTCGAACCGACCATAGAAAGACTATATATATGTATGGGTTAATTACAATAGCATACCCTGATGTTTTATAATAATACAGGAATATTGAACTTTCGTTAAAAATGACAGAAACATACCTTTGACATGTTTGACCAACGTTAGTTTTGACAGTTGACCAACACTATATTGTAAAATGTTGAGATTGCCCTTCAGTTTTATTGTTTTTATTAATTATTATAATATTGTTTGTTAAATAAATATTAAAATCAATTAATACCAATAATATGTTAAAAAAAAAAAAAAACCATAAAAAATTAAGAAAATGTATGAGAAAAAAGTTCAGACCTTCCTTGATCAATCTCAAGAAAATTAACTAATCAAATTCTAGATCTCATCGTATTTCTGGGTTGATTTTCCAAAAAAATCTCCTAGCAACCACAAAATTTCCACAATCCCATCTCTTAAAATCCCAAAATAAAATAAAATAATATATACATAAAAGTGGATCATGATCACACATGGCCTTTTACCAATATGGTGGACCTTTCCTTTGGAAACCCTCACCACCAAGGTTCAAAGCCTAGTGTATACATTATATATGCAAATTTTCCCACCAATAGTGTGGGTGTTGTCCCACCCATATGCGGGTGCTCTCTCCCCGTCTGTGGGAGCTTCAGTCCGGGCTATGTTTGTAGAGCCCAATCTCGCCAGTCCTAACAGTTGTTATTTTATCAAAATAAAAGTGGATCATGATCTTCTCTGATGGATCAAGTTCTAGAAAATAGAGATCTAGCTCCTACAAATCTCCAATTAAGATTTAGAAACCACGGTGAGATCGCACAAGACTTTTGGTGCGATCTCCCATATTGTGTTTTTTTTTTTTTTAACAATATTTTTTAATTTTCTTATTAATTGTTACTATTTTCAAATGCAATATATATATTTTTTATTGACTTGCTATTAAAAGACATTTCTATCCTTCCAGTGTTAACTGTTAAATTTATTGTCAGTCAAACTAGTCAAGGGTATGTTTATGTAATTTCAATAAAAGTACAATATTGTTGTGTTATTGTAAAACACCAAGGTAATTTATTGCAATTAACCATATATATTTACGATAATATGTTATTTTTAAAAATATTACAATAATTCAGGATTTAGTAGAGCGGAAGTACTCGAACCCATATGGATCAACCTATTCTTGTCCACCGGATCTTCATTATTGGAAGCCCAAAACTAGGAGTACAATAGCCACTCAAGCGGCCCAAATATAAATCTACACAAAATATCGAACTCACCAAACACGAGGAGCAGCTCCTCTTCTACTGAGAGAAAAACACAACGCACACTTAATCCCTAATTTTGTGCAGACCAAAAAAATGGCCAACAACCAAGAAGTCGACGCCCTGAACTTCGAGGACGACGACTTGATGGACGAGGACGGAGGAGTCGACGTCGAACCCTCCTCCTCTCCTCGCGCCCCTCAACCCAAGCTCAAGTCCGCCATCACCAGCGCCGCCCCCAAGAAGACCAAAGGCCGCGGCTTCCGTGAAGAAGCCGACGCCGAACGCCACAGCCGACTCGCTGATCGTAACTTCGAGTCCCTTGGTTCCGACGGCGGACCCGGTCCTCAACGATGTATGTTCTAACTTTTTTTTTTTTTTTTTCTTTTCAAAGTTTTAAATTTTAGGGTTTCGTTCTGTTTGTTTGCTTTTATGATAGAGATTGATTTAGGAAAAAAGAAAGAAGACATTAGTAAGGTAGATGCCTTAGGGTTGCGTTTTGTGAAGCAAATGTTTGACATGTTTCTGTGTTGGAAGGGTTGATTTGCACCTATACTTGTAAAGATTATGTGGCGGCGTTTATTGGGAGACATGACATTCACGATGGGATGGATTGAATGATATTATTTCTTGTTGTAATGTGGAATCCTGATGGAAATAGAGCTAAACCTGGATAAAGATTCTTCTAGGTTTGGGTCTGATTGTTTTCTGGATTCTGGTAGGGTGCTCATACGAGGTCTGAACATGTTGATTGTGCAAATGTGCATTTCATAGTCACGTTCATATCATGAAAAGTGTTAAAAGAGGTGTAATCTGTTGTGCCCTAATTTAATTTGGGGTTCTGGTGAACAAGAACAAGGAAATAGATTTTTGGGTGGCTATGAGTTTCGGATTGAGTACTGATTAGCTGATCTTTCAGATATAGCTGTGACTATCTTTTTGATTGATCAAATACTTTATGCACCGTCTTAGAAGATTGTGGTGTATTCAAAGTTTTTGATGCCGACAAATCATGGGTGAGGATATAGTTGAGAGAAGGTTGACATTCATGCAGACTAATTCTAAGCCTATATATAAGATGCTTTCACCCTAGGTCAACCATAATCTCCTTTCCTAAGTAAGTTATTGTTAGAAACTGTTAGTATAAGAGAGAAAGAAGTGATAGAATTGAATGTTTTGTACATTTTATAAGTTGGAAGTGAGCAGGTGGAACTATGTGTATGCTATGATTTTGGTTTAAAACTGAAAAGCAGGTTCATGTTTCTAACTGTTAGATTATGCTTTGAAGATGTCAGTGTGAGCCTCCATGTGACAAAGTAATTTATGTTATATAATGGATTGGGGTTAAAATTCCCTGTCTTTTCTGAAGTCAAAGCTTTCGAAAAGCCGATTCAAGTTCTCAAAATTAAAAATATGAAAAGGAAGCCTAGAGGGAATCTGTCAACGTTATCAAAATTATGTTTTCCTTTGATGATCTTGCCTAGGTTAGAGTTCTCTAAACTGCTTCGCCAGAATTTGTTTCTTGATTGTATGTATTGTGAATTAGTGGTCTTTAGTACTGTTTTATTTTTATTTCTGGAAGGTTGTTAGTAGGATCTTCAATCAACGATCCTGGTTTGTGGAATGGAGAATTCTTCCCTTTTGTGGTTTTATATTACAATTATTACCTTGGTTTTCTTCCAAATGGCAAAATGTCACATTTAACAATGGATTTTGTTCTGTCTCCTTGCTTATGATCTTATGTGTTACTATTTATAAGTAGTGCAACTTATGGAGTTCTTTTCAGCATTTATATTCACCTTAAGTCTTTATTTGGGAAATCTATTTCTAAAGGGTAGTGAATAGCTATCAAATTTAATGTAACTTCCACATGTTCTTAAGCTTAGTGTTAAAGAGCATATTGAATTTATTATCTACTGACAGAAGAAGCTAGATGATGGTGAATGTGTACAGCCCTTAAAGGCGTTCCTTTTTTCATCCTTTTATATTTTGCTAGCTATTTTCCTCTTTCTCATAAAAAAATCTGTTTCAGCCATTGAAGGATGGATTATTTTGGCCACTGGTGTACATGAGGAGGCACAAGAGGATGATTTACAAAACGCATTTGGTGAGTTTGGGGAGATTAGAAACCTACATTTGAATCTTGATCGTCGTACTGGTTTTGTCAAGGTAATATGTTTTTTCCTCTTCATTCCTATTTTAGATAAATGATGGTAAACATTCATATTCTTCTTGATACTAGAGCTTACCTCTTGGAATGTTCACGTCTTATTTGTTTCTTCTGGTGGAAATTTATGTTGTAATTTTGACTGAAGATAAATGAATTCAGTTTTTGTTACCAGATCAAACGAAGTATTGCTTTAAGTGAGTTGGATGTTTCTTATGAGTAACTGCATTGTGCCTAAATCATTCAATATTGTTATGAAAATTATCCTGGTGGTAGGATTGATGTTGATCAATTTGATTGTACAAACAAAATAAGGTTTGAATATTAAGATTCCTAATTCCATGGCTGCATCAAAACCAATGTCTATTTTCGTTCATACATACATATATATATATAAATTATCAAGTATAGGATCCCGTACAAATTTTTTTGCGGTTTCAATTATCCCAACTGGTTGGAATCAGTGAAAAAAAAATTACACTGATTCCAACCGGTTGGAATACGAAAAATTTGTACGGAATCCTGCATTAGAAAGTTAATATATATGTATATATATATATATATATATATGAAAATAGACATTGGTTTTGCTGCAGTCATGGAATTAGGAATCTTAATACATATAGATAGATAGATAGAGGGATCCTGTAAATTTGCAAAAGTTCATCACATGTAGGGATTGTAGGGGATCCTGATTTACAGAATTGATTTTTTTTTGGGGGGGTTTTTGATTGGATTCATATTTGGATTTTGGCTGATTAATCCAACGGCCAACACATATATTATCTTTTTGTCATTATTTGTTCAGCTATTAAACAATATCATTAGATGGATATCTGTTTGGAGAAGTTTATGATAAGTAATCTAATGTAGACTTACTGTTTTACAAGGGGTATGCACTGATTGAGTATGAGAATTATGAGGAAGCACAGAATGCAATAACTGCAATGAATGGAACTGAACTTCTTACACATACTATCAGTGTTGACTGGGCCTTCAGCAATGGGCCCAGCACTGGACCATTCAAAAGAAAGAATATGAGGTTTGTCTCCCTTCTCTACTTTCTGCAGAAATATTAGATATGATTTTCTGTTTACATATAGAAGTGCACTTGGAACTAGCTCTTGCTATTATTATTTATTTAGGTTGTGAAAAATATTTCAGTTGTATGGGTGTTAGATTGCTTGATTTTAGTGTATGAATTTGAACTGTCTAAACGTGCCCAAATTTCAAAAAGGAACTTAGGGCCAAAATGGAAGTTTGTGGAGCTCAAAGTTTTGTTAATAACTAGTTTTTGTAGAAGAGAAAAAAGGTGCTTCTTTTGATTGGTTTGACTATTTGAGCTGTGTGAAACTCTGAGCGGAGTCATTTCCTTAGTAGTTAATTTGCACTTTATGAAGAATTATAATTGCTAAGAATGTATTTTGTACCTTGAAAATTTTGCAGATCTGGACGGACACATCGCTCGAGGAGTCCTAGGAGGAGATACTGATGTGTTGTTGTTTACAATGAGGGCAAATGGAAATGCCGAAGATGAGTTTCATATTTTTCGTGAAGGATTTAAGTTGATGCTTGTGATTTGCGATTTTATGGTATTTTCTCTGTATGCTATGAGAGTGCCCCACTTTTAAATCATATGGTGGTGTATCATGTGATGGTTTCCCTTAACTTTGAAATGTAGTGACCATTTATTCTGATAAACCTGGAGCGATGTTTTTCAGTATCTAAGTCTGGAAATTTCTAACTTGAAGCCTGTACTTTGTTCATTATTATTATTTTTTTGTAGTTGACTTTTATCGATCGAGATTGTTCGAGGTGTAATCTGCATGAATGGTTGGCCAGTGCATAAACACAAATTTGAGCTCAATACTTGGTCTTTGAACCATGTTTTTTATTTATTTTTAATATTACAATAAATCGGGACTTGGGAGAAGGGAATAAACAAACTCGAACGCACAATCTTGTGGTGGGGCAAATCATTGGGCCAACATTATCTTATTTAATTTTTGAATCATGTTGATACAAAAGTAACATATAATTACTTTTTTTTTTGTTCCTTTTTTTATAATCAAGGTGATTATATTGGCTTGTGTTTCAAATTAGCATCAACTTAGAACATTTTTGCTTGAGATTGGGTTATATTTGGTAAAGTGAATTTGTCAAACACAGTTGTAATTTCCCCCCAAAAAATAAAACCACTAATAATTCCAGTAATTCTCTCAAATGATGTCTATTTCCACTTTCTTGAATACTATAGTGACACCAACACTAACACCATTTCAAGAAAGAAAGAAAAAGAATAAACTCGTGAGAAAAGCGAGACTATTTGAGGCCAGAAATGGGACTGGAACAGAATTCTGAATTGAATGCCGGCCAAAACAAACCAAGGGGTCAATTGTTCTTCATCGTCATCAATTTGTCACGGCTTGTAAGTTATTATATTCTAAGTTACGCAGTTTCTTGTATCAATCATTATAGCTGCTAGATAAATCTGGGTGGATTACTAACAATATATTATCAAGATATTATTGCTGTAAGTGCGCATATTGGAAAATGATACCTGAGATGAGATAATTAATATCAAAAAATCATCCATTCTTATTCAGAATTTGAGGTAGTGCAATATCTCCCCTGATTTTCAGAAATTATCAAACTGTATTTTGTATGAGATGATGATATTGAGCTATCTATTCTAATTGGTGTACAACTTTGTATAAGCAGAGTTGTTGAGCTAGTGTTGTCCGACTACGGAAATGAAAGGTTTGAAACTCTTCCTAACAGTGTGTGCTAGTAGTATATGTTTTCTGTACATTATTCATGTGTTTCTGTATTGTGTTTGATTTCATGATGCCAGAGCAGCCCAATAATTTGCAAAGCACGAGCTTGTTGGAGTGCTTATGGTACGTTCCCATTCCCAAGACTTGTCTTCTACTCTTCGCATTTCTGCTAACTGCCATTAACTGCTTATGTTAGCAAGTATACAGTTTACTAGGATAATGCTAGCATGTCATTGCCTTTAACATCTGTTCTAATTTCTTAAAAAATGTTCATATCTGTTTTACTTGTAGATTGTAGAACCTCTACTGTATGGACTATAAATAATCTGGATATGCAATATTACTTTGAGTCGCTACTAGGGAGTCAGATATGCTTAAGGCTTTATGATAGTGATTGCTTACTCTGCCATCTCTTAGCTCAAAGACAACTGAATCTTCGGAAAATGGAATTGGTCTTGTAGCAGCCACCTGCATTTAGGTAAAGACTTAATGGTTCACATCACTGATATTCTGCAAATCAGTAGTGAGTATTAGTACTAACCTTTGGGTTGCAGTTTCTGTTGAGACTGCGAAGGTCCTCTGCTTCCTTCTCGGAACTAGCTGCAAAATCTTCATCGATACAAATTTCTTCCTTTGTGTCTCTGTCCTCAACTTGTCTTGGATTTTTATCTTTCTTCTTTCCGTTCTGTGGGAAACCACAATTTTTCCATCTCCATGTCATTTGGTCCATGTATCTCAGGTATACTTTTCCATCTGAACCAATCAAGAACAGTTGGTTTCCTTCAAAGCATGGGCCAGGTGAACCAACCAAGGTCACACCTTTATCTGGTGTGCCATGTTCCACCCAGTTCCACCCGTCCCATGTGTTCCAATGATATTCAACTAGTCCGCCATCTTCAGAAAGCATGAAAAGTGAGCCTGTTAGTGACATTGATGATGGCCTCATAGCAGTTCCAGGCAATATTGATAAAATCAAGTGCTGAGACTGGTAATGCTCATGCCACAATTCAGTCACTTTGTTATACTGGTATAGCCGGCCATTTCTTCCCACAACAAAAACTATATTATCCCTGAACTGTTCCTGATCCACTATGCATGCAACTTTACTTCTTGGAGGGTGTCGGCAATCTTTCCATTTAAACTTCCTTAGCGCAACCTACAGAAAACTCGATGTTGTCATGGACTAATGTTTTCCCTTTTCAAGTGATTGCATAATATGATTTACCTACCCTTTTCGGTATTAGCATTAACATTTATGGCGGCAAACTTTAACCGCCATAAATGTTCATGCATGCGTGTGTGTGTGTATATATATATTTAAAATTAAATTTTCCCTAATTTGCTATGAATATGAACTACCAAAACAGAGGTGGCATGCATAGACACCATTCCATATTCATCATTTTTTTTTTATACTTGACCAGACATTTATGCTTGTTTTATTTGGTTTTTGCAACTTACTGTGAATTGTAGTAATCTTCCATTTTTGCTCACAAAGAAGAGTGCATCTTCTGCTGTAACTTTCATAGCTTTACCTGTCATTCCCTCCCATGGAGGACCTCCTATAACTTGCCTTCCTTTCCTCATAGCAGTACAATTTATCCATCCTAGCTCATTGCTGATTCTTTCTCTGATAAGCAGACTACCATATATGTCAACCACATACAAACTTCCATTGTAGTTTCCTAGTGCCCCTTTCATAGGTGTTGAATGGTCATGCCTCAGCCAAAGCCATACATTTTCAGCATAAAGATATTCAAAAGTAAAACCACCATCTGTTATGAAGAAAAATGATCTGCCTCCATGCATCAATCTTAAACGGAAGTTGGTGTTAATCCAATTATCTGGTAAGTTATACTCTTCTCTGGGATTCTCAGGTCTGCCACCTAATGAACTTGGAAATAAGTAATCATGTTGTGCTTGGCTAGCCTTTCGCCTTCTTGCCATTCTTGTAATTCCTGAATCATTAGGTTCATCTTTTATGCCTGTGATGCAATTCATAGGGCCACGATCTTCAGTGCAATACTCTGCATTCCATCCTTCAGTCTCTGGGGCATCTAATATTGACCAGACATACTTGATCAATACTTTTCTTCGAACATTTAGTTGATTAGCTGGTCCTGAATTTTCACCACCGAGTCCTGATAGATGCAGTTCTGCAAGTCTACCATCATCCAGTGGAAATAATATCCTGCCAACTTGAAGTGGTAATCCGGGAATACCTTGTGCAACTTTTGCATGCGGGGGATGCATATGAGATAGCCATCCTTCAGGTATTTGGTTCTTTTGAGAAATACCTGTCTTCACATGAAAATTATGCATCCAAGATGTAGAATATGTTACTAACTCATCATAGTGATATGCATTTAAAACCGAGGTTTACATGCTATTAATTTCATTGAATTTAGATTTAGAAGACTGGTCGGTGTGAGCTAATGTTTTGTGACTCGAAACATCTAGCCACTTTCTTGTTTCCTTCTTCTGGTTTTGAGCGTCATGTTTGGTAAAAAATTTAATATGTTTTTATTTTTATACAGGACATGAAGAAGATGCTCACATTACAAGACAACTCCTTGTGTTGTTTGATTTCTAGCAAGACACTCCTAGTAAAACTAGTTATGATACCACATTAGACCTAAACACTTGAGGAAAAATAGCTATGATATTACGTAGGTAACCGTTAAACTCAAATGCTTAAACTGATCTGACAATAATATTTAAGCACTCTAACACACCTCCTCACACACAAGACTAATGGGTTAGCCGCGACCCAAACCTAGATGCATAACAAATTTAGAAACAAATACCAATAGTCACTTGAGGGACTTGAACACAGGATCATGTCAAGTTACTACTTGACACAAAAAGCTTAATCTATTAGGAGAGGCCCTAGCATTCAAGCATTCACACACATGTAAGATCAACGGAGTTGCCATGTGGCTCAAATCTAAACACAAATTCAGATTCAGAACATATTCATAAACAAAAACCAGTGCAATCACATGGGATGTTGGAACCCAGTACACACTATAATCCGGTGAGTAGAAGTCATTCTTCCTACAATCGTTCGAGATGTGACCTTGGATGTAGAGATAAAAGGGTCATAGTTTGGTGTCTGAACAATCACTTAAGAGTTACATATCTAGTAATCATAACATGGTCTCGATACTTCATGTAGAGAATTACTATTGTAAGATTGATATGGAAAAAACAGACTCTCACGTTATATTCTGTTATGTGAAACTGAATAATAATTTTTTTAAGATACCTTCTTGTCTTACCTGAATGTTTTAGGAGTCGATATTCGAAAATGGTTCCAGCAGATGTTGTGAAAAACAGTGATAAGGATTTTTCATCTAATTCGTCTTGCAGAACCGGTGTGATAGATGTCAGACGTTGATCCTTTGGACTTCCATGGACTATCCATTTCCATTTCCTTTGCTGTATTCTTCTCTCTATCAAATTACCACCCTGTATGATAACAATAATTTTGTCAAAATTCAAAATTATACTCTTTTGCTTCTGCTCTCATTCGTATACTTCAATACAGGGTAATTCGTGGATCCTCAATGTGTCCTAGTTGGTGATAGAATTTGCATGAATTAGTATATCTTTCATAAACACTACCTTAGTTAAAAGAAACAGAGAGATTGAATGCTCTCCGATCAGACCATGTATAGTACAACCCATTGATGGTATCAGAGAAGCATTGCCCGCTGTTCCTTTGCTCCATATATGCTTCTTCCAAGAAGGTTTAGAGGTTCTATCATATTCATAAAGATCACCTGTAGAACTGTGTTCATATTTTCCAGTTTAGCTTAAGTTTGTGTAATCTCCAAAAGAAAGAAAGATAGATAGACACAACACATACACACAGAGAATAGTAGAATACCTTATAGTATATACAACTTCTGGTCTAATACTTGCAGCATCAGCTATTGCTGCAACATTTGCACCGGGTGGTTGGCCATGATTTACCCATCTGTCCAAGTGAATATTAGAGTCTCCTCACTGGAATCTACAATATAAATGGAGACTGGAATGTAAAACTTAAGATCCTAACATCATTTACCTATGATGGTTCTGATTAGTATAGTTAATCTTACCTTGAAGTCTCAACCTCGATAAGTTCTAATAACAACCCATTCTTTGTACAGAAATAAACTCTCCTGATAGGCATTGCAGAAAAATTAGTTAATAGAGAATCGGTTACTTTCTGCAGTAGTGTAATTTTCCATGGATAGATTTGTATGTATAATAAATTACATTAAGGAATTTAAAAACTACATAGATCACTCAGTACTCACTCCCCATCATATGAAACAACACCAGACTTTATTTGGGACACCGAACTTTGTTCTGCTTCTTTATTTGTGCTTTGATCAAGTGCAGGTGTGAACTCTACCCAAAGTGGCTGTGGCTGTGAGCTTTCACTCAACTGCATCTGCAAGAGATTATAGTAGGCAATAAATCAGCCTGCATAAACAACAATACTCTTTGCAAACTAGTGTAAGTTGGTGCTATCGCGACTTATTGAAACGTATATAGATCATCTGATTAATATGCCGTGTAAGAAAATATAGTTAATGGGTATGATTGAATAATAGAACAGAATATATCTGTGTAGTTACTGTTTGCTTTAATCGAACAGTGTTCACATACAAGACAGGGCAAGGGAGAGATGGTTTCTATACAAACTATTTCTGTACTCTTTGGTATAGCTTGTTTCTATTCTGCAGATCCAAGTAAAACTTATATTTAGGATTCTTCTGCTCAGATGCCTGAGTGTTTGATAAAAAACAAAGTATAATCTGATTTGTATTTACAATTGTCAATTTCTGAGATTGTCACTCCTTTGACCACCCAACAGCAAAAGAAAGTGACCATTGTTGATCTTAAAATTAGAAAGTTGAAGCAACTAGTACCTGATATAGCATTCCTGCTTCTGAGAGAGCAAGAATTGTCTGGTTGAACATGAAAACAGAGATTGCAGGACCAGCTGATAAGGGTAATTCATGAGGAGCTATCACCCACTGTACTCCATTCCAAAACCTTTCATACACAGAACCACCTACACCAGTGACCCAAACGGAGGTCTCTGACATCTTTGTCAGAGAAACTCTTTTTCTCAGAGGCAGAACCACATCAGAAGTTTCCTCTACACCACCACCACCTTGTTTAGTAGTATCATGTTCTGTTTCCAAGTTGTCTTGTTTGGTTTCTGTTGTCCGAACAATCAAACCCACCTTAGTACAGTTATTATCAACACAGGATACAAGATCATAAGGGAGTTCCACTTCAACCCAGCTGTTGGTTTGCTCACTGAACTCCCAGAAACGATCTGTTTTCTGTTCGAATTGTCGATTGCTTTGTTCAACAAAATCTTGGAGACACCATGTAGCAGAACCCAGAAAAACTAGATAACTTAATAACACAAGGACCCGGCTGAGGAATATGAAATGGAACATGGACATGGTGACTGGTGTGAGAGAGATAGAGCGAGATGATCAGATGATATATTAAAACAATACTTGAAGACTAAGATATACAATTTTAGTTGGTTTTGGACCATGTATCAAAACCAGAAAAGGCAATACTCAGAAGCTCTTATCATGGCCAAACCAAAGCCATGAAAGACAGTGAAAGGAGGATGTGGGGGTCCATCTAGGGAAGAAGATAGTGTTTGTTTTTTTCTTTTCTCCTTCTTAACATATACAGAGGGAGGGGGGTGGGGGGTTGATAGATGATAACTTATAACTACCTCTATAACCAAAGCCTTTGTATTTGTCAACTCTGGTTGCATTAATTTCAAGCAGTGAAAATATAATATTAATTGGGTTGCTCAACTTCCTTTTTACAATTCAGTGCGTTCTTTTCTTTGTTATTTATTTCTTTAAGGCTGTAATTTTTTTTCCTACCTAATTTTGATGACTATTTTGTCAATCTTTCCGGAGAAATTGGTTGCTTGGCTTTTCTAAAGAAAGAATTCAGTGTTGCATTCAGGTGATTTTCATCATTAAACTTGTTCACCTACCCCAGAAGATGCTTGCAGCCGTGTGATCAGTCACTGTGGGCTCTACTTTATTCCAAGAAATGATCCTTTCAAATGAGCTGAGGTAAGATAGTCCTGATTTTCCATTGAAGAGAGTTTACAAGTTGAGGGTACTAAATATAAATAAGTGTCATGCTCATTCTGCATGGGCCCTTGAACCTTTTTACACCTTCTATGGGAATTGCTTGATCATCGATCCTTTCTTAATAGCAACATTCTTCAAGGTGAGTTATGCTATTTCAATACTATTACTTCAACCAGGTCCTCCCTCAACTGCGTGACACTCGCCTGGCCTGTATACCCTATTGTGGCCTGTATGTTGGATTTGCGGAGTAGGATAGATAAGAAATCTCAGCTCACACCACTAGCTCCATAACGATGCAAACGGGTAAACCAGAACTCACCCCATGTCCGTCCTTCCACTAGCAGGGCTAAGCACCCTGAAGACTGTACTGAAGGTAATTGTCAAGAATAGAACCAAGGACTTGGGTTTCATCCCAAGCCTTGGACCACTTATAATATTAGACTTCCCTTGGTTGCAAGTGGATGGGATCCACATCCACAACTTGTTGATAAATGGAATGGAATCTTGAGTTGGGTCGATCGGCTGAGACTGAATCTCCCTTGTTTTGTGGCTCTCTCTCATCAAGATTCTAAATTCTAATCTCTACTCTATGTTGCTATTAATAATCATAAGAGGAGTAATGCTACATTATCCAAATTTGGTGTCTAAATGATGTGGCAACACTGTAGACCATTCATTTAAATTGTATTAGAATTTAAATGAATGGTCTACACTGTCACCACATCATTTGAGCATCAAATTTGAGCACAAAATTTGGACAATACAGCATTACTCTTATAAGAGATATTAAATTGACTTTTTAGATTGATTTTTATTAAAAAAAATTAGTCACGCCAACTCTATTGCCTTGGCTACAACGTGGATATATATATTATACACTTGCAAGCTGATGTGGATGTTCTAATAATTCTACAGATTATTTTGGAATTTTGAACAATATTTCTCATCCAACCGTTTCGAAACCAATCACACATGACTTCATATTACATGAACTTTTGATTGAGGTTGAGCCCATTTGGAAATAGAACAAATTCAAATTTCTCTTTTTCTGATTTTAATTTCTTTATAAACAAAACCAAAGTAGACCTAAGTTTATTAGCAAAACCAAAATTGATTTAATATTAAAGATTTTTTTTTAATTTTTTTTTTTTTTATGAAATTTTAGAAAGTTAAAAGAAAAGTTTTAAAGGAATCATTAAAGCTTGTTGTATTTGTTTAAAATACTATCACCACTCACTCACTCACTCATTTACTAGGCACGCTTTTCATTTGAAAGGGATATTATTATATTATTATTCCTCCCACTAAAGTTTTCTATATTCATAAATTTGCCCTCTCTAGTTTTAAAAATGGCCAATCTCCCCCTTGAAAACCAAATTATTCAAATATTTTCCTTTAAAAAAAAATTAATTCTAATTATCTGAAATGGACAATAGAGATTGATTCTGGAGATGAACCGATAGTGATGAGTTTTTATTTTTTTAATTCTAATTTTTCTTTTAAAAAATCAACGTATTATTAGAGAGGTTTTTTTTTTTTTTTTTTTTTTTTTTTTTTTTTTTTTTTTTGGGGGGGGGGGGGGGGGGGGGTTGTAAAAACATACTTTTATGGTTTTAAAGTAATAATAACGTTGATTTTTTTTTTAAAAGGAAAATCGAAATTATTAATAATAATAATAATAATAATAAACCTTTAAAAATAATGGTAATGAAAAAACCATTAAAATAAAAATAATAAAAATAATAAAAATAATAAAAATAAAACCTAATTTAAACTTAAATGCCAAAATTTGCTTCCATTGTTTTTATTTTATTATTATTTTCAATTTATTTTCATTTTTCAGTTTATGGTGAATGAAATCATTTGAAAAAAAAAAAAATTTTGATTTCAGTTTAGGGTTTTGAATCTATTTCTTGTTTGGATTATGGTGAGTAGGTTCAAAATCAGTGATTTTTAAAATCTGGTTTTGATTTTAGTGAAAACTAATTTTCATTTTTTTAATTTTGGAAAGTTTTTTTTTTTTTTTTGGAAGTAGCACAGTTATAATATTTCTCTTGGTATTTCACTTTCAAATCCTAATGGCAGAGGGTAAATATTTGAATAATTTGGTTTTCAGGGGGAAGACTGGCCAATTTTGAAACTAGAGGGGGCAAAATTACGAAGATGGCAAACCTTAGTGGGGAAACTAATAATATCCCCTTTTTTGAAGTAGCATAGTTACAATATTGCCCTTGGCGTTTAATGGTTAAACCACTATTTAGCGGAAATATTAACAGCAAGGGGTAAATATTTGAATAATTTGGTATTTAGAGGGAAGACTGGCTATTTTTGAAACTAGAGGGGCCAAAGTTGTGAATATGGAAAACCTTAAGGGAGAAAATAATAATATCCCTTAAATAAAATACAAGTTTTTATAAAAGAGTTAAAGAGTGTCGATATTTGCACTCCTCTAAATCTGTATGTACACCCCAAACTTATATATTTTTAAAATTCTAGCATTATCTTTAAATTAAATTATTAATATTTTAAGAGAGCTTCTCCTTACAATCCATAAATTATCTATTCACACTCCAATTTAATTATTTTTATTAATGACAATTTTAACCTAAATTAAAATTACTAAATAAGACAAAAAAAAAAAATTGAAAGACATTCCAAACTAATTAAATTATTAAATAAAAAATTCTCTCTCATAAATCATTAGACTAAATATTATGTAATAAATTCTCACTCCTAAATTTGTTATTACCATTTTAAGCACTCTCTCCTAATTAATCTCTCTCCATTTTTCAAAAATAAAAATAAAAATTATATTTCCATATTTTCTCGATCAATCTTTGATTAATAGTTAAAGAAAAAAAAACTTATGAATATTTTGGTTTTTAACTAACAGTAATTTATATATATATATATATATTAAAAAGTCAATTTTCAAAAAAAAATATATATATATATATATATATGAAAGCATGAATTGTTACAACTATATTTGATTAAACTTAAAATTTTCAAGACTAATGAAAGAATTAAAGTTCTCTAGGCAATCACATACCTACAAGAGTAACAAAAAGCATTTTCATATTTCGATTTAAATTAAGAAAAAAAAAAAAAAAAAAACAAGGTACTTATTTTTTGAGTTTTTTTTTTTTTAAAAAAAATATATATATATATATATATATACATACATAAGGTTCCTGAAAATCAAGCTTATTAGTAAGTTTTTTTTTTTTTCAAAAGTTAGAGATATATATTGAAGGAGAGAGAGTTTAATATAGTAATTAAAAATTTAGGAGAGAGTATTTAATATGTAATAATTAATTTAATGATTTAGGAGAGATAATTTCTTTTTTTAATAATTTAATTCAAAAAAAGATAAAAGGATAATCTTGTAACAAAATGAAGTGTCTTTAGAATTTTTTTAAAATTTAAATTTTAAGAATGAAGTGTTTTTACAAAAGAAATGTATAAAAAAAAAAAAATGGATTGTCAAAAGAAGCTCTCATATTTTAATTCAAAATATAATAATTTCTTGTAACTATTTACTTTTTCGAATTTTTACTAACTAAATCATTTTCAAAAAAAAAAAAAATTAACAAACTAAATCAAATTAAAAATAATAAAGAAAAACAAAAAACTCAAATCAAAAATGGAAACCTCAGTACCATTCCATTATCTCAAGAAAAAATTGGAGGAGACTGCCTAGAAAAGATGAAAGACTCCTCCTCCACAATGCAGGAAAAAAAAAAAGGAGAAAGATGACAAAGGAAATAATAATTAACAATAAAAGCTGCTCAAAAATATTATCAACTATTAACGTGACAGGAAAATAAGACCAATCAGATCTGTATATATATATATTGCGTTTTTTCATTTTTCGTTTTATGTAAAATAAGAAAATAAAATAGCCATTTAATGTCAACTCTTGGACTTTAATAAAAGTTAAAAGAAAGGGCATATTTGGTCATGTGTGGGGTCAGTGGCGGACCCAGGAATTTTAACCAGGTAGGGCACTTGAATATATATAAAAAAAAAAATACTGAAAAATTAAAATCATAGTAAAATGAGTTTTTTTTTTAAATAACAAAAATGAGTTTTTTTAGATAAAATAAAACGAATAGAACACTTACTCAGATGAATTAAATAATCTTGCATTCAAAAAGAAATAAAAAACAAGAAAAAATGTTAAAAAAAAAATAAATTATAACAAGAAAAACAACATAAATAATGAAAAAAAAAATTAAAAGAATAAATTACAATATAATTTTATAATAATAATTTTTTTTTTGAATTTATAATGAATTTAATTTAAATTTATAAGAAATTATTTTATTTATAAATATTACTAAACATGTTTTTAAATTTTTTATTCTTCAAATTATTGGTAAATTATTGATTTATTGATTCTAAATAAATTAAAACTATAAAATAAAGAAAAATACTAAGGATAAAATAAGATGAATCATAATAGTATATTGACTATTTTAATCCAATAAAGTAAAATTTGAGATTTTATGGTTTACTAATTAGATGTGTTAGGTATGTTGAACTAAAACTATTAGAAATAATAAAAATAAAAAATAATAATAGATAATTTAATATAAAATAAGAAAATGAATTTTTTGTTTTTATAAGAAATGAAAATTTGAGAAAAGAATTGAAAAAGATAGCAAAAATAAATAAGACGTAAAAAAATTACAATATAAAATTGAATTAAAAAGAAAGTATTTGCTTGACATGGGACTTGAACTATGAACTTTAAGGGGAGAAGTGCTAATGAAATATGATGTATCTATTATCAATGAATAAATATATATAAATTAAATACAAAGTCAATTTTTTTTAAAAAAATTGAGGTAGGACACGGGCCCCACCTAGTCTCCACGTGGGTCCGCCCCTGTGTGGGGTGTGCTTACCCGATTTCATATTTTAAAACTTTTTAATGGTGTTTACATACAAAAAAAGATGCACATAAAAAACTTTTAGGGGTGTAAATATCGTTACTCTCACTATAAGAAATTAATGCATTTCTTGACAGTTAAAAACTGTCAAGAATAACATTATTTTTATTATTAATTTTTTTTATATATATTTTTACACAATCACCGCCATCCACCTTCGTTCCGGCCACCGGCACTGCCGCCGACCGCCCCCTGTCCAGCCACCTACTCCAATTGTCATTATTAGAAATTGTAAGTCTTTACCACTTGACTACAACATTTAATGTGTTAACAATTGAACAATATTTATATATAACCTATACGAATTGTTATAAAAGAAATTAAATTTAAAAAAAAAAAAAAACCTTGTTAGATAAATTTAAATTTATTCAACTAATCAAAATTCTAATTTCTACGACAGACATATTAAAAAATATTTATTGAAACTTTTAATAAAATTATATTTTTTAAAAACATATATAGTCGAGTTATTGGTCAATACTCTATGATCACGTTTGGTTACATGGTGGAATGATAATCAGAATGGTAATGAGAATGAGAATGGAAAGGAAATAAAAACTAAGTTTTTTGTTTGGTTGAAACTTTAGAATTAGTCTCTAAATCAGTATTATTTTGTTTGGTTCATAACGGAATGGAATAGAGTTAACTGTATTTTGACCAAAATACCTCTAATTATAAAACATTCATAATAACATGATATATTATGAATAATAATAATAATATATATAATATATAATACATATAATATATATATATATATATCTATATTATATAATATAAATATATATAATATATATAATTTATAATATATATTATATTATAAAATATATATGTAATATATTTAGATAATATAAATATATAATACATATATATATTATATAATACATATAATACATATAATAATATATAAATATAAATAATATATTAACATATAATATATATAATTATATAATATATAATATATATTTATATTAATATATTATATATTTATATAATATAATATAATATAATATATTACATATATAATATATATAATAATATATTATTTTTGGAAAGGAGGGGTATTTTTGGAATGGAGTTGAGGCATATGAGGGTATTTATGGAATATAAATTGTAGTTTGGAATGGAATGACATTCCATTGGTTTTTGGATGGAATGCCCATTCAACCAAAATGGTGGAATTCCCATTCCAATGGAATAACCATTCCATTACATTTTAACAAACCAAACGAATGGAATGATTTTCTTTCCATTCTATCCAATCAAACATGGCATATAGGAGACTCATGACATCAATTGTAATGAGCATGATTTGGGATATAACTCTCACTACAGAGGAGATATTTCTCAACATGTATCTTGCAATTTAATGAACAAATGTAAGACTCGGATTACTAATTTATATGGGTAATTGAATTATTAACGTATCTCTTAGTATGAAACAAGAGAGTGCAAAATAAATAAACAATTTTTTTAAAATTATTTTTTTGAATTTTTTTAAAAGTAAATGATTTAAAAATAAATTTATTAAATTTAAAATTGTACTTATCCAATATCGGTTTGCCTAAAAACCGATATCTTACTGTAAAATAAATCTATATCAGGATTTTATTTGGTATTGAAAATATGAAGTAAAAGTTTTTAAAAAATTATTAAAGATAAATAAAAAAATTTGAAAAAACTGTCAAGAAATTGCAATTATTAACAGTTTTTTAAAACCGTCAAGAAAAAACTGTCAACAAAGACAATATTTCTTGTAGTGTCTTAATAAAAATCAAATTTGGCATTATTATAGGTTGACGAGTTGGTGGTGTACTTAGACATGGATTATTAGGATGACTCGGATTATGTGGCCATCATGTCTCCACAATTGCAAACTATCAAAAGAGAACTTATATATAATTTTGTTGTTCACATTAAAATATATAAATTCCTGATTCAACCTGATTCAAGAATAGTAGTCCATGATAGATTGATAGCTATCAAAAATTGATATTGAAGTGTTCATTGAGGATCATATCCAACTTGTTAGCTTTAAATGGTTGGTCTAGCAATTCTCACATCACCATTTAAAGGCATTACAAAATATCTAAGAGTGGGATGACATGGTGCATTAACATCAGTTGAGATTTTGGACGAAAAGACTGTTTAACTCTTTAATCTAATCTAAAATGATTATTCTATCCTCAAGCTACGTATAAAAAAATACTTACAAAAAATTAGAGGAAATTGTCAACAAAAATAAAAAATAAAAGAATTCCTAGTTTGTTGTAAAATAAATGAAGTAAATAAAATGAATGAGATGAGAGAGAGCGACAGATTACTTTGTATTGATTTCCGGTCATCAAATTTTACAAAGGATATGAGATATATTTATAGAGAGGAGAAGAGGTGATCACCAATTGTATGGTGATGATGATGAAGTTAAGTGGGTGAACCAAGTGGAGAAATCAAGTGAGAGAGGCGGTGGAAAATCCACATCAATTACAACACTCCCCTTTGGATTTCCACCACTTGTATTGTTATTTTTTAAGAAAAACCCAATGGGACAAAACCTAGGAAAAATATATACAATGATCTTTTGGATCTAGAGGGGTTGGACATTCCCAAAACTATCTCATTAAAAACTTTATCAAGACAAACCAGTGGGACAAAACCTAATCGAAGGGAAAAAGAATATAGTGCACACATGTCCATTCAAAATTTTGCCCCCCTAATTGAACGCTCCCCCTCATAAAAACTTTAGCATTAATCTTGTAATTTACAAAGTCGACACATGCCTATTCCGTATACCAGCTTCTCAAAAGTTTATGTAAGTAATGTTTTGGTAAACAGATCTGTAAGATTATCTACAGACCGTATTTGCTTAATATCAATTTGTCGGCTTTGTTGAAGCTCATGAGTATTGAAGAATTTAGGATAAATGTGTTTGGTTCTATCTCCTTTGATATATCCCCCCTTTAATTTGAAGATAATGCGGAATTTGAGCAATGCAAGCCGCATTATCTTCAAATATCGATGTTGGCATTTTTATAGATAATGAAAATCTACAAGTATTTTGAATATGATGAAAAATTGACCTTAGCCAAACACATTCTCGACTTGTTTCATGAAGTGCGATGATCTCAAAATGATTAGAGGATGTAGCAATCAAAGTTTGTTTTATGGATCACCATGATATTGTTGTGTCATTATTGGTAAAAACATATCCCGTTTGTGAACGAGTTTTATGGGAATCAGATAGATACCTGGTATCAGCATAACCAAGTAAACCTGAAAAATTGTTAGATTTTGTATAAAATAATCCTAAATCTTTCATTCCACTAAGAAAACGAAAAATATGTTTGATCCTATTCCAATGTCTTCAAGTTGGTGCTAAACTGAATTTAGCAAGTACATTCACAGTGAATGCAATATCTAGTCTAGTACATTGAGCTAGATATAACAAAGCACCAATTGCATTAAGATATGGTTTCTCATGACCAATTACCTTTTCACCATTTTCTTTTGGACGGAATGGATCTTTTTTAGGATCAAAAGTTCTAACAACCATAGAAGTACTTAATGAATGAGCATTATCTGTATAGAATCTCTTTAAAATCTTTTCAATATATGTTGATTGATGGACAAATATTCCATTTGATCTATGCTTAATCTTGAGGCTAAATCTTGAGGCTAATACAATATTTTGTCTTTCCCAAATCTTTCATTTCGAATTCTTTTTTTTCTTTTCTTAAATATTCAGCAGTTTTTGAGCTCTCCAAGAGTTCCAATTAGATTCATATCATCAACATAAACTACTACGATAGTAAATCCATATTCTGATTTCTTTATGAAAACACATGGACATATAGGATTATTAATATACCCTTATTTTATCAGATATTCACTGAGACGGTTACATCACATTCGTCCAGATTTTTTTAATCCATACAAGGATCTTTGTAATTTTATTGAATAAAAATTACTATATCTTGATTTACTTGCTTCTGACATTTTAAATCCTTCAGGGATGAAACAAATTAAGGTGTGTTCAATATTAATTTTGGGGTGGGGGGGAATAGATTTTAACTAAGTTTTACCCAATTTTCGTCAGTAGTCAATTTTCTGAAAATACCCCTATTAGTCAATTCAATATATCAACTATAATATGTGCGAAAATATAAATGACACTTGATATTTACGTGGAAACCCTAATCCCGAGAAAAAACTACGGGTTGTTAAGTGAGCCACACTCGAACCTCGAATCCACTAATAGTAAAGGAGATTACATCCTAATCCTGGTATATAACTCTCCAAAACTACCTAATCCCAGTATAAGTGAACTTAGTCCAATTGCTTGTGGCCTAAGAAACCTTAGCCATCAAGACTTAATTCTCAATAAAGAGATAATAAAACCTATGTGAATATATGAAATATCCAAAATGCAATTTAGAGCTAAGGAACCCTATATGCTTATCTAGGATGATAATATTGCAATTAAAACAATCCTAGATATCAATCGCTAAATGACATGTCATAAAACTTAGCTAAACATAGATTAAATAAACCTAGATAGCTATCACAATACAACACTCAATCATATCAACACAACAATCTCTATCTTGAATATTAGAAATTAATCTAAGAACATGCAAGCAAG
The DNA here is from genome assembly GCA_954870605.1 of Acer campestre. Taxonomy (NCBI): domain Eukaryota; kingdom Viridiplantae; phylum Streptophyta; class Magnoliopsida; order Sapindales; family Sapindaceae; genus Acer; species Acer campestre. The sequence goes on from OX940800.1 coordinate 42,274,766, forward strand.
CATCCTAACTATGCTAGAAAATGCTAGATGATATTTAGATGCATATGAGAATGGTTTTTGAGTGTTTATGAATGAGTTCTTGATTGATTTCTCTCAAGAGTTTCTCTTTAGAAGTTTAGGGTTCTTGGAGTCAAAGAGCTAAAAAATAGAGCATAAGAAAGTGGTATATTTATAGACATCAAGAACTGGGCATGTGGAATGACAAAATTACCCTTGGCTTATCGGGCCAATTCTGTGCCCCAGGGCCACAAAAATGAGGGTGCAAAAATGGACCTGACATTCTAGTCCCTTTTCTGCGCCCTTGTTCTGTGGTCCCTAACCACGGAACCCAAGGGTGCCGAATTGATCAAGCCTCTCGGGTCCTGATTCTACACTCTTGTTCGGTGGCCCATGACCGCATAACGAGGGCGCATATTTGACATGGTCAAAATTATGCAACCTATTTTGGCGGTCCTTGGCCGCATAACCAGGGCACCGAATCCACTTGGAATCCAACTTCTATATAAGCTCAATGAGGATGAGCATGGAGGATTAATCAAACAACCACACACAAAAGCTATAACAAAGAAGTGTAAGTGTGGAAGTGAAGAGAATGCACAAAAGATACGAACATGAATGCAATCATGGCAAGTGAGTGTGTACAACTAAATCTTTTCAAAGAAAAACTAAGCACTAGAAATATACCTTTGAAGTGCTTGTCACCTTGAGGTCTTGAAAGAGCCTTTGAGCTTGATCCTTAATTACCTATACTACCCTTACAATACTATTATCGGAAAATCGTCACTAGGGGTGAAGTTCCAAATAACGACTTTACAAGGACCAAGATCAAAGTCGACCCTGGTCGGAGGGGTATCAAGTGGTTTGATACCGACTATCCTAAGCAATGCAAATACGACATAGGACACCAGAAAATAGATAAAAAATGAGTTTCTTATTAATTGTCACTTTGCATTATAAATGTGTGAACTATACATTTAGGATTAACTATAAGGCAAGGAGATTCAGTGGGTAATGGAAATGGTGGTGATAGGGGCCTCGTGCCCGTCGATAAGTAGAACTTGAATGTAGGGTTTCTAGCAAGGATTTTTCGTCTCTCCTCCTCTCCGATGAATAAGTAGTTGTATGTATATCCTCTGTTGCTTGCCATGCACTCCTTAAATTTCGGTCTAGGGTTTGGCTCACGCAGGATCCTCTTCTTTTTAGTAGATAATCTCAGAGTTGTACGTGTAGAATCTAGTCTTTCCTTCCTAGGAGGAGTCAATCTCTTAGGTAAATCTTTCCTTTCTAGGAGGACTCTAAATGTGCTGACCTGCTCAATATAGGGCTCTATGGCAAGGAAGAATATATCTCCTCTGTTTTATTTGAATGGTGGCGTTTTAATGTGGAGCTTTTAATCCTGGCATAAGGGTCTTGCTACTTAGTATCTTCCTGCTTGGCGGGGTAGTTACGGGGTAGTTATTTCATAGGGTGTGAACCACTAGCGCGTCCTGCTATTGAAACAGGGGAGGATCTAGCTGATACCTCATCGAGATGCTTAGTGGTACTCTGTGTCAGGGTGTTGTGGGGTCCATAGGAAACTTGTGTCGGGGTTCTGCGGGGTCTACAGGAAGCCCGGTCATAACGGGGTTGGATCCGGCTGTGAGTTCTAGTGAGTAGTCCGGCTTGCGGCCATATTTCTGAATTAAGATGCTGGCGGGGTCCTTGAGAAGCTGGGGATAAGATGGACCGGACCCCGCTGGAGGGGGCGTGTACTCGGTCCAGTCGGAGCCCGCCTTTGTCGGGGTAGCCGGATGGTGTCTGTACTCCTATATTCTCCTTGTGTTTGAGGTGAAAAATTCTTCCTTGATCCTTCGCCAATTTTGGCGGTTAACAAATACAAACCCTAACATGTGGTTTGTCCAAGAAATACGTCAATCAATAAATGAGACCTTACAAGGGATTTTCATGTAAATATTTGAATCTAGTGAACCATATAGATAAGTAGTCACTACTAGGGATGACAATTGGACCCGGATCCGCGAGTAACAACCCGAACTTGAACCCGAACAGCATGGGTTGGGTCTGGGGGCCGCGGGTCATGTCCGGGTCTAAAATAAAGGACTTGATTCGGGTTCGGGTCTGGTCTGGTCAAAAACCCGGACCCTGACCCGAACCAGTGGACTCGACTTTTTGACATGGTATGTAATGAACTATCCTAAATCTAATTTCTTCTTCTCTTCTTCTTGCTGCTGTAAATCAGTTCTCAGATTTTCAAATCTCAAAGTCTCAACTCTCAAATCAGTGCACAGCAAGAGATTTAAGTGATGAAAATCATTACCAGAGAAGGATTCGGATGCCTAGAAGAGGTTTCACAGCAGCCATTCCTCTGTAAAATTCTTTAAGGTTTCAAACCACTACAAACATACATTAGTTTGACATTTTTTAGTTAATGGGTATCTATTATTGTATCAAAGTTTTGAAATTTATGCAAGTAGAATTCTTTCTGCAATTACATGTTTTCAAAAGCTTTAATTGGGTACTTGAATTTGTTAATATTTACTGAGTTGTTTGATTTGGCTTTACAGTACAGATACATGAATTTGACATTTGTTTAGTTAATGGGTAGCTGTTGTTGATATCGAAGTTTTGAAATTTATGCAAGTAGAATTCCTTGTGCAATTTCATGTTTTTAAAATCTTTATTGGGTACTTGAGTTTGTTAATGTTAACATGTTTTTTTTGTTGTCTCAGTTTTGTTAAAATATTTGTTTTGGCTTTTTGGGTGTAATATTTAATTTTGGTTTATAACTTAAAAGAATTATTGATTCTATTTGTGGTTATTTCAAATTCTCATCTTTGCTATTTTGTTTTATTTCGATTCAAGTAAATTAAGTTCTTGTATTGATTTCTTATTATTACTTTTGTACAAGAAAATAAAATTGAACAAGTTTTATTGGTTAAAAATTGAACAGGTTTTACACGGTAAAAATAAAAATAGAAAGGAAAAACTAAAAAATTGATATTTTATTATTTTAAAGGTTTTACGGGTCCATGGGTCTGCGAGTCCAAACTAGGACTCGTGAAAATTCACAAGTCCTCGGGGCAGGTCTGGGTCTGCTTAAGACCAGCGGGTCTAGACCTGAACCCGAACCCATGAATTTTCATGGGTTTGAGTTTGGGTCTGGGTCTAATTTTTTTTAGTGGGTTTGGGTCTGGGTCTAGTAGGACTCGACCCCGAACCCAACCTATTGCCATCCCTAGTCACTACGTCCATCAGACGCATTTCAAGTCTTTTTAAGACAACTATGCTTATTAGATATCAAAATGTAATTGTATTCACCACTAGTGAATATGTTTTATCAAAATCGATGCAAAGTCTGTGCGAGAAACCTTGTGCTATGAGTCGTGCTTTATATCTCATGACCTCGTTTTTCTCATTATGTTTCCATATAAAAACCCATTTGTATCCAAACAGGTTTGACATCTACATGCATCTGGATTATCGGTCCAAATACTTTACATTTGGCTAATGAAGTCAATTATGTTTGAATTGCATCATTCCATTTAGGCCAATCAGACCTTTGTCTACAATCATCGAGATTATGAGGTTCATAATCATCATTTATAATTTCAGTTGCCATTATGTATGAAAATACATCATCAATGATTGTTTCTTCACGATTCCACAATTCTCTTGTATAATTTATAGAAATTTTCTCATTTCTACATTCTTGTATCTCCTCTGAGATTCATTCCCCTGTAGGGGCTTTTGTCACTCTAGTGACTTGTGTCTCTTCTGGGACATTTAACTCTTTAGAGAAAGTGGATCTATTTATTTTCCTCTTTTGGAGAACAATATCTTTTGAACCAAATGGTCTACCACGCTTCTGACGTACAATAGATTATTCTTTTTCTATCATTTGTTTAGATTGTTTTTCTAGAACAATCACCCGTGTTGGTACATTAATAGTTGAGATGCATGATTTTGTTATCCTAGTAACGTCTGTAAATGCATCTGATAATTGATTCGCTTGAAGATGTACTATCTTACGTACTTCATTCTCACATTGAGATGTGTATGGGTCTAAATGAATTAGACCATGAACTTTCCAGGAAAGTTCACATTTCTCTTCAGAGGAAGTCTTTCTTTCCCCTAATGATGAGAAATTGGTCCTATCAAAATGACAATTTACAAATCATGCAGTAAAAAGATCGTCAGTCAAAGGTTCTAGATATATACTAATTGATGGTAAATCAAGACCAACATATATTCCCATACGTCTTTGGGGGTCCCATTTTAGTTCTTTTTGTTGGTACAATCGGAACATATACCGCACATCCAAAAGTACGTAAATGAGATATATCTGGTTAATGGCAAAGTAAAAATTGTACTAGTGAATACTGATGATAAACATTAGTCCGAAGCTGGATTAATGCAGCAACATGTAAAATAGCATGCCCCCATATAGAAATCGGTAATTGCGTTCGTAATAATAAAGTCCTTGCAATTATCTGAACACATTTAATAAGTAATTTTGCTAATCTATTCTAACTATGAACATATGAAATTAGATGTTCAACATCAATCCCATCCACTTTGCAATATTCATCAAATGTTTTGGAAGTAAATTCACTAGCATTATCAAGGCGTATAAACTTAATTGAATAATCGGAAAAATGTGTCTGAAACTTGATTGCAATTAATCTTGCAAAAGCAACATTACGTGTTGTTAATAAGCAAACATGTGACCATCTAACAATGCATCAACCAGAACCATAAAATAGCAAAATGGTCCACTTGGTGGATGAATAGGTCCACATATGTTCCCTTGAATTCTTTGTGAGAATGATAGAGATTCAAAACAACCTTTAGAATAATATGGTTTTATTGTTAATTTACCTTGGGAACATAGTACATAACTTCTCATGGGATAAAAGAATCTTCTGGTTCTTTAATGGATGTCCATGAGAATTTTCAATGATTCAGCGCATCATTGTATATCCTAGGTGACCGAGACGGTCATGCCAAAGTACAAACATTTTTGGATCTGAGAACTTCTGATTCATAACTGCATAAACTTCTACATTTTTAATAATAGTGTAATATAATCCAGAAGATAAAGCATGTAGCTTTTCTATAATGAATTTTTGGCCTGAATCATGAGAAGTAATGCACAAATATTCAATATTCTCATTATTCATAATTTCAATATGATATCCATTCATCTGTATATTTTTGAAACTAAGCAGATTCCTTATGGATCTGCTTGAATATAATGCATCATTGATACATAATTTAGTATGGTTTGGTAACAATATCATGGCTTTTCCAAAGCCTTCTATCAGATCCGCTGGACCTGATACAATATTAACATTTGCTCTGAGCAAAGTCAAATTCATAAAATATTTGACTCCGTAGAATTGTATGAGTCGTTGCATTATTAATTAGACATATATATCTTGCTTCTAGCTTTTCAATAACCCTCAATTTATCGTTTAGATTCATTTTGTATGTTTCATAAAGAAAAATAAAATGCATATCAAACAAAGTGATCAAAAAGTATATATTGCATTGGGATATATTTTACAAGAACATAATAACAAAGCAATTAGGGATGGAAATTTCCCCCACGGGGCCTCGCCCCCATTTGGTGGCAAAATTTGCCCCCAAATGGGGTTTTGGGGGTGAGGGTGGGGGCAAATTTTGCCCCCAAAACCTAAATGTCCCCATTTTCTAAATAAGGGTAGGAGGTGGGGCCCAAAATCCCCCATTTTCCTCATTTATTTTTATTTATTTATTTATATATTTTTAATTTTATTTATTAATAAAAAAAATAAAAATAAAAAATAAAAAAACTCTATTAGTCTATTACTCATATTTTGGATTGATCGAAGGCTTTAAATTTGTTTAAACTTTTATGTGTAATAGTGTAATACACTAACACTATATTATTATAGTTATTTGTATTAATTTTGGATTAAATTAAATCAATTATATATTTTAGATTGTATATTTTGTTAATTATTGGATTAAATATTGAAACAGTGTAAAACAAAAGTTTGGTCCGATCGAATTCCGAATTTTGAATTCTGAATTCTAAATTCCGAATTTCGGATTGAAAAATTTTAGGATTAAAAAACGGGAAAATGGGGGAAATGGGGGAAATGGGGGATAGGGGTGGGGGCAGGGGAACCTTCCCCCAAACACCCCCATCCCCAGTTCCCCTAAATGGGGTTTGGGGGAGGGGGTGGGGGGACCCTCCCCCACCCCATTGAGCCCCCATTCCCATCCCCAAAAGCAATACTACTACAAGTAATATTTAGACATATTTTACATACTAACAAAATAATACTACTGCAAGTAGTATTTAATTGGTACGGACATATCCATCACCAATTGAAGCAGTCGACTTGTCTTTTGGGTCATCAAAAAAATCTGTAACATTGAGATGTGTGATATCCCTAGTATATGAATCTTCAATGAAATGAGTTTCAGGTTTGTTTCATTTTCCTTTGATTGATGTTTGATACAGATCCACCCGATATTTAGGTGTATTACATTCATTTGACCAATGATTATAACAGCCACACCTAAAACAAACACTATCATTTACATTAGGCCTATTTTGAATATCTTTTCCTTTATACTGTTTGGCCTAAAAACATTTCACTTCAGCTAAGTTTTTTGATTATAACTATTTGATCTAGAAAAACCACGTCCTCTTTTGAAGCTACGACCACGGGCTCGGCCAGAATTATGATCATAACCACGGCTGCGATCAAGATTACAACCATAACCACAGCCACGATCATAATTACGATCATAACCACGACCTTGATCACAACCCGGTCTTGATCAAGTTCACAATCACGATCAAGACCATGACCACGACCATGGTATGCAACATTATTAGTATTCATTTCTAGGAATGTTGTAGAACTAGTTGAATGTGATCTGTGATTTTTTATTAGTAGCTCACTATTATTATTTTTTTGCTACTAAAAGTCATGAGACCAGTTCCAAATATTTTGAGAATCTGCGTTCTTTATATTGCAGTTGCAATATTATGTTTGAGGCATGGAAAGTTGTGAACGTCTTTTCCAACATATCTTTTTCAGCCGTGATTAGGATTATGACCATAACCACAACCACAACCACAGTCATAATTACGATCATACCCATGGCCTCGATCACAACCACGACCATGGTATCCAATAGTATTAGCATTCATTTCTTTGAATGTTGTAAAACCAGTTGGGTGTGATTTGAGATTTTTTATTTGTAGCTCATTATTTTTTTCTACTACTAAAAGATATGAGATTAGTTCTAAATATTTTGAGAACCTGCGTTCTTGATATTACTGTTGTGATATTATGTTTGAGGCATGGAAAGTTATGAATGTCTTTTCCAACATATCTTTTTTAGATACCTCTTCACCACATAATTTCAACCTTGTGGTGATTCTTATCAGAACAAAATTATACTCAAAAACTAATTTGTGGTCCTAAAACCATAAATGTTGCCATTCATATCTAGCATTTGGCAATATAATATTTGGTTGATGGTCATAACGATCTTTTAGTTCCTGACACGGATCTTCAGGTTCTGTGACAGTAAAATACTGAGCCTTCAAATTCTCATTTAAATGATGACAAATTATCACCATTGTTGTGGATTTATCCTGTTCATTTGCCTGGCCACCATCATCAATGGTATAATACATGCCTTGAGATTTTAAATATAACCCACGACATATAATTGTCTTAAGATACTTTGAGTGCATCAAACTTCAAATTCGCAAGTTTAGGCATGCTTATAGCTTCATCATCATCTTCTTCTTCTAATTTTTTTTTTTTTTTTTTTTTTTTTTTTTTTTTTTTTTGTAAATCACAATTTAAATAAGTGTGAATATATTAAATAGCAAAATAAATAAATTATAGTTCTGGGAACACAACATAAGGTAGTCTTATATATTGCATATAACTAAATGCGAATATTGAAAAAAAAAAACATAATAAATAAATCCAGAACTATAATAGGTTCCATCGACACAGCCGTAGTCAATGATCAGTCTCTGTCAACATAGCCACAACCAGTCTTATATATTGCGTATAATTAAACGTTAATATTAAAAAAGCATAATAAATAAATTCAGAATTATAATAGGTTATGTCGACAGAGACTGGCTTACGCAACTGTAGCCAGTCTCTGTCGACACAGCCGCAACCAGTCTTATATATTGCGAATAATTAAATGTGATTATTGAAAAGCATAATGAATAAATCCAGAACTATATATAGGTTTCGTTGATGGCATAAGTCATCTTGTATACGGAACTATATATAGGTTTTGTTAGAGGCCAAAGCCAACCTTATATATTGCATATAAATAAATGCAGATATTTAAAAAACATAAATAAATAGATCCAGAATATTGAGATGTAAGTAAATCACCCATCAGAGGATCTCTTTTACTTACATGCAATCGTGCTGATAACGTGTTGTAAAATAAATGAAGTAAATAAAATGAATAAGATGAGAGATGAAAGAGAGCGAGAGATTACTTTGTATTGATTTCCAGTCATCAAATTTTACAAAGGATATGAGACATATTTATAGGCAAGAGGAGAGGTGATCACCACTTGTATGGTGATGATGATGAAGTCAAGTGGACGCACCAAATGGGAGAGGCGGTGGAAAATCCACACCAACTACAACATATTTAAATTATTGTTTTTTATTTTACAGCATACATTGTTTTTAGTGTTTTAAATCAGTTATAAAAATTTTGTTTCACCCTATAACCAAACAATTGCATTAATATCCTTTGTCTTAAAGGAAATATTGCATGAGTATATCTCACGCAGTTATATGTGGGATTGCCTACTTAACAAATGCCACTTGACAAAACACACAAAACATGTTTATTTTCATTTTTTGAATTAATTATTTTATATCACATGTCATTTGAAAAATAAGATAAAAGGTGAGACTGAATTGGAGAGAAAAAGAAGAGAGAAAGAAGAGAGAGGAAATATAAGAAGAATTTAGGAGAGAGAAGAATAGAGAACAAGAAGAGATGTTTTCCATTGGGAATGAGAGAGAAAGAAAAGAAAGAAGAGAGAGAAAGAGATGTGTAAAAAAACTGAATGTGAAACACAATTTTTTTTCAATTTTAAAAATTGAGACTCTGTTATATTTGTGAAACAAACTGTGTTTCAACGTGAACACAAAAGAAAAAAAAAATATTCCTTTTGGGTTTTATTTATGTATTGGGGTAGTATGGACATTACACATTTAATGTGATTAAAAACATTATAAAAAAAAAAAAAAAAAACCATTGCATGGGGGTTAAAAATATATTCTGTTAACCAAACAAAATGATAGAGGGGTGGATTTTCGATTAACAACTTTTAAATCACAACCTTGGCAGATCACAGTTGGAGAGGTACCATAACTGGTACCGGTACATTCCCGGTAAAAGCAAACAAATGTAGAATTAGATAAAAATATGGACAGATATGTGAATTATGGTCTTTGCAAGACAAAGAGATGAGACTTTTCATTCATAAATAAAAGATGACCTACAGCTGGTTGATACAATAATAGGCAAAGGGGAGTTTTGCGTAAGGCGTTCTTGACACAATAGGCAATGGCAAACTCGTGCTTGTCAATAAGTGGTAGTCTATTTTCCTTTGGTTCTCACCTCCTATTTTCCTGAGAGCTCTGTAGTTCTTATATGTCCTAATTCTTGTTGTCCATTATGTTAATTTAATCAATCAATTTAGCAATCAAAGGGACACTGATTGGGTGTTGATAGTGGTTGTGTTTAGGCATGGGGATTGTCCACAAAATCAAGTGGATTGTTTCTATTTTGGTAGGATTTGATGAAATTGACTATCTCCATTTTAAATGGCATTACAAATGGCGTGAAAAGTCAACTCTCTTCCCTTTTGTTGGATGTTACTGCGGGTTAATCTTTTTATAGCATGGTTCTACTTTTGGTTCACCCCTCTAAGTGCACCGGTCCTTCCAGGGTATCGTTCTTCATACAAAGTGAATGGTGAACGCTTGGTAAGTTGGCCTAAGGAGGAACCATGGTACAAGGACATCGCGTATCATGGATCGCGGTACCGGTGCTTTTTGGTATGAGGGAGTCGGGGTGACGTGGTATCGAAACTTTCTGGACCTTGGTTACAACGCTTCTCGGTACTGGGGAATCGAGACAACCTCGATCCCAGTCCTAGTTCACATATGGCTCATTATAGGTATCTCGATCCCGGTTCCTCCATGGGGTAGCCCAATGTTCCCGGTAGCTCCTTTTACTCCCAACAGTCTTGGTAAGGAAGGAAAAATTTTCTTTGGACCCCTGCCTTTTTAGGCAGTTAATAAAAGTCCCCCCTGACTTGAACACCGATACTTGGTTTGGGGTTGGAGTCAGGATATCAGAAGCATTTGAATGATGTTGTTCATTCTACCTTGCTAGCAATCATCGTTTGGGAGGAATTATGCCCTCAATACGCTTTGCAATTAATGAGCCTTCCACGTGTCAGGCAAGGATAGGTCAGTTGTTTGAAATGGAAGGTCTTGACGGTGGGCGTTTCCCGAAACTGTCTTTCCCACGTTTTCCTATTGTTTCACGCCATAAATACTCACAATTGTTCCTTCCCGGTGACCGTCTTCTTCCTCTATAAATCCTCTATTATTCTTCACTCTATACTCACAATTGATATTTTCCCACTCTTTGCTTATTGCTGTCTTTATGGAGTTTTCAGCACCTAAAAAACCCTTTTTTCCCTTTCTCCTTTCTTTATCTTCTCCAACCTTTGTTTCTCATTCTTTTATGATGTCGAAAGACAACCTTAAGAATATCTTCAAACATAGTGGTGACTCGGCTGATAGTTCTAGTTTGTTGCTCACTAGAAAAAGAAATCAGGATGGTGGTGACGATGCTAGTGGATCTGCTCCGCCTCAACGCTGTCATTCTAATAGGAACATGGTGATAGGGGGTTTTGGCAACAACCCCAAGTACCCTGATCGAGGTTATTGATGATGAGTTGATCGAAGTGGTTGACGAGGTAGGAGAAAGACACCCTTCCGTTGGAGACACTGCAACTATAGTTGGTAAGGATCCCAATCAACCCGATGATTTCCAGTGCATCCTTGACTCCACTTGTACTGTTAATACTATTCGTCATTTGAGGAGGGATTACAGAATCCCTTCTGACATCTCTCTTACCATTCCATACCAAGGGTATGATATGCACTTTCTGCCCCTTGAACAGTTTCCTATTAATATAGCTGCCTTCAAATGTGGGGTCAAGATGCCTTTCCACCTTATTCACCGTAGGGCATTCCATGCCCTTCAACTTGGCCCACTTCAACTGACGCTAGGGTTTTGGAGGAACTTGCTAGGGTTCCTAGTGCTCTGGAGAGAGCAATATGAGATCGATCAAGTTACCAATGAGCCGGGCCTTGATGATTTCCGATACGTATTTCATGTGGTGGGGATGGCACTTAGTCTCAAAGGCCAATTCTACTTGAGGACATATAACCCTCTGAAGTTCGCGATTCCTAGGGCCAAGAAGAAGGATAGTCAATGGCGTAATGAGTGGATTATCGCCTCTAGCAATTGGGGTAGCTCGGTCCATATTGAGGGATTGGAGTTTGGCGTTCCCACTCAATTTAGTGAGAGGACCAAATTGGAGAAATGGAGCATCTCCACTGAGGCGGAGGGTATCTTAAAAAACATTATTGCTCGGTCCTATCAAAACCCCAAATTCCTTAATTTTGATCCCTTCAATCTTGGTAAGTTAAACTGCTACCTTTAAATATCCCACTCTCATCCATGTACGTAGCACCTTCTTTCATTTTCTTGCTTCTCTCTATCTTGTGAACTTTTTCTCGATACTAATTTCTTCTTCTAATAGTTTCTATAGTTCCTTTTCAATCTCAATCCCCTTCTCTATCGGGACTAAGTCCCTAGAGGATCTCTCCTGCTGCATCGCTTGCTCTCCTTGATTTTGGTGCTAGTGCCTTGTTTGGGTTAGTCCATCTTACGGTGGTACCAGGATCGGTTATATCGAGATCTCCCATCCATCCTCTTATCTTGTCCCTAACTTCCCCCACAACCCGCTCCAATCTGGTTGAAATTGTTGCCAAAGTCACAAGGGTGAGAGGTTCTCCTGATCAAGTCCAAAGGCAAACACCTAATGCTCCCTTTGTTGGGCCTTCCCAACCTGCTTTTTCTCCTCTCCTTCTCCTGCTGTACTGGTAGATCGTCAATGTCGGACAAACAAGGAAACATATACTGGCCCTCATATCGCTTCTTCCACCGGCCTACCTCCTGGAGCAAGCTCGCAGTCAAGGGGCAACGGTCAAAATGAGGTCTTATCCCAGCTTAAAGCAGCATGCCCTGGTGGCGGTTTACTCGTAATGTCTTTGATGCCCCTTGATGTATTAGTTACAAAAATGGTTGCACTCCTAGCTGAGATATAGTCTCAAATCTTTTCTCTTCTCCTTTTTTTTTATAAGGTACTTATCTCCTTCCTTTCTCTTCATACTTGATAGGCTTTCAAGCACACACTGACACTAGGATAGTAGGCAACAACTTTTTAGGAGGTGGTCAATGTTGCCAAGGCAGAACTAGAAGAGATCCAAAAAGATTTGACCAAGGTAGAAGGAAGCATGGACTTCCTGAATAGAGCCATGACCGAGGCTAAGAAGATTACGGCTATAGTACAAGTTAACATGGAGCAGTTGAAGCATGCATATGACATGGAGTGGTTAAAGTCTATGCGCTGCGCTTTATAGAGGAATGCTTTATGGAGGAAAAGAGCCAACTGGAGAAGGAGAACCAGGCTTTACGCGACATGATAGCTGCCTAGAAGGCTAAAGAGGACGTCTCCATTAGGGAAGGGTACTTCTTTGCCTCTCTTCAGGTTGCTGAAGCCCTCCCACCTTCTTTTGACCTAAGCTCCATCACTAAATGGAATCGAGATAAGATTATGACCAAGGCTTCTCATCTCTCAGATGTTGCTCCAGTCGAGGTGGGGCTTTCCCAAACTGATAATGTTTCCACTTCTTTCTTACCACATGAGTTTAGCCTACCTATCCCGATCGATCCAGAGGAAACAAATGAAGGAGAACCTCATGATCCCCCTGTCCCTCAAAGTGGTCTCATGAAGGAGGTGAAGGCTTCTGTTAAACCAGGGGTATCGAAGGTTAAAGACGCCTCAGTTATCCGGAGGTTGCAGGGACCAGAGAGGTCGTAGCTACTGGTACAGAAGGCGTTATTCAGGTTGTAGGAGGAGAGAAAGTTGCTAATCCTTTAGTATGATGTATTATTTTTCCTTTTATGTGTAGCCCGGAAGCAAGGTTTGGGCCCCCTTCAAGATTTAATAGAAAATTTCCTTCATGTATGCATATTGGATCCCAGTATGACTTGGTACTTTGACACTATCCCATAATCTTGACATCGAGGCCACTTGGAGTATAGATCCTAGTAAGTAACCGACCTTCTTCTCATCCGGGAAGGTCTGGGAGTTAGTCCCCTGAATTGTTGTAGAACTGTGATAGAATGGTCCTTGTTTGGCACATGGCTAATTCCATTCAAGTATCAAACTCCCTTTTTGGGTGTGTTAGGCTTTCTAAGTGAAAAGTTTCCAGTAGATAACCAGGGTTCCGGGAGTTCCTATATATGGAGCCCCGGTCCTTAGGCGAACTGTTCCTAGTAGGCATCAAAGCCACTTTAGCCTCGAGTCTTCTTTGAAAGCAAGTCGGGGTATCGGGCATTTCAGCAACAGGAATCCTGATCCTTTAGGTGAACTGGTCCTGGTAGGCAATTGAGGCCACTTTAGTACCATGTCTTTTATAAAGACAAATCAAGGTACTGGGTATTCCTATACCATGAATCCCAGTGCTTCAGGCAAACTGCTCATGGTAGGCAATTAAGGCCACTTTAGCACTAGGTCTTCCTTAGAGAGATTAGGTTCCGTCCAAGGCTTTCTGAGTGCCATATAGGCTCTTTTGATCTTCAGAATGCGGTAAGTAACCAGGGCCATGAATCCAGATCCTTGGTCTAGTAGGCAACCAGGACCACTTGTGCACCAGACCCATCCATGAGAGATTGGGTTTCATCTAGGGCATTAGGAGCACCATGTGGTCTCCCTAGTCTTGAGGCAATCATAGGCAAAATCCTTACCAAGGCGATCATAGGCTAAACCATCGAGATGAAAATAAAAATTAAATTTCTTTATTGATTTTTTAGGCGATACAAAGTTATTTAAGGCGATACAAACTTAAAGTGATATCGGTCGATGTTTATCTTGCTTCTTTAGACTTCATATATAGAACCTTTTAAGGTGATTTGCGTTCCAGGTATGGTAAATGAGGTGACCTTGCTAAGGACCAAGTCCCCTTCCTTATAATTTTGGGCCATAACCTTTTTGTTAAAGTATCGAACGATCCTACTTTGGTATCTCAGTCATATGGGTGCACTGTTTGGCCAACGCTGATGGATTGGTGAATATTGTTTAGCACTTGCGCAATGCTAGTTGGTCTCCTCTGACTTACCACACTTCGATATCTATTGAGAATTTCAAGACGTTGTGATAAATGGACAAAACTCCCCTAATCCCCGATAGAAACGGTATTTCGAGGATGGCATTGTAAGCAGAGGAGGAATCGACCACAACAAAGTATGTCATTATGTTCTGTTGGAGAGGTGATTCCTCGATGATAACCGGGAGGATCTTTTACCTGATTGTAATCAATGAATCGCCTGTGAATCCATACAAGGGGTGTGGTACAACTGTTATAATATGAGTTCTTTAAGTTGAACCTGTCAAGTGCTCCCTTAAAAATGATGTCGACACTGCTCCCGGTATCGATCAGGACGTAGTGGACTTGACAGTTAGCTATTTGTACCATAATAACCATGAGGTCATCGTGTGATTGTACCGTGTTGTAAACATCTTCTTATGTGAATATGATTTGGCTTGAAAGAGAGGGTCCCTATAGTCCTCTAGTGACTCTAAGAACATCATGACCCGTAGTGAGCCGAGGTATCTTCTTAGCATGATTTTTTCTTGAGTCATTGGAATTTTCAGCTAGGGTGGGACCTCCACTGGTGGTATAGATGACCTGAATATGCTGCGTTAGATCCTTTCCTTCGTCTTTTCTTCTTTCTTATGCTTCATGAATCTCTCCCTATACCTCATTCCCTATCCTAATACTGTCCCGCACTTACTGTAAAAATTCGATTAGGAGATCGCTCTTTACCAATCCTTCAATCTGGTTGTAGAGGCTGTAGCATTTTGACGTGTTATGCCTCACATCGTCGTGGAAGTCACAGTATTTGTAACAATTTATACTATTTGTCTGAAGCTTCATTAGACCGGACTTCCTGAGCAATCCCTTATCACGGATGGCGAGATATATGGTTTCCCGAGATGCGTTGAGAGGGGTATAATGGTTATATTCTTCGTCTTCCCTTGCTATCTGTGTTACTTCCTTAGGTAAGGGCGTTGCTCTGAGGGAGGTCCTCTTTGCCGGGTATCATTCCTAGTGCGGGGAAAAAGGAGATGATCGGTTGGGGGTTGATTTTGGATCTTCTTAATGGGTCTCGACTTTAGGACCTCTTTCTTTAAACGATTGTCAGATCATGCTTCATCATGCTCGATCTTGATTCGGAGTTGCTCGTATATCTCCACCTGTTCCAAAATCTGTTGTAGGCTTCCTAGTACGTCTCAGGCGGATGCTTCACAAATGATCGGAACAACCTACCAGCCCACAAGTTTCTCCGAAAATTAGCTAAAGTCTCCTTTTCAAAGAACAATCCAATCTGGATCACCTCTTTATGGAATTTTTCAACATACGATTTTAGTGTCTCTCCTTACTTTTGGACCACGTACTGGAGCAGGATATGATCTTTAGGACAGGGATTGATCCCTTGGAACCACGCACAGAAATCCTTTATAAGCTGTGTGAAGGAATCTACGCTACCTAGGGGTAGCTTTCTAAACCAAGTCTTGGCACAACCGGTCAGGGTTGAGGGTAACATCCTACACATCACCGATCGAGTAGCATTCTGAATCTCCATTTGGTGTACGAAGCTCTCCAAGTGGTTTAGGTGGTCTTCTGATCCGGAATACTTCTCGATTGGCATTTTGAACTTGGGTGGTAACTCTGCCTCCCTAATCCTTCTTGAGAACGGTGTATTCATTTCTCCCAAAGGATCTTTTTACGTTCCTAGATGTTTCCCTTTTCTCAGTTCCTCAATTTCATTGGCCATCTTGACCATTTGGTCCTAGAGGCATTGAGGTTCATCGTTGCTGGACCGTACTTCTGGACCTTCATTGTTTGATGTTTCTGACACAACAGTTGCTTCCCTGCGCTCCTTTCCTCATGTATGGTTTCCCCATGAGCTCCTTCTTGGTCCAGTACTACCTCCAGCATCAGCCAATAGAGGTCTCTTCTCTACTATCGATCTGGCAGTAGGTCGGTTTTCCTTAGGAGGGATATCAAGCACGAATTTCACTCGTCGAGGTTGGAAATGAAATTTACGGGGCAGTTTGGAACTTGAAGTTGTGGCTCGAGTCTGTTGAAGACTGTAATCAGGTACCAGGTCTAGTTTCTTTTAAGGTTTGAGGTACTTTGAAGAGATGGGGGATTCATGCGGCGATCGTCCGGAGGCGGATGCTTTCTACAAAAGTCACGGCTTGCTATTCCAAGACAACTTGATTTGTTGCCTGGGTAGCTGGGGTCTGGGGTGTGGAGCGTGTATTCGTTGGTTGGATTGGTACTAGGTTGCAGGGCTTCGATCCCCTCCCATGCTTCTGAACTCTTTGGGTAGAAGCCGGTGACTGGAGCCTCGATGGGTCAGGTTGTCCTTGGGAAGATCAGAGCCTCATCTTCACGTTTCAAGGTAGGGCTGAAACAACCACTTTTTTTTTAAGATAACAAAATGGGAATTCTTTCCCATAAAAGGCGCTAAAAAGTGTTAACCAAAAAAATGATAGATGGGTGGATTTTCAATTAACAACTTTTAAACTGCGACCTTGGTAGATGATCGGTCATTTATTGTATATGTTTTTAGTCCCCATTTCTCCAGTCAATTGCTTGTTCTCGAGTAATTTAGGGTTTTAATTTATGTGTTTAAGCATTTTCAAGTTGTTGGATGCAAATGATGTGTTTGTATAATTTCAGAGGAAAAGAGCAATTTAGCAAGTTTGAGGGACTTTTCAACAATTGTCGCGCTTGTGCTCTCATGACCGATATGGGTTTCCACAGTGGTTCCAACAGCGTTCTAAGGACAAAGGCTACAGCCTTGCCAACCACTGCAAGTTGTGCTTTCAAAGCCACAGCGCTGCGCATTAACGTGAAGACCGATGTCGAGACCACTCTTGCTTTCAGATCAGTACTCATAACGGTTTGGCAAATCCGCATGAGTATTAGATTTCTGATCAAGTTCCGGAGATTGGTTGATATAAATACATGAAAAAATAATGGTTTTGAGGGCTCTCACTCTCGGACCAGATACCGTCTCATACTACCTTTCACACAACACAACTCTCCCATCTTTACAGATAGAAGATTCAAAGACAAAAAGGATTTCAACATCGAAGATTTGAAGAATCCGTTGACGGCCTCAATGAGTTTTATCTTTTCTATCTCTTGTCTTTTTATTTCCATGATGTGTAACTAATCCCATAACTAAGGAATCAATATGAACCTTTTGTGAAGTGCTCGTGTATGGATTAATTATTCTTTCATCAATTTAATTCTTGATTTATTCATTGTGCTTAACTATTTGATTCCTCATTATTTTCAATCTTCATTAACACCGTAGATCAAAGGTTGAATGATGATTTGGCATGAATTTAGGGTCAAGATTATCTGAGAATTAGGGTTAGAGAATATATCAAATCCTAATCCTGATTAATGCTCACTTGAATAAATAAAATCTATCTTTAGCATAGATCAAAGCAAAGTTTAGATTTCAGTTCTTTATTCTTGTACTTAAAGGATTTTCGATTATTGTTCACACCATAGATCAAAGGGTGGATAATGGTTAAGAACACGTGACTCATCCCACGATCATTGATTACCTAGTTCTCTCACCTCTTGATCACACACCAATTCTTTGATAAGTTGCTTTCTTAGTTTAATTTAGTTTTAATCCACACAATCATCAAATAAAATCTCTTGGTTACTTTTAATTGCTTAGATTTAATTAGAATTAGTTTTAATCAATAAATCACTTTTCCTCATAGGAACGATCCCCAATTGTCACTGTACTTATCTCATGATTCGTGCACTTGCGAGTTAGGTTTTTATAACACGATTTTACACATCAGCATATCACAGTTGGAGAGGTACCACAACTGGTACCGGTACGTTCTCGGTAAAAGCAAACAAATATAGAATTATATAAAAATAAGGACAGATATGTGAATTATGGTCTTTGCAAGACAAAGAGATGACACTTTTTATTCATAAACAAAAGATGACCTACAGTTGGTTGATACAATAATGGGCAAATGGGAGTTTTGGGTAAGGCATTCTTGACACAATAGGCGATGGCGAACTCGTGCTTATTGATATGTGGTAGTCTGTTTTCCTCTAGTTCTTGCCTCCTGTTTTCTAGAGAACTCTGTAGTTCTTATAGGTCTTAATTCTTGCTGTCTATTCCGTTAATTTAATCAATCAATTTAGCAATCAAAGGGACACTGATTGGGTGTTGATAGTGGATGCGTTTAGGCACGGGGATTGTCCCCAAAATCAGGTGGATTGTTTCTATTTTGGTAGGATTTGATGAAATTGACTATCTCCATTTTAAATAGCATTACGAATGGTGGGAAAAGTCAACTCTCTTCCCTTTTACTGGATGTTACTGCAGGTTAATCTTCTTATATCATGGTTTTACTCTTGGTTCATCCCCTAGGTGCACCGGTCCTTCCGGGGTATCGTTCTTCATACAAAGTGGATGGTGAATGCTTGGTAATTTGGCCTAAGGAGGAGCTGTGGTACAGGGATATTGCGCATCATGGATCGCGGTACCGGCGCCTTTTGGTATAAGGGAGTCAAGGTGACATGGTATTAAAACTTTATGGACCTTGGCTACAACGCTTCCTGATACTGTGGAATCAAGACGACCTTGATCCCTGTCCTAGTTCACATATGGCTCGTTGTAGGTGTCTCGATCCCGATTCCTCCATAGGGTAGCCCGATGTTCCCGGTAGCGTTCTTTTACTCCCATCAGTCTTAGTAGGGAAGGAAAAATCTTCTTTGGACCCCTGCCTTTTTAGGCAGTTAACATATTCCAATACTTTTATATGGTCTTTGTTTGCAAATTCCTCAAAACATTATCAAAAACACGGAACTTTAAAGTATCAAACCAGAATTGAATCATTGTTAATCACCCACATTCAACAACATTAATCCAGAATCCTTCCCAATCAATTGTAAATAAAAAAAAAAAAAAAATCAACATTCAACAACAATCACCAAAAACCATTCACCCTTATCATCTGTCTAGAATTCTCCCCTAATTAGAAATCCTGACTATAAAACCATCAATCAAAATCCTCCCCCACCATCAACCCCAAAACACACCACTATCCCCACCATCAACCCAAAACCCTCCCACAAGGAGATCGAGACTTCGATTAGAATACAACCTAAAAAGTAGAGAGAGAACTATGAATCAAACCTAAACCTAACCAACACAACTCCATCAACAACCACACCACCCTAAACATCACTACAAGAAAATACTACATTTATTGACAGTTAAAAACTATCAAGAAAATTATAGTTGACAGTTTTTAATTGTCAATAAATCTTTATAATATTTAATTAAAAAACTGTCAATATATCACTAACATTTTTTATATTTATACACCACTAGTCGTCGCCGCAATCACCGCCCAGCCGTTGCCCTCGTCCAGCCGCCACCCCACTGCCAGCCCGGCCCACTTATGATAATAATGACAATTAGGAATTGAACTTGGAATCTCAAATCAAAAGTTGTAAGCCTTTACCACTTGACTACAAGATTTGATTTGTTAACAATTGAACAATATTTATATATAACCTATATGAGTTGTTAGAAATAAATAAAATAAAATAAAATAAAAAACTTGTTAGATAAATTTAAATTTATTCAACTAATCAAAATTCTAATTTCTACGACAGACATATATTAAAAAATATTTATTAAAACTTTTAATAAAATTATATTTTGTAAAACATATATAGTCGAGTTATATGTCTATACTCTACAGCAGACTAGTGATAAGCATAATTTGGAATACAACTCTCACTACATAATAGATATTTCTCTACATACATCTTGCAATTTAATAAACAAATGTAAGACTCGGATTACTAATTTATATGGGTAATTAAATTATTAATGTGTCTATACTCTATAGGAGACTAGTGACATCAATTGTAATAAGCATGATTTGGAATATAACTCTCACTACAGGGAAGATATTTCTTTACATGCATCTTGCAATTTAATGAACAAATGTAAAACTCGGATTACTAATTTATATTGGTAATTGAATAATTAATGTGTCTCTTAGTATGAAACAAGAGGGTGCAAAATAAATAAACTTTTTTTAAATGATTTTTTTGAATTTTTTAAAAGTAAATGATTTAAAAGTAAATTTATTAAATTTAAAATTTTACTTATCCAATATCGGTCTGTTATTGGTTTACCCAAAAACCGATATCTTACTGTAAAATAAATCCACATCGGGATTTTGTTTGGTGTTGAAAATAGGAAGTAAAAGTTTAAACAAATTATTAAAGATAAATAAAAATTTTGAAAAAACTGTCAACTAGCTATTCTTGACAGTTAAAAATAACTGTCGATTTTTATAAGTTTATTGACAGTTTGGTGAAACGGTCATTAAATAACTATTAAGAAAGATAGTTTTTCTTATAGTGCATCTATCGACAGTTCCACACCCACCTAACCTCCATAATTTTTTTGCGCTGAGAGAGAGACAGACGAGAGAGGCACCAATAAAATCTTTATCATAATAGTTTGGCATTTTAGCTATTTTTTAACAATTGGGTGTAATGGGGAATATTGCAAACTAGGGGGGATTTTATATTTGATAAAACTAGATGGGGAAATCAAGCAATATGGGACTACAATGGGGATTTTGATAATATCCATAACAAATTATTTCACCCAAACACAATTTCTTTGGGCACTTTCCATGGTGCTGTACGTTCATGCATGAGTTTATGTTTGGCAATAATTGTAGTGACAATTTTCAATCCAACTTTTTCTAAATGTTGGTGGTTTATCAGTTTTTTCATATATATGTTCATTCTCATGATCTCACAATGGATTCACAACTACTGTTAGTATTTTTATTTTATTTTTTTCAATAAGAAAACTCTCTACCCATACTTTAAATACGTATGGTGAGATTCAAACTCTCACCACTAACGTTGAAGGAGAGATGCATTACCACCCGTGCTAAAAGGTGATACGCAGTACTATCAATATTTTAGCACTTCTTTATTTTTACATAAATTATTATATCAATGGACATATGAGTATTGTTAACATATTTAATGTGAAATCTTTTTTTTTTTTTTTTTGGGACATTATCTATCTATCATATCCATAATTCGAACCCGTGACCTTGAATTTCTCAAGGACCCAACTGAAATCTTACTATCATAAATATCTTATGTAATGATAATAATAATAATAATAATAATTAACATTGTCTAATAAGTATAAAGTATAAAACCTCATTTTTAACATTCATATTTATTATTTTAGTAATATTATACTAATAATAATGCGACTTTTAAAAAACTTAAATGATACTTTAACGAATATAATTGATACATATGGAAAGCAACACATATAATGCTAATATTTATGTAGAGACAGGGAATTAGTGATCCCAACACTTGATTTTTTTATTTTTTTATTTATATGCTAACACTTTTTTTATTTTTTTAAACAGAGAATTTATATGATAACACTTGAATTATCATTTATTAGATTATACATAACAATGTGATGGATAATTACCATATAGAGATTACACACTAATTAAGGTGTAACTCATGGCCTAGTCATTGGGGTATTGAATAACCTTATTTGGTACAAATATGACTTTTTTTTTTTTTTTTTTTGATGGAAAGGGCACCTGAAAACCTGGAAAACCAGATCCAGGGCAAGGTTACAACCATAACTAGGACTCCACAAATAAAGCTAATTTAGCACAAGCCCAGAACAGAGTCCCACAACGGGAGAAAAACGCCCACACAGAGGTGGGATTACAACCAAACAGTAAACTAAGCAAACTGGAAACATAAAAAACGAGCTGAAACCGATCCGGAGGAGAGACCAGGCCGCCGGAGAAGACCCACCAGGACGCCGCCGACCAAGCAGAGACGTCGGAGATGCCTGATCGAAACCCCAAACCACCATACCAATCAAACCTCCACCCGTTCCGATGCTCGTCGCCGCAAAGCATAAAACCGACCAAGCCAAACACCAAGATCAGTGAAGGAGGTACAAATATGACTTAAACATTACTCAATTTAGTGAGTACAAAAGAGCAATCAATATCATTTAAAGCAAAATGAGTGGTCATGGTGATTTGGCCAACTCCAATGTCAACTTAGGAATAGAAAAGCTGTAAGTGGAAAGAGACATTTTAATACATAATTATTTATTGACTTTTTAGCCACTTATTTGTAACACATGATTGACTTTTTTTTTTTTTTGTGTTTTTTTTTTTCAAGTGGAGGTCTCAAACTTACAAAAATACCTAGAACAATATAGGATTATTTATTTATTTTGTTATATTAAATACTAAAACGTTATTTGGATGGTTCGTGTAGGATACACTTGCTCCAAACAATAATGGAAGTTATAAAAACCAAGAATCAGAGAAAAATAATTTTTTTTAATTCATCCTTTCTATTATAAATGGTCTGATATTTATAATGGGAGCCTTGACACCGGTGATATGCTAACGGTTTGTACATTTAAATGCTCATCACAATCGTATTTTTCCTATTCTATAGGTACATCACAGTCATCTCTCTTTTATTTTATTGGTACATCACAAATTCACAATCGTCTTATCTTTGGTTCTTTTTGACATATTTTATCAATAACAATATTACTACTAATGTGATCTGGTGCACACTCTATTGTTCCCACATTATTTTCTCTTTTGTCTCTTCGTCCTTCAGCTGAAAACAACTATCCATTTTTCTTAGGGCTAATGTCAAGCATCATCTTTATCCTCATATGTTTTTTTTATTTATTATTTCTTACATATACTGATATACATTTATCGGTTTTCTTGCACCATTATTCATTGGAAAATTCCTTCCTTTTTCGATTTCTTACCCCCTTAGATGGATCTCTTTTTTTCTGTTTCTTGTCTTGTTTTTAATTATTATTATTATTATTATATATTTATTCTCTACCACTTGATATAATGACCAAAGTTATAAACATAATACACAAGGATTTTAATGTCCCAAAGGGGGTCAATTTTGACTCTGTGAGGGATTTTCAACAAGCTTCTGGTTGTGATCCAGATGAGCTGCTGTTCTCTCGTAGCCAGTTGAAGGCCATTTCCTTCCCTCTCCATCTGGCAATTCATTATTTTCTTCATATGTTCCAACTGTCTGTCTCATATGCAAATTAATCCTAATTGCTTTAAGATTCTTTCAATTGGTCTCGCTTTCAACCCTTTGGAGCCTCCCTAAGCGAACAAGTTTCTAGATTTTAAATGTTAAACATATGTCACGTACATATAACATATTCCAAAATGTAAATAAATAAATACCTCAAAACATATTATTAATTCCTAATTAACTTCGTTAATCATTATTCACAATCTCAATAGAACTAAATAATATGGCATTTAATTCTGGTTCATCAAGGGAAAAGTCTGTAATCCTGAGTATCCCGACATTGTCTATGTCTATGGAATCAAAACCATCTCCTTCAACATTCCACAATTGAGACACGCCTTCATTGTAAGTAGGGGTGGGCACGGTTCGGTTCGGTTTTGGGCAAAACTGGATTGAATCGAAAATATTTCGGTTCACCCAAAATTGAACTGGTTTAAACCGAATATGAAATGGTAACCGAACTGAACTGAACTGATTTTTCGGTTTTGAGCCTATTGGGCCTTATGGGCTGAATGAGTTTTTAATGTTTTTAAATTTGATGGGTTGTGGCCCACAAAAATTTACTGTCCACTTTCCCTTGTGGGATTCTAATTTTGGGCCACAAATTTTAATAGTCCAAGACCAAAAAAACTAAAATCAAACCTTACTAATAATAAATAAAATACTAATATTTAATTTATAATACATTTAAAACAATTTCAAATTAAATAGACAGTATCGGTGTATGGCTTCCTATATGGTGTGCAATACAGAGAAAGTGTGTGCATGTGAATTGCATGTGTGCTAGTGTTTTGTAGAGACACAGATCAGAGAAACATAAGAGATAGATGTAAGTCAACGCCTCATTCTAAATTCAACTTTGAAAGACCACATAAAGTATCACATATAGACATACAGTACAGTTCAATTTTCACAATTTTCACAATTAAAAACTCTAAATCACAAATCCAAAGTCCAACTAAAAATTACAACTAAAATAAAAACTCCAAATCACTTGATTAGTAATGAAAGGTAAATTAAGTCCAACTTCCTGCATTCGTAAATAAAACAGTAATTAGTAATGATAGTAAAATAAAAGACTTGCATCCATGTTAGAAAAATTAGACATATACAAGCAATTAAAGGCTTACCTTCATGCTTTATGGCTTCATTAATCATTCCTCCTTCATTTTATCCTTCATTTGTCACTCCACTTTCATACTCTACATTAAGATTAAGACCAAAAAAAAAAAAAAAACAATAAACTTACATTATAATAAATAACATTAATTAAAAAAACAACAAATTTGATAATTCCACCGAAATATTAAATACTTACCGGTTTCAACATTGATATAATGATCTAACAAATCAACTGATTCATCTTCATTTTGAGTATGCTCTTGAACTACACGCGGTTCAGCAATAGGACAAGTTGCTTGCAACCAATTTCCAGTCAAAATTAACCCCTCGACTATTTTAGGAGTCAATGAACTCCTAAATGGATCAAGAATGCGACCACCGGTGCTAAATGCGGACTCAGAAGCCACAATTGAAACCGGCATTGCAAAGACATCTCTTGCAACCATTGATAATATAGGAAACTTCACTAAAGAATTCTTCACCAAGCCAAAATATCAAACCTCTCATTCAATTTCTCAGCACGCTCCAACAAATACAAGTCCACCTCACTTTTCCCTTTATTAATATCTTTTTCTTGTTGCTTCATCCCCCACAAACTATCCTCTTTATCGGTTGCCTTTAACCTGCCCAAATCTAAGTCATCACTAGCTCCACCACCAACTCCAATTGAGAACACATCATCGGTTTCCTTTGCACCCCCATCCAAACTACCATAAAATCTGTTATACCATTCATTTAAGTCTAACAACACACCTTTCAACTTAGAAATCATTGATTGAGATTCTTCCACACCATAAATGTAATCAAACCGAAACTTCACATAACCCAATTTGTACCTTGGGTCAAGAACAACTGCCAAGATCAACAAGTTATTGGTTTTTTTCTAAACCCCCCCAATACTTAACGAATTTTTGCTGCATACTCACAGCAATTTTACTCACAAGCGGATCTCTTTCAGAGGTCAATGAATTTAGTTGATTACGAATGGTGCACCGACTCTTAAAATAAATGTTGGAAGTCACACGCAATGATGCACTAAAATCCAATGTAATATCATAAAAAGTTGCTAAGAAATTGATAAATACATTGGCATTATCCCAATCATCAAGAGTAGGTGGTCCTATCCGCTTCTGCCCATCATCATCACCTATGAAATAGTTCACATATTGAATATTTTCCTCTCCCAATCGCTGAAATGCTTTTCTAAGCTTCAATGCACTTTCCAACATTAAGTAAGTTGAATTCCACCTTGTAGGAACATCTAGCACTACCAACCCCTTGGTCTCAATCTTCTCATGTGCAACAGCTTTTTTAAATCTATCTAGTCTACTGGGAGAAGATTTCACAAATTTCACCGCATTGCGAATCGCTACAATTGAGTCATGCAAATCTTTCAACCCATCACTGACTATTAGATTTAGGATATGTGCACAACACCATACATGTAAGTACTTGCCCTCCAAAACCACTCCATCATCTTGCCAACTATTTAATTTCCTAATCACATAACCAATGTCAGTGGTGTTTATAGTTGCATTATCCACTGTTATTGTGAAAACTTTATCAATACCCCACTCAATCAAGACATCCTCAATCACTTTCCAATTGAATCTCCCTTATGATCAACTATTTGACTAAAGCTCAGAATCCTCTTTTGCAGCTGCCAATCATAATCAATAAAATGAGCTGTCACAACCATGTAGTTTATATTTTGTATTGATGTCCATGTGTCTGTGGTTAGACAAACCCTCAATTTACTCTGTTTAAAATAAATTTTCAACTTAATCTTCTCATCAATGTACAACTTATACAACTCTCTAACAATGGTTCTCCTAGATGGAAGATCAAATAAAGGACATAGGTCAAAGCAAAACCTATGGAATCCTCGATTCTCAACAAATCTAAATGGTAATTCATCAAGTATCAACATCTCCGCCAAGGCCCTACTACACCTCAGCTGATCAAATTTTGACACCCCTAAACTACTCCCAAAACCTGATGTAGTTTGTTGTTTCACCAACACTTTTTGTTTTGAATCTACAAGCTGATATTTTTTGCATCGTTTATTAATATGTGTGTTCATGTTTGTTGTGCTACAACCCGAGTCAAATGCATAAGTATCACCACAATACTTACATCTAGCTCTTTTCTTCCCATCTTTAGTGACATATTCTTCGAAATGTGCCGAACATTCTTATTTTTTTTCCCTTTCCTACCACCTACCCTTATACCCTTCTTTGAAACCTTCTCCTTTCCAATGGAGCTAGAATTCTCTAAGGTCTCTAGACCCGAGTCACTACTCCCCTCCATTGAATCCACATTAGGATCAATCTCCATCTACTCACAATTTCACATACAAAAAAATAATTAAAATAAATACTTAGACACAAATACAATCACAAAATTAGTATTAACACAATTACTATCTATAAACATATTACATATATCAAGACAGTTAACACTGTCAATCATGAACATGCACTATCAAGTATCAAAGATCATTAACACAACCCATAAGCCATGACCTCCAAAAAGATGGACCCAAATGCATTTAATTTCAATTTGAGAGACAATCAAATGGTCAAAAGTTCAAGGTAGCATGAAATGCAATGGAGATTGTCAATGTTGAATATTGATGCCCCAAATTCAAATTAATTTCACCTAACTTTAGAATTGCTTTGAATAGTTGGAAGTTGAGATTTATTTAGACAAAAGAAGATAGAAAATGATCAACGCCACTTACCAATCATCATCACGAGCTTTGTCTCCATCGTGGTGGAGTAGGACGAATTCATATACAAATTTTGGACAAAAACAGAGGAATTTAGAAGACTTGCCCATGATCCATATCATAACACCCATCAGGATTTTCAAAATAACATTCAACGCAAATACGCAATCATTCATTTTGTAGATGCAATTTGAAATTAAAATCTATATTGTATAATTCAGGGTTGAGATTCAAGTGGCAAGATGATACCCCCAACAGTCTAACACTATCAACACTTGTACACAGATAATTATTGATTTATTTATACTAATAAAAATATTCAAAACATCAACTCTTCAAAACAAACATACAAAAAATAGTAACTTTGAACAATATAAGAGAAACCCAGATGAAATATAAATAAAAGAGACAAGAACCCCAACCTTTGAAGCTTTATCTTGGTTGAAGTAGATCGGATGAGTTGAAGAAGAGAAGATCAAACAAGCTGAACTGCTGAAGCAAGGTTGAAGAAGACAAGAAAATTAGAAAAGGAAGAAAAGAATTAGAAAAAGAAGAAGAGACAGGAGTTGAGTGACTTGAGTCTTTGACAAACCTTGAGTCCTTGAGAATGTGATGACTTAGAATTGAGAGAAGACGGAGGTTGAGCAGCAGGTGGCGGAGCAGATCGTAGGCGGCGGTCCAGTGGAGCAGAATGGAGGTTGAGAGCAGAGTTGAGGAACAAATGAGATGCTTTTCCAATCGAAGAAGAGAAGTCTAGACTCAGATTTGAGAGAACTCAGAGAAGAGAAGTCTGAGAGAAGTGGCAGAAGAAAGAGTCTAAATGAAAGAAAAGATTTATGGTTTTTTTTTTCTTATATAGCCGGTTTAAATGGTTTAATCCGGTTTTAGAAGAGCAAAACCGGTTTAAACCGAAAAGTTTTTGGTTTTCACCATTTTTAACCAGTTTAAACCGATTTCATCCTATGAACCGAACCGAACCGAACACCCTTTTTCGGTTCGGTTTGGTTCGATTCGGTTCGGTTTCGAACTTAGTGCCCACCCCTAATTGTAAGTTGGAAATCTCATTGATAAAAGACGAATATTATTATGCACATACCAAATATCCAGCTTTTTTTTTTTTTTTGGTGTTATTTTGGTCCTCCTCACATAGAATGTATGAAATTATAGGTGCTCAAATTTGTTTTTGTAAATTCCTTATATTTTGATTGGCTTATTTCATTGATAGACCACATTGGGATTGACTTGTAACGGGTAGCCTAAGTTTCTCAAGTGATGATCTTTGATGATGGCGAACTTCCAATCATCCCAAGAGCTTCAAGAAAGGTAGTCACAAGTTCTTGATCTCTTGAAGAGATTTAGTTGCATACACATACACTTGCATACATATTTACTTATCTTGCATTGAATGTCATTTGATTGCATATATTGCATGAGATTTGTGTTTTCTTGTTGTGTTGTCATCACACGAGTACATAGACTAAGTGTGGTTAACCCTTAGAGAAGGCCTATTCTTCTCCAATTTGGTTTGATTTTGTGTGTAGTCTTGTAAGAGAGAATTTTTCTCTCTACCGCGGTCTATGTCGTTGCATGTACCAACGTGTACCACAGTTGGTACATGTTACCTGCACCGCGGTGCATTCCAGTGGTGTCTCCATGGCATGTGCGCCTTGCATGTCTAGCGGTCTTATTTGCGTTGTTCTCCAGTGTTTCCACACGATGTGTACCGCGGTATGGACTTTTGCATGGACCTCGGTGTGACGTGTTTTTGCAGCTTCTTTGGCAAAATGATGTCATTTTGTCTAGAGCATCATATATATTGTTCTCTTACCTCTCTTGGCCGTGTTTAGAGCTTTATAATTGATTTTTAGAGAGAGGAAGATTTCCCTAGGAGAGAGAAGCTCCAAGAGTTGTTCTTTAACTCTCCAAACCCAAAAAACCCATCATCTTCATGCATCTCTATGCATCTTCAGGCTTGGGTCATTAGCTAACTTGGTAAGTTGAACAAACACTCCATCTTTGTTTATTGTTCAAACTTTCCAAGATTGTGTTTGTAAGTTCCTCAAGTTTGATTGGCTTGTTTCGGTGACAAACCACATGTGGGGCTTGTTGTAAGGGTAGCTTAGGCTCTTGATGGTTGGTGATTTGAACAACCAAGGCCCTCTAGTAAACAGTAGCTATTGAACGTAAGTTGACTTACGTAATTATGTTGTAGATTGTGTAAGGGGATGACAAAATGACATACTTTAGATGCTCAGAAAGATGCGGTTTTGAGCCTTGGACAGGTCATAAATTTTTAAATTTTAAGAGACTTTTTGAAGAAAAGATGTTAGAGAGGCAAATTGGGTGGAAGTGAAAATAAGGGTTGAACTTGAAGAAGCTGGATTTGTTACTGAAACAATTTCTTCGGAATATAGGAGGAATCCTCTTATGACATGTTTACTAATAAGGAATCCCATCCAAGGAAAGAGAATTAAGTTCCTAATTTTGAATTACAATGTTTACTAATGTTTTGGGGAATTAAGTTCCGTGGACCCCATTCACAAATCAGGAATTAAGTTCCTGAAAGAAAGGGAACTTGATTCCCCTCACCCACCCTAGGAATCAAGTTCCCTTTCCTAATTACAACGGGAATTCATATGTCTTTACTAAACTATCCTAACATAAAATTAATAAAATAAAATAAAAACAACTGTGCATATATTTTTTTCATTAATATCTCATATGAAATTATGTTGTAATATATATATATATATATATAAATGAACTGCGAATACCTTGAATTTGGTATGTATATATAAATGATTTTATTAGGAAAAAAAAATTGATATAAAAAAAATAAAAAATAAAAACACAACCGCAACAAAAAAAAATTGTGAACTATCATATACCGACTTCTTGCAGACGTTGCAAGGTGTGTATATATATATATAATGAATAAATAAAGGAATAAGAAAATAATTCATCGTGGAAGACATAAGTTTGTATTTTTTTTTCTGCTGGCATTTCAATTTTTATCCTATTAAAATTGATATATATAGCTTTATTTTGTATATAAGGGTATTTTTGTAATCAACTTTGTATAAATTTGATTCTATTTTCAATTCTTCAAAATTAGTAAACACTGGAATTGAATTTAGTAACTTAATTATGATTTCCCTGCATTCCCTTTCCGGTGAAACTTGATTCCAATTCATTTCATTCCTAATTAGTAAACGTGCCCTTAATGGGTAAAAAGAGTAAGGGGTTATTTGTTTGTTTTTTCACTATAAGACTTATTGCTTCTTATATCTTAAATTAAGATAAATCAGTTTGTTTGTTTTTTCAACTTATATATTATTTTAAGATATATATGTCTTTTAGAAAAAGTAAAATTTGTTGACTTTTATCTTATTCAAAAAGTGATACAATAAAGTTTTTTTTAGTAAATTTCCACAAATGTTCTATAACAATTAGAGATGCACATTTAGGGAATGAGGATGGATATAAGTCCCCCCATCCCCATCCATCCCCACTTCCCAGACCCTTTCCCGTTTCCCCATTTGGGGAAAATGGGGATGGAGAATTTTAAGGGGACCTATATCCAATCCCATCCCCAATTCCCCATTTCCCCCGTTCTCCCATTTTCCCATTTGACTAAAAACTACAAATTAAACTAAAAAAACAAACATTCCATTACAAATACAAAATAAAATTCATTAATGTCTTTTATATAAAATGTGTATATATACTTAGCCACTTAGGGAGTTAGAGTTTTCAAAGAATTAAAAAAAATTAAAAAAATATATTATAATTATATTTATATATGTTTGAGGGAAATGAGGAAATGGGGATGGGGACCTCCCCCCATCCCCATTTCAATATAATTGTGGGGCAAATGGGGAAATGAGGATGGGGAGGGCCCCCCCTCCCCCCCATCCCATCCCCATCCCCATTCCCATTCCCATTCCCATTTTAATTTGGGGATGAGTTTCATCCCCATCCCTCCCCATTTCCCCATTTTCCCCCCCAAAAAAAATCCCCAAATGGGGATGAGGACGTAGAGAATTAGGGCCCCGGGGAAAAATGTGCATCTCTAATAATAATTTATATATTTATAATTTTATCCGTACATAATAAAATCCTAAAAATCAATTTTCCAAAAATTTCAAATTTTAAAGAAACCCTAACACAATCTAATCAATTTTATATTTATAATAAGTCATCTAAAATAAAATAAAATAAAATAAAAACATATTATAGTATCTTAAATTATAAGACTTATCCATATGTTTAACAAATTAAGGTCTTATAAGACTTTAGATAAAAAAACAAACATCCCCTAATGTAAATTCGACCTTGAATGCTTTGCATAGGTACAAAGTCGGAAACATTATAATTGACCCATTTATTATAAAAACTAATTAAAAATTATCAAAATTTATAAACTGAAATCTTAAATAATCTTAATATTAAGTATTAACTAAGGCTCCCGTTTGATTTTTTGTCTGAAGACTGAACAGTGCTGAATATCACTGAAGACTGAATAGTGATTGAAAACTGAAAACTGAAAAATATATTTGTTTTGTTTCACTGAAAACTGAATACAAGTAATAAGTTGTTTGTTTTTTTAAGTTATAAATATATGAAAATAAATACTTTTATATTTATACCCTTCTAACTATTATTTGTTATATATTTACATTTTAATATATTAAGGACAACTCTAACATGTAAATTAATTATAAAATAAATTTATTTAGTTATTAATAATATTTTGAATTTATATTATTCTGGATTGGTTGGTTTGTGGACAGGTTGTTTTGTTTGTTTTTTTTTTTTTTTTTTTTTCTAAATTGAAGATCATTATCAATAAATAACAACATGATTAAAAATTCATATAAAAATAAGCAAAATATTGCATCTATTGAAATTAAATACAAACAACATCATTCAAACTATATATATATATATATATATGAGAAATGCAGATTTATTCAAAACCAAGGCAAACAAATAAAATAACAACATAGCAACTGCCACTAGGCAAATTAAAATAAATATCATGTCAGATAAACAAATATCAATTTTTTTTTTTTTAATAATCAAATTCATTCAAGCAGCCAAAAGGCAAGAAGTACAAAAGGCAGGGGACCAATGCCCGCAACAAGCCAACGCTAAACAAAGACTAGGGAGGCAAAAACAGAAAACATAGACAAAGAAGCACAAAGAAAACGAGAAGAAAAACAGGGGAAGCTCAAAAAGAGGAATCACATAATACATCAATTAATGGTTATATATATATATATAAAGACAATTAGGGCTTTAACAGAAAACATAACTAGAAATAGATTAAATTAATGAGAATAGTTTTGGAAGTAAAACTTTGTATTAAATTCTTCTAGATTTATGTTAAGTGAAAAGTGAAAAAATTTCACTTTTCAAAACAAGTGGTTTTAGGTGCTTATTAATGGGTCGTTTGTTTTTTCCACTTAAAACTTAATGTGTCTAAATCATAATTATTAAGTTGTTTTGTTTGTTTATTTAAGTGGTCAAACAACTTAAAAATACCAAAAAACAACTTAAAATAAAAAGTAAAAAAATCATAACTTTTTACTTAATTGTAAATCACTGAATTGCATTAAATGCAATCCAAAATCTTTTCTTCCGATACTATTCTCCATATATAATATATATCCAATTTCATCATACTTATATATTGTATAAAATATTTATTTTAATATATTGCTTATTTTAAATAGTTTTAAAAATAAAAAAGAACCCTAATTACTTCTCATATTGGTGTTTAATATCAATACTTTATTATGATATTATGGTGATGTATTTATATATATATATATATATATTTAGAGTGTTTTGTGTGAGTTTTCTTGCTGCCCCTTTTATTTTTTGAAAAAAAAAAAAAAACCATTTTCTTTTCTTAGTAAAAATAAAGTTTGTTTGTAATCGAAGAAGAAGATCAAGATCATGTGTTCATATATAATTATTATTTTTGGATTGTTTTTATTCTATATTATATGTATAATTGTTTAACATGGGTATAGATATAAAATTATTTCTTTTCATACAATTTAATTTTTAAAAAACAAACATGTTGACAGTACATTCAGATGTGAGGAAAAAAAAAAAAACAAATATGTCATTTAGATTCAGGTTTTAGTCACTATTCAGTCTTCAGTAAAATTCAGTACTATTCAGTCTTCAGACAAAAAAACAAACAAAATAACTGAATGAAACACGTTAAGTGTCATTCAGTGTTAAGTAGAAAAATAAAACGTGACATAAATCATATTTCATTTTCCTTTAAAAAAAAATCATATTTAATTTTAAAACAATTTAAAAAAAAAAAAAAAAAAAAAACCTTAAAAACGCAAAAATTACGAAAACTTAAAAAAATAATAATAAATAAAAGAAGCGGAGGGTTGGCTGAACACTCTTTCGCTTCTTCTTCTTCTTCTTCTTCAATATTTCCCGTTCTCTGCCGCTGTCAACCAACTACCGTCGCCGTTGTCCGCTGTTGTCGCCGAAAAATTTAAAAGTATA
Organism: Acer campestre; assembly: GCA_954870605.1. Taxonomy (NCBI): domain Eukaryota; kingdom Viridiplantae; phylum Streptophyta; class Magnoliopsida; order Sapindales; family Sapindaceae; genus Acer; species Acer campestre. Next base: position 42,308,840 of record OX940800.1, read on the forward strand.
ATCATTTTGTAGTTGACGCTTATATTCTTTGCTTCGTTTTTGTACTTTGTTTTGCTTTGATAATTCTAGTTTCAAAATTTTTTTGGGTTGCTTGAAACGTAAAATGAGTTTGTTTGGTTTTAGAAATGTGTTAAATAAGTGTTTAGACTTTGACTAGGCTGTGAATGGAAGGTGGGTTTGTCAGAATGCTGTATTTTCAACATGAACATTGTGTGTCCACTGCCCACCACCTGTTTGACAATAGTCCAAAACCAGTACTCAATCAGAGTGCCTCGTACTTGAGGTCGCTGATAAGGACTCGCTAGCCAGATGCTTTGTTGAAGAAGATCCTTGGTTTTGTTTAATTGTTTATTGAATGTCTTTTCTTTTAAATTTTGTAGTAAATTAAACAAAAACCCTGGGTTTTTCTTTATTGTAATCTGTTTCTGTTGCTACTGCTTTGTTTCTTTAATTTGTCAATTTTACAAACTTGGCTTCAGCTTCTGTGCGTTGGCATACATATGAGTATCTTAATTGCTTATAATGTTTGACAAATTGCTTATAAGTATATTAATTTGTCAATACTTGCCTACTAATACTTGCGTAGGTACAAAGTCGGAAACATTTAGTTGATAGTTTACATACATATAAAAGCCTTTGATTGGTTTCCCAGAAAGTAAATTTGTAGAAAAATTGCAAGTTTAATTTTAAGCTTCTTAATTGCTTGAAACTGTTTGTTGAGATGCATAAGAAAAGCGAAGCAATTTTATTTATGTATCTATATATTTTTAACTTTTTTATTATAATTTTTATTTTTTGGCAGAACTGGGATAAAAAATGGATTCAAGATTAGCAAATACTTGGAGGTTGACTGTGAATGAGAGGAAATTCATAGAGACAGCATTGCTTTCTGGTATCAGAATTGACGGTCGCAACCCTTATGAGTATCGTAAACTATCAATTAAATTTGGCAGGCAAGTATTAGCTCACTCACATACATGTATGTAATTCCAAGTCTTGATTTATGGTTTTATAAGTTCTTTTCCTAGGAAGATTGCAATTTTAATCACTAATTGGTACTTTTTTTTTTTCTTCCCGCCATGTTTTAGTATGCAGAGAGAATAAGTTGATAGATTTTTTTATTGTGATTGCGTATATTTGGCTAAACAAGGATCTTCTTTCCTTGCATTTAATGCAATATTCTTATTAATGTTTTTTAATAAATCATAATGATAGTTTCATTGATATAATGATGAATGTGCAGAGAAGATGGGTCTTCTGAGGTGCAGCTTGGCCAGACTCATGTAATGGGTTTTGTGACTTGCCAACTGCTTCAACCTTATCGAGACAGACCCAATGAGGGAACACTTTCAATCTTCACTGAATTCTCTCCAATGGCTGATCCCTCATTTGAGCCAGGTCGCCCTGGAGAATCTGCGGTGGAGTTGGGACGTATAATAGATCGTGGTCTAAGGTGACTATTATCCAAACAATATTTGCTTCTCTAAATTTTCATCCCATAAAGCTTTAGTTTGTCAATTTTTTGGACCATTCTGAAACTTCAGTGATATATATTTTTTCAATGAACTCAAATGTTATACAATGGTTTGTGGAATATTCTTGTCAAGTTTATTTTAAGAAGGCCTTAGTGAGAGTAAAAAGTTTGACAGGAATAGAAGTTTTGAAAATGTTCCAAAATCATGATAGGGGCATCTTAGCAAGAGTGAGGATTAAACACGAAACCTATATTAGCCCTCCAGAGGAGAGACATTTTATATTTTAGTTAAGTAATCTTGCAGGGAAAGCAGGGCGGTGGATACAGAGTCTCTTTGTGTACTAGCTGGGAAGTTGGTCTGGGCTATCCGTATTGATCTTCACATTCTAGACAATGGAGGGTAAGATATATACATATATATATATATATATATTTCTGATTGTAGATTGTTGTTTGATTTTTTTTTTATTTTTTTATTTTTTTACTAATGTTAAATGCTTATGTCTTATATTTAATTAACTTAATTTGTGGAAATGGAAACAGAAACCTTGTTGATGCTGCTAACATTGCTGCATTGGCTGCTCTATTGACGTTCCGGAGGCCTGAATGCTCATTAGGTGGGGAAGATGGTCAGGAAGTAATCTTACATCCACCTGAGGTTAGCTCCTGAAATTTCTGTGGATTGAATCTTAAGTGCCTTTGGTCTCCTGGATTTTTTGAGGAATTAGCTAAATTATTGTGTCTGTTCAAATAAAAAAAATAAAAATTATATTCATTGTGAAGCATCATGTCATGCTCTAATTTGTAAGTATTAAAATTGGAAAGAACTACTCTATTTTGATGTTTCCAAGTTCACTACCCTGTCGGTCTCTTGGCTGCTACAGTTATTCTTTTGGATTGCTTCTTGGCCAAGTATTATGATATGATTGTTTCATTTTGGCAGGAGAGGAAACCACTGCCCTTGATAGTGCATCATCTTCCCATAGCAGTTACTTTTGGATTTTTTAGTAGTGAGAGCATCATGGTAGGCAAATGTAACCCTGTAATTCTTTTTCTGGAATCTTCAAATGATCCATATCACGTAGAGATATAGTTCATTCATCAGTCTCTTATGCTGTGTCAAAATGTCATGTAGGTTATAGATCCAACCCACCATGAAGAAGCTGTTATGGCTGGAAGAATGACTGCTACCCTTAATGCAAATGGTGATGTATGTGCTATTCAAAAACCTGGAGGGGAGGGCGTCCTGCAGAGTGTCATCATGCAATGTTTGCGCCTTGCTTCCAGAACAGCTGGTGATATAACGAAGAAGATAAATGATGCAGTGGGTTTCTTCTTTTCATAATAATCTTATGAAAGTTGAGAAGGCGTTTATGCTTCTTGCCTTCTGAATTATTATATTTTATGCCTACAAGATATTCTACTCTCTGATTGATTATCTGCAATTACATCTGGCAGCGGTGAAAGGCAAACTGTACAGTTTCTTCTTTTCTGGGCCTTTTCCTTTTTCTGTTAGCTCACAACATTTTCTCATTTAAAAGTCAAACAAGCTGATCTTAAACATAGTGCCAAGCAGAGCAATTTTAAACTTACCTTGCTTTGCCTCGTGCATAGGAGTATTACACCCTGGTCATCATCAATTCATCATAACCTAGATCTCCATCTAATTTAAGCATTCCTTTTCCAAACTTTATGTAACCTGCTTTTTTTTTCTTTCCCAATATTCCTTTTCAGAATTTGGACTGTCATATTTCTGACTCTTTTTTTTTTCACTCATTGGTCTTGGAATTTTTTTGTAAAAAATCTTGTTTAAAGTTTTTGATGTTGGAACTTAATTTACAAGTACTTATGGGGCTTTTAGGAGGTTTCATGGACACGATAGACTTTGAAGACACAGAAGCAATTATTGATTTATAGTTTGATGTAATAGAAGTTCCATTAGGTTGATGTCGAGTCCTATATTGTTTTGACAAAATCTAATTTGCTGGTTATATATATATATATATAAATATTTTTATGATGCATTGTATTTGAGATGGTAGGCATTTTATTTATTTTAATTTGCATTGTATTTGAGATGGTAGGCATTTTATTTATTTTAATTTTCCTTGATGTATTTATTATTTACCAAGGAAGGGGAGATGGAGAGCTTTAGGCGAATTTCATTTTTACTCCATTAGGCATATTAGCACATGATTTTTAGAATGTGTAGTAATAACATATGATTTTGGAACTTGCCATTTGTATCCAGTTCTGCTTTATGACACCTTTCCAGTGGTATGGGAGAGATTACTTAACCAAATCATGAAGTTGCTGGATTCTTTTTCTGCATTGTTTGGTGAAGATGAACACTTGAATTGTTTGTGATTGCTAGGTCCTTAATAAAATTCTTCCTCAAATTTGCCTACCATCCTTTTATTTAATAGCTATGTTTAAAATGTCTATACAATTGTAAATTAGTCTAGTCAAGCAAACTTACCGGTGGGCTTCTGAAATCCTTGATTTAAGGTAAGTGTTACTTTAGCGATATAACAAACGAAATTTAATATTAATCTAGAGTGGCGCATTCAATAACTTTGTAGTTTTATGACTGCCCATCCCCATTTGTTTGCCCCTTCCATAACTAAATTTTGACCTTTTGTTTTCTTTGCCAAGTCTGTGATGAGAAACTGTTCATTTCTTCGTTGGAAAAAGGTAACCCATGCTTGGGTGTTCTGGTTAGTTGAGGGTAGAACTGTAGAAAGGAATAATTTGCATGAACTAAATCGGTGTAAGTATAATGAGATCCAGATGATTGAGGTGAAGGTTGAGCCTGAAATCATTTCCTCACTGGAAAGCATGTCTTTTCTGAATGCACAATGGGCTTGAAGATCTGTATATTTAGAGTTAGAAACCAGAGTTGCTCCTTTTCTGAATGCAATGCTCGGTCTTCATTAGCCTTATTGCGTTGTTGGTACGTTCAATAATATACGCCTTAACATTTTGCATCAGACATTTTTTTTTTTCCATTCAGAGGTTTGATCAGCTTGTCCAGAAAAGGAAAGGCAACGGTTTAATTTGCTTTTATATATATTAGGAACCAAATAATGTTGCTTTGAATGTGATTTTATGGCTTTAATGAGGTTCTTTTCTTGATGAAATTATTTTGCCAAATTGTTGTTTCTACTTGAATTGTTTTCTTGCTGTGATCTAGTATTTCCACATATTGATATAGGTTGAAGCATACAAGACAGAACGAGCATTAAGTAAGATCAAGCGTCACCCAACTTCAATTGGTTTAGAGGGTATTGGTTCTGGTGGTAATGTGAGAGGAAAACGAAACCTGTCTTTTGAACATAAGGGTGTAAGTGAGTTGTCAAGGAATCTGATGGAGAGGTCAAAACTGGCATCGGAGGGAAGTTGTGCTAGTCAGAATGATGGTGAAGGTGAAACCAAATTATCTGAGCTGAGTGGAAATAAGAGGGATGGTGGCAGTACTAATCTTGTTGGAGGCCCCACAAGTTGGTATGATGTTTCCTTAGTAAATTTAACATGTAGTTTGTATCTTACTTAAAGGCAGAAAAATTCTGTTGAAGTACTGAGTATTTGTGCATGAAATGAGATCAGCATTCTTAAAACTTAAGAAATAAATGGAAAAGTGTTTTTATTTCGTTAAGTTGAGTATTTGTGAAGAACCTGTTGAACCTTTTATAGTTTATATGTATTGGTTTTAAAGCAAGTTCTCTGCTCAATACCTTAGGTTTTAATTTCCTTTCATGGCATATCTCATTCGAAAATTTGAATAGTAGGGAACAAGGGGTTCAGTTTTGAGATCCATCGACTATAATTTAACTAATTATTGTCTTAAATGGTAGTGAAATAGCTAGTTCACCAGTGGTGTCTTGTGAGTAATAAGTTATACTACATGACATTATTGTAGCTTGTTTGTGTTTTGTCTTTTAATAACCTAAACAATTTCATTTTTTGCTTTTCAAACTTATTCTTAACATAATAGTAGAAGTATTGATGTAGATTTTGGGTGTGTAACCCCTTCCTCTTGGTGCCAATTTTTTGAAAAATGAAACTTGCTTACGGGTGATGAGAGTTGAAATGGAATGATGCCATGCAACTCAGTTCATATAAATTTTTTACAGCTATATAGATCCAATTTTAAATGTTTAAAACATATAAATAGACTTCTTTTACAAATGCTTTGTAGACACTTTGGAATTTATGCTTTTGGGATATTGGACACTCCTTTAGTACAGAGATATGTTTCTTGGGATGCCTGTTGATAGTTGGATTTTCATCTTGATCTGATTGAATTATCTTTGTTGTGGAGGCATCTCTTTCCGTGGTGTACTGAGTCAATTCTTGATCTTATTTTTGAAATTTAAAGTAATAAGTATAGTGCAACAGTTGTCTTATTAAGGCCATTTTACATTTATGATGTGTGTGTGTGTTTTCTTTCTTCTGTTTCTGCCTTTTCTTTCTATATAAGTTGACCCTATGAAAAAGGTCATAACAGATTCCTCTTTTATGCTTTAACTATTTTCTTTGGTTTCTTTCCAACTCATATTTTTTACCCCTCGTCTCAGGGATCCTTACTCGAAGGGTGTTGATTCAGATTTCCTGAAAGCTTCTCTAGCTTCACGTGGTACTTTACTTTTGTTGTAACTGCATTTGCTTCTTGCTGCTTTTGTAATGTAGTAATCTTTGATGGTTAAGCTTCTCTGCAATTTGATAATTTAGTGGCTCATGGGGTGGAAAATTATAGGGTTTTAGGGTATGTAATAAAGTAAATCTAGAAAAATACTGGAGCTAAAATCCTTCACCTGGCACGAACCACAGTTGAGAGAGTAGCAAGAATAATTTTAGGTATTCTGTGTTATAGGGTTGATATTTACCAGAGGGAGGTGTTATCTTTTGAAGGCAAGGGTTATGGGTTGAAGAATGGGAAAGAGGGATGAGCATCCACATGTATGTGAAATATCATGTCTTTCATTGGTAGAACACATATACTTTTATGGGTATCAGCAGTCCCTTTTTCTTACACAAGTGTTGACACATTTTTCAACCATTGGATCGAAGCACTTTCAATGATCGAGATTAAATATGACTAATTAATAGAAATTGGAAATGGTACATGTAAGGTGTAACCTCAACCGTCGAAACTACTCTGATTTAATGGTTAAAAAAATGTCAAAAAAAAAAAAAAAAAAAAAAAAAAAAGAAAAAAGAAAAAAGAAAGAGAGGCTATTGATTTTCACCCATATGTATATTTATATATATAGTATCATTAAATACAGAGCTCAAGCAGAATATCACATTTGAATTTTGAACTCATTCTCCTCTCCTTTATTGTGGGGAGAAGCGATGTCCCTAGGCTAGATGGCTATTGGTGCATAGAAATTATGCTTGAGTGAGTTTGTTCTAGGACACGAAAGATTTGCAAACAAACTGACCTGTTGCTTAAAACGTGCAGTAAAGGTAACACCTGAGAAAAAACCAGACTCAGTTAGTGATAGAAGGCCCACTGAACTCAAGCCAGAGGAACCACCTGAAGATAATAAGTCAGCTTCTATGGAAATTGAGGCATCTGAAGCTGGATTACGGAAGGATGGACCAAAAACTTTGAAGGATGCTGTGAAGCCAAAGCACAAGAGGAAAAAGAGGGCTTCTGCTGGTGCCAATAAAAGTTAGATGAACTTCAGCCATCAGAATTCGTAAAAATCTCTCCCTGCATGTATGTTAATCAATTCTCTCTTTTTCTTTTTCTTACTATAAAATACTGCTGTTACTGCATCAAATCTTGAGTTCATCAAGGGTAAATGACATGCACAGTTGAATTTTGGGTTGCCTATTCAGTTTAGGACCGGATTAGAAATACAAATATCATATGGAAATTATTCTAGTATTTAACGATGACATTTGTATGTAGGTCAATTTTGTATTTCCATATTCCAGTATTGTTTCAATGCATTTCATTTGGCATGCACATAACTCTCGACTTCCCATTTCTTTGCAGATTCTTTGGGAATGCACTCTGTTAGTTTTTCAAAGGGCAAGGTCTCTATCATGTTCAACTTTAAACGAAATGATCAATGGATCAATATCAGCCAGAGTGCATTGAAACTGAGACCAGAAAGAGACTCTTGGCACCGGACTGAAGGTCGGTTTGTGCTAATCTCTCTGAACGGCATTGTGTTTAGTTGGCTGAATAACCTGAATTATGATTCTATCTCCGTTCCCCATATATTTATTGTAAGAACTGATGGTGTTGCATACTTCTTGGCCTCATGCAATTTTGTTATGGAATTGGATCAAGTACTGTAGCTGTGATGTGAAATTTTTGATGGTTCTACAAGGGTTGTATCATTTAGGTAGGCTTTTTGAGATGGTCGTTTGTTAATTTTGCTTTTAGTTGCCCAAATTAGCTATATCAGAGATGAGATGAGGTTGGTTTGGTGGTAAACCTTTTACAACTACACAACAAGGATACAAGTTTGAGTCCTTTCCTTCCTAAAAAATAAAATAAAATAATTATATCAGGCTTTTGAATTGCTAAGATATGCACTTGTTTGGTTGGTGACTAAAACCTAAAAAAAAAAATGAAGAAAAGAAATAGAAAACAGCAAAAATGTTCAAGATCAGATTCAAATGCCATTAGAATTTAGAACTCAATAGGTCCTGTTTGATGGAGGTTGTCAAATGGGTTGGGTCGTTGGGATGAGTTTGCGCTTGAGTCTTGACCCTCAAATTGATTATTTAGGCGCGTGAGCTCTATGGCCAGGGCTCGAACTTAAATAATTAATTTTTTGAGAGTGATAGTTGCAAGTTGCAACCATCTAAAATTGTGTACACGACACACTCTAAAATTATGTATTTTTAAATTTCTAACATCGCCCTTAAATTAAATTATTGATATTTTAATCAAAAGGTAATATAATTTTTTTTTTTTTTAAAAAAAAAAAAAAAAAAAAAAACTATTTTACTTTTTCAAATTTTTTTATAAACACTAATTTTTTTCAAAAATAAAATAAAATAAAGAATAGCAAAAGTAGTGAGAGAAGGTAGCCTCCTCCGCTCGAAAAGATGTCCTCCCTCCTAGATAAAAAATGGAGTCAAAAAGGATAAGGTCTTTCCTCACTTATATTATTTAACTTTTAATTTTATAATATATTTTTTTCAGAATTAAAAGAAAGGGCATATTACCAAATATGTTGAAATGTGCTTACAAAATATAATCTTTTAAAAACTTGTAATGTATTGTCCATATATATATATATAAAATAAAATAAAAAAAAAGATATACAGTACAAATAAATTTTTAGAGGTACAAATATTGCCGTTCAATTTTTTATATATATTTATGTACGATATAAAATAAAGGCTTGACGGGTTGCCCAAGTCTGCTTCACCAAAAAAAATTAAAGCCCATACTTGACTTACATGCTCGATTAAGACTTCAAATTATGGGCTGAGTGCCTGACCTTGCCCTTAAACCCGATACTCCGAGCTTACCGGCCTCAATAGTCAAGTCTTAGGGGATGTTTGTTTTTTATCTAAAGTCTTATATGACCTTAATTTGTTAGATATATGGATAAGTCTTACAAATTGAGATACTATGATATGTTTGTTTTTTCATTTTGGATCACTTATTATAAATGTAAAATTGATTAGATTGTATTAGGGTTTCTTCAAAATTGGGTATTTTTTAAAAATTAATTTTTAGGATTTTATTATGTGCTGATAAAATTGTAAATGTATGAATTAGTATAGGACATTTGTGGAAATTTACTAAAAAATTCTTCTGTAGCACTTTTTCAATAAGATAAAAATTAAAAAAAAAATGTACTTTTTCTAAAGACATATATATCTTAAAATAAGATATAAGTTGGAAAAACAAACAAACTGATTAATCTTAATTTAAAATATAAGAAACAATAAGTCTTATAGTGAAAAAAACAAACAGCCTTTTACTCATCCAATAATAGGACTAAAACATGGGCTGAACATTTAATTTGGGGACTAGACACAAAAAAGCTTGAGCGGTTTGGCCCATTTGATACCTCTATTTGAGGTAGACATGTAAACTAGGTCAAGCCAAACTAGGCACAACCCAACCTAGCATAGTTATGTACAGACCCAACATGGCATGACTCGATAATTGTTGAACCGTTTCAAAGCATGACCCACTTCATATATCGTACTGAGCTGAGTTATGTGGCCCATCGAGCTGGCACGACACGCAAAAAACATGACCCGAATGTAGCCTAAATGAGCATGACTTGAATGGGTCATACCCAATTTCTTAAATAAAAAACTTAACAATTATATTTAACTTCAAATTATATATATACATATAATTTATTAATTATCATGTGATTAAAATGTGATAGATATTAAATTAGATATATAATGATGGAGGACTGATGGTGACTAGGGGTGTCAATGGGTCGGATCGAATCGGATCAGAGGTGCCTCATACCCGATTTGCACGAGTTGCCCCAAACCCGACCCAAAGTGACAAAGGGATGCCTAGGGGTGTCAATACGGGTTGACGGGTCGGGTTAGGGCCAACCCGGACACGACACAATTATTTTTGTGTCGACACGAACACGACACGATTATTAAACGGGTCATACCCCCTTGACCCAAACACGACACGATTAAAAATGGGTCAACACGAACACGACACGAATAACCCGTTTAATAAATGGGTTCGGCGGGTCGTGCCAAATGACCCGTTTAACTGACCCGTTTACACGACCCATTTAACCTGTTACTGTTCATTTCACTAAAATACATTAAAAATAAAACAAATAATCAAATAAAATCAATTCACAAACCAATACCACAAAATACAAATAATAATCAAGTGAATACAAACAACAATAATTATAATACTAATCAAATAAATCCTAAAAACAGAAAGTGTGATCTTCCTGACTATTGTATACAATAAATTACTATAAAAAAAACCAGAAGAAGAAATAACAATTTAACACGGTGATGACAACTGCTTTTCGTTCTTCTGTGAGCTTCTCCTTAGTCCTTGTAACATACCCTGCAAAACACAGATTTAAGGCCAGATGGAGGATGTGTAATTGGTGCTAACATCAGAAGACTTTCTATCTAGTCCTCAGATCTGGTAAACTTGAACATTGTCTGTTCCTTCCATTCTGTTGGAAAAAAAAATGATGTGTTGAAAAATCCTCTAAGAGTGTGTAATTGTGTTTCCTTATGCCAATTTTTTGCCTTCGTGGTTCAAACTGTAATAGACATCCCAGAGAATCATGATTTATGTCATAAAAGTTAAAAGTAAATGATGCAGATACTAAAGAACAACAAAAACATCAGGAGCTGATTTGAAAAGTAACTGCTACTTTTCATCACCAAACTATCTAAATTATCATCTTGTTCTCTTAGAATTTGTTTCTGACATATATTCCACTTCCGGATTGCCTGAACTACTAATCTAGCATCACTTTCAGGAACTGAATCATAACCAATGCCTAGTCCAGACACACCCGTTGTTGGATCCAGACTAGCTAATTACATTGTCATCATACTAATCAAGTTTTGACTTGGTAACAGATAATTAGTTCTTCGTTAGCTGTGTTTTTTTTTTTTTGGTAAAAGAACATGACAGTTGTTTATGATTTCCCGTTTGTTTTGAGGATTCTGCAGCCAATGGCATCAAGGTGTTAAAATACAGCAAATGGTGGTATACTAATAATTTCCTCAATTACATGTACCTTGAAATTAAAAGCCATATGTAATATCCAAGAACTAAAGCGATTGTCAAGCATGATCAAAATATTTAAACCAAATGAACATTGTTGCCCTCTCCAAAACATTCTAAAATGGGGCATAAAGAAACAATAGCAGAGCATGACTTTTCAAAGAGAGTTAACTTTTAGGAAAAAAAAACCCAGCTCCATCAGAGTTCAAATATTGTCCTTATCAAAGAAAGGCGGTGGAGGAAGATGTAACAAGATATCTTAATGTAGTTTGAGTCATGGTCCAGAAAGAAGGAGAAACAAGCTTTCGAACACTAATGCTTGATGTAAAGAAGTCATCACTCCATTCTACTACCATTGAATAAATTGAAAAATAATGTAGTTTTAACAGCAGAAAACAACAACAAAAAGAAAGAGCAACAATATCTTGGTTAAATCTACAATATAATTTCTTAATTCCTATAAAAAAAGGCCAACAACATAATCATTTCTATAGCTGAATTAGCAATTGCAACCCAAGAATCAACATGTCCAATAAACACCTTAAAATACAAAGTTGTTTCTAAAATTTACCAAATTAATTTTATAATGCTTGATGCCTTGATGTAAAGAAGACAACACTCATATCATTAAAAATTTTAAGAACACTACATAGTGAAGCATGAAACATTTACATAACATGCACATTGGCCGATTATTCATGATTGTGTAAAATTATGGGACAAAGATATAACAATCACTAAAATCAACTGTCATGTTCTTTTACCAGAAAAAAAAAAAAAAAAAACTTGAACAAATAAGAAAGAAAAAATTAAATGAAATCTTACAGAAGATGGTGGCAAGGACTTGACAGATTGAACAGTTTGAAGAAATCCCTGTAAATTTTGTTGACACTCTGTTTTATCATTAGTGTGTTCAACGGCATAAACAAGCATCGCTCTCAAGACACCAGGCGGCAACAATCACAACCCACCAAACATAAAGCAAACCCATAGCAAACCTGACCTAAATTTTGTTCAAAATTTATGCATTAAACAATTAAGAACACATGTAATTTTCATTATGCATACATAAAATCCATTTTCCCCAAATTTGTACCCTAACCCTAACCTAAAAATTGAATTTTGAGTGTTTGACTAAGAGAGAGATGGAAAGAATGACAACCAACACAAACAAAAACCTGGAAAAACAAAACAAGAGACAAGATTTTGAAAGCAAAACAAGAAATTATTCATAAGTGTAAACTGTAAAGTGTTCTTACCGTTGACAAGAGACAAGATCGGCGGTAGATATTGAAGACAAGATCGACAGAAGTGAGGTCGTGAAAAGAGACGGCGAGAAGTATGGGTCGGCCGTCGCCGAGAAGCAACTGGTCGAGACTTGAGAAGCAGACAAACAGTGTCTGATGGCTGAATAGCTGATGACGATAAGTGTGGTGAGTGGTGTGTGAAATGAAATTTAGGTTTAGGTAGGTTTCACTTTCACATCTTATGTTTATATAGTATATGTAAAAATTACATAAATGCCACTGAAAACTCAAATTACATATTTACCCTTACTAATCGTGTCAACTCGTGACCCGCGAAGCATAACCCAAACACGACACGATTATTAAACGGGTTACACGGGTTGACCCGTTTACTGACACGACCCGTTTAAGCTCAACCCAAACCCGTAATAATCGTGTTCGTGTCGTGTCAACCCGTCGTGTCGTAACCCATATTGCCACCCCTAGGGATGCCCCATACTCGACTAAAAATGACCCGTTTCATTTTTATTTTTTAAAAATAAAAATAAAAAAATTCTCAAACCACTAAATATACAAATTATTTTACCATACAATTCAATTTTAAGATATTGACATAAATTTTTGTGGAATTATTCGGATATTTTATTTTTGTTAATTCATTATTTAAGAATGTTTTGATTTTATTGTTCCCTAGTTTGTTGGGATTGTTATTTTCTATTTTATGTTTCCTAGTATTAAGGGGATTGATTGACAGCTTTCTGTCGTTCTTTCCCTAAATATATATTTGGTTATTGTATTTATTGAGATTTAAAGAAATAAAGTAGAGAATATTATTCTCATTCTTCATGGTATCAGAGCATTCAAAGACATTATAAATCCCGGTGTATTCAATTCGGACATTTAAATTTAAAGATTTTAAGAGTCTATATGAATCCAGTGGTATTCAATTCAGATTTCTATGGACTTTTAAAGAATCCTTCCAAATTTGGGTGTATTTAATTGAGACTTTAAAAATGTCTACAAGAATCTAGGTGTATTCAATTATGATTGGATTTTAAAGGATTTTATTAGGTCATGGATTTTGGTGGACTTGATGGTGAGAAGTATAAATATCAAAGTCCATAACAAGTCCAGCTATCTCCCTAAAGATTTTCATCAGTCTTTACCATCGTTCAATTGGGACTTTCCAGAAATCTTCTACTCTTCCATAGGTTAGTACATCTTCTACTCTTCAACAATGAATTTTTTCAATTTTTTTCTACTCTTTCAATTCTCCATAAGTTTTATCTATCAAAATCCTTTTTTTTTTTTTTTTTTCTTTCTCTGTAATTCATTATTTCTTGTTTACTATTTGGGGAATGGAGTGATTTCTTGTTTTTTTTTTCTGGGTTTGTCGTAGCTTTTGCTCTGTTCTTTTGTTGTGCTCCAAGAAATCACAACTCACAAGTACCGCCACTCTCCTCTTTGTGTTCATCCTCTTTCACTCTATTAATTTTTTTTTTTATCTGTTCATAATTCTCACAAGCAAGCCACGACATACAGTGTGTTTGTCCTCTTTCATTCCCTTCATTTTTTTTAGATCAATATAATAGATCTTGTAAACTCTCACAACATCAACGGATTAATTACCTCAACATTTTTTTATTGAAATACTTTGTGTCTCTTTTTTGTCTCAATATAATATTCAATTAATTTCTAGATTCATGTTATGTTTTCTATGATTTATCATCCGACTATTAAAAACTAATTTTGTTTTCAGATGTAGTTGCTTGGGCTTGAGATAACAGTATTGTTTCCTACATTATTTGTTTAAGTCGCAGATATGATAATTATTTTATTATCAATTTTTATCTCAATATTATTTTTTAATTTGCACATAAGTTGTTTGATGAAATTATTGAATATTGTGAAAAACTTGGTATCATATTATGTTTACTTATTTGATTTATACTCCAATGTTCAAAAAAATACGATTTGGATTTCTAGGGTTCATAGATTTTTATAAATCAATTTCATCAACGCTTTTGTTTCCTTCGTTGTGGCTCCTCTTGTTGAGGCTTTGTTTCGATGCTTGTGGAGTTTGTATCTTCTGCTTTTTGGCCTTCTGTGTGTGCAGGTCGTACCTTTGTATCAGTGCCTATGCACTTTTGCTTTTTCTTATATAATCTTGCTTCTCAAAAAAAAAAAAAAAAAAATCATCAACACCTTATCTATAGCAACAAATTAGCACATACATGTACAAATTGTTAGTTTAAGAGATGAATTTGTTTCTGGACAAACACAATTGATTGAAAAAACTTTGCTGCTTGTAAGCTTGAGTTGGAAAAAAAAATACTTACAATTTGAATTGCGTCTTATTTTTGAAGTTATTACCATTTATAAATCTAGGGATCAATTGCATATATAGTAATATTACAAAGGGGAGATGCACAATAAGGGAATATAAAAGGAAAGGTCAGGACTGATTATAGCAATTGGTCCATTGAAGAGAGCAAAATGTTATTACTGCTCATGGTTGATGCTGCATCTCGTGGATGGCGTGATGCGAATAGCATGCTTAGCAAGGCAATTGTAAAAAGCAAGATACTTCTCGTACTTAATGAAAAACTTGGGTGCCAAAAAACTCATAACAATTACATAAGTCGGTTAAAATTCTTTAAGAGAGAATATCAAAAATATTCTCAGCTTATGCATCATAGCTCCAGGTTTGGGTGGGATACAACCACAAAGAAGTTCACTGCTCCTGAAGAAGTTTGGGAAGATTACTTTAAGGTTAGGTTGTTAACTTTTCTCAAATGTATTATGTTTGGTAAATTGAGTGCATACTAATTTTTAAACAATTTTTTTCCTGTCTTTTTTGTAGTCCCACCCGACTCATAGAGGCCTACGAAATAAAATTGCGATGACTACGAGGATTTACAAATTGTAATTGAGAATGCAACTGCTACTGGGAAAAATTCATTAGGATTAGGTGATAAAATTGTGATGCAAGAACTTTTGGTGTCGAAGATAGACAAACTGCATTAGATGACTTTGTATATGATGAGACCAATGAGGCATTTGTAACAAATCAAAATGAACCATTACACCAACCTCCACCACTTGGACAATCTTCTTCACCTTTACCCTTTCCGATCACTAGTTCAGAAGTCCACCTAGTTAGCATAAGCCAAAAAAAAACGAACTAGAACCGACAATGAAGGGAACAGTAGCTCAGCTGAGACCAACCATAAAATAGTGATTATGGAGAAAATTTCTCTTAGTATTGATTCCATTGCTGCTGACTTTCGGAGAGTATATATCCTACTAGAGAAATGGGAAAAAGATAGAGAGAAAAGTGAGATAGAGAAAAGGGAAAACGAGAGACAAAGCTGTATATGAGATGCTATCAAAGAGACTCCAAATTTGGATGAACGTTCTCGTTACAAAGCGGTTGCATTGGTTACTAATAAAACAATAAAGGAAGCATTTTTGAAAATGTCACCTAAGGAGTGCTCAAACTAGATCACCTACAATTTGGAATGAGTGGTTATTTGGATCATAATACTTCATGTTTTATTGAAAATTTCTTTTGTTTATCAACATTTTGGTTTATTTCATTTGGTTAGTTAATTGGCATAATACATTTTTTGTTTGAACATGCAATGTATTATTTTGGTATTGATTTTGATTTGTCAATTAGTATTATTTATGGTTCTTTATACTATTGTGTGAATGAAAGATTTGCTTCATTTCGGGTTCATATTTCTATTTATAAAATGAGATATTTGCTTCATTTTAATTTATATTTTTTAGTTCATATTTCACTTTGTTTTAAGTAGTTAAGTTTGTAACTTGATAATGCTTTTATTAGGTGGCTAGCTGTTCATTTATACAATGTCTCAATCAAACATATATGGAGAGAATGAACTACAGGAAGACGAAATTGAGGGAGAGGAAACTGATGGGGAAGATATGGATGTTAAAGAATTTTACGAAATCATTAAGCATTTATTGATGGCAATTCAAGCTGTAGTTCATGTGCTAAATGAGTTTATGATTAAAACATGTTGAACATCAATTAACTTAGCGACAAATTACTATGAAAGGATTAAATTATATACATAATGTCTTGAATCAAGATCCTTAACATTTTCAACAGATGTATAGAATGCATCTTGATGTGTTCAGAAAGTTATGCAACATTCTTATAGAAAAGACACTCTTACAAAATACAAGATTCATTTGTGTAAAATAAATGCTTGCAACATTTTTGCTCATTGTTGGCCACAATAATAGATATTATCTAGTATGCGACACATTCAGCCGATCACACTTCACAGCTAGTATAAATTTTAATAAAATTTTGAAGGCCTTGAACACAATAGCATCAGATTTGCTGGCCAAGCCAGGATCATTGACATCTAAACTAAAGGAAAGCACAAGGTTTTACCCTTACTTTATGGTAAATGTATATCCTCAGCTTTTTTTTTTTCTTTTTATTTGAATCAAAATATAAAGTAATGGATTTATTTCAGGATTGTATTGGAGGTATTGAAGGTGTACATATTCTAGCAATGATAACAGGACGCGACGTAAGTAGCTATCGTAATCGTCACAAAACAATATCTCAAAATGTATTGGCAGCTTGTAATTTCAATTTGGAATTCATGTATGTCCTTAGTGGGTGGGAGGGTTCAGCTCATGATTCAAAACTACTAACTGATGCTTTAATAAGGAGGAGGACTGCACTTAAAGTGCCACAATGTTCGTATTTATCTTTTTATAAAAAAAACACTTTACATTAGGCCATACGTTGCATGCAAAGTATTTGCATTGTGTGTATATATATTTGATAAAAGTATTTGCATTGTATTATTAGGTAAATATTACTTAGATGATTGTGGATTTCCAAACCGACACCAATTTTTGGCTCCGTTTCGAGGTGTTCGATATCATCTCCAAGAGTTTAGTGGTCAAGGACGTGACCC
This sequence comes from Acer campestre, assembly GCA_954870605.1. Classification (NCBI taxonomy): domain Eukaryota; kingdom Viridiplantae; phylum Streptophyta; class Magnoliopsida; order Sapindales; family Sapindaceae; genus Acer; species Acer campestre. The sequence goes on from OX940800.1 coordinate 42,326,258, forward strand.
TGCAAATGAAGTTAAGTTGTTCAATATCCGTCATGCTTCTTTGAGGATTGTCATTGAAAGGATATTTGGTATATTCAAATCACGATTTACGATTTTCAAGACTACACCTCCAATCCCATTTAGGACACAAACAAAGCTTGTATCAGTGTAGAACTACATAACTTTCTTCGAAAGAAATGTAGATCTGACGAGTTTCCTGTCGAACAAGATAATGAAGTGGATCCTGAACCAGTTAATGAGTTGATCCTGAACCAGTTTTTCAAACACAAGAACAACAACGAACTGAGGCTAATGAATGGAGAGATGATATAGCTTTGAATATGTGGATCGATGTAGGACACAATAATAATAATGAGAATCAATGAAGATGAGTTATGAATGAGAATATATATTTTTTGTTTTGAAATTGACAAAGTGTGTCAGGATTTATCCAAACTTACCGAGATCAAACATTCTATCGTTGTAAGCACATGTTAAGGTTTAAAAGTGTTTTGTGAAAAAAATTGCTTTTATTTTGAATAAAACTTTCTTGAACATACAATCTATGTAAATTCTTCTTCTACAATGTACTTGTCAAATATATTTTTATAAATCATACAAAGCATGGAGATGTTGACTGAAAATGTAAGATGAATTATAAATGAATAATTGCGTATATTTCAATAAAATGCCAATCACAACACTAATTATCGAAGTTCAACTACATATAGTGACTAGCCTCATAAGATTACAACAAAAATGATCTAGATAATTATAACTTCATGCCATGCAAATTTCTCGGCCTCTTCAATTCTTCTTGGATTTTTTACCTTCATCGATTTTTTTCTTTCGCTCCTTGAGAAGATCAACATGAGCTTTCTTCTTTTCTTGCCTTTTCTGAATAACATTAGAAAGACGTTAATAAAACATACCAAGCCGCATATGAAAATTATTAAAGCAAAAGCAGCCAGAAATCAGTGAAACAAATAACATTCAGTACAAAATTTAAGTCCACAAATATTAAAATGAAGTAAACTGATGTGACCAAAATTCCTAAATTCTAACCAAAGAGCATAAATTCAATAAGATACCAATAACAATAAATTATATTTGAAGGTGCCAAAAATAGGATTGACGGCACAACCATAGTATAATGAACGTATACAAGAGAACCACATCAATTACAATCAACATCTAACCAATCTAGATAATCAAGAAAGGAGCAGTAGCAAAGTCTGGCATACTGATCACAAAAAAGAATAGTATACGTGGAAGCTTATAAAAATGTTTTACCACTATCAAGACATCTCACTAGGAAACGTTGTTCGGCAAACATATAAGAATTCTGACACTAGACTTATTTTAGAAAATTTGAAGTGACAAGGAGAAAGAATTATCCTAATTTGCAAATTTTTCAACGATACCGAAAGACAGATTGTTGGAGACAAACAATTATATTATATCTCTATGTAGCACAGAATAGCATGTCAAAGAAGAAAGCATCTCATTAGAGCCAAAAAAGTTACCTTCATGGCTTCATAAAGCCCCATCTTTTTATATGTCAGAGATAACAAATCCATGAAAGTCCGTGGATATCTAAACAAATCCATAAAATTATGAGATAGATGTCTAAACAAATTCATAGAAGTCTGAGATAGATGTTCAAACAAATCCATAAAAGTGTATAGAAATCCATGAAAATCCGTCACTTAAAAAATGTCTTTAAATGTCCTCAAGAATCCTAATTGAATACAACCCCCCCCCCCCCCCCCCCCCCCCTAAGAGAATGACCAAATACGACATCAAGTTTGGTATGACCAACAGTAAAGACAACAAAGGGAGTGCCTCCGATGATGATACCTCAAATCAAGAGGACATCATCTCTGACAACAATCGTACATCAATGATCCCTGAGTTTTCAAATTCAGAATCTAACATCTCTAATAACAATGGTGTGCCTGTGAATCATGTCTTTCCCATTACAGGACATAAACAAAATAAACAAAATTTTCTTCAATGATCTCAGTCCATGATGTTGTTTGTCCGAGGGAAAAGGAAGGATGACTATCTCACAGGTGTAGTGATCATTTCAGGAAAGGAAAACCCAAACTTCAAGACATGGAAGGCAGAGAACAATATTGTCGTGGTTAATAAATTCCATGAATAATGAGATCGGTGAGGATTTCATGTTTTATGAGACTGCAAAGGAGATATGGGATGCAGCAAAGGAGACCTATTCAGACAATAAGAATACTACTGAACTCGATATTTACAATAAAAAGTATCCTACATGATTTGAGGCAATGGGAACTGTTTGTCACCCAATATTACTCCCTCACAAGCCATTTGCAATAGCAAGACATGTTTCAAAAGGTTGAATGGGACTACCTTGGAGACAACATCAAATAAAAAACATTGTCGAGAAATAGCAAATCTTCAAGTTCTTAGTAGTTCTCAACCAAGATATAGTTGAAGTGAGGGGAAGAATCCTTGAAATCAAACATTTACTGTCCATTCGAGAAGCATTTTCTGAGGTCTGAAGAGAAGAAAGAAGGAAAATATTATGATGGGCAAACAAAACACCTCAGTTGCACTAGAAAGTTTAGCCTTTATCTCTCGCGGAGGAAGTTTTGCAGGCAATGACAATCGAGCTCGTAAAGGCAGGCCATGGTGTGATCACTGTCATAAGCCTGGACACCTCAAAGAGACATGATGGAGAATCCATGGTAAACCTGCAGATTGGAAACCCTCCAAGCCAAGTGAAAGCCATGGAAATATGACCACCGGCGATGAAACTCCAACATCCAGAACAAATCCCTTCAGTAAAGAGCAGATCGATCTCTTTCAAAAACTGCTCATTCAGTCCCAATCAGCCCCTTCAAATTATGTCATCGGTGCCGGTTCTATAACACAAAAAAGTAATTTCTTAAGTGCTCTAGGTGTCCAAACAGAAAAATCTAGCCTCTGGATAATTGATTCAGGTGCATCTAATCACATGACAGGTAATCCCTCACTTTTCCATACTTACAGTCGTTATTCTAAAAAATTTAAGGCTAGAATTGTTGATGGATCTCTATCCACAGTAGCTGGTACAAGTTCCATTGTTCTCTCTAAAAACCTAACCTTAAAATTGGTTCTTTTAGTTCCAAATCTTACCTGTAATTTACTATTTATTAGTGTAAGGTCCTCATATTTTGATTGGCTTATTTCGTTGACATACCACATTGGGGATGATTGTGTAATGGGTAGCTTAGGTCATCTTAATGATTATCAAGGCAAGTTTCCAAGTATCTCCATGACTTCAAGATCAAAAGCTTCAAAATGTATAACATTTAACTTGATTCTTGAAGAGATTAGGGTGCACACACACACTTCATGCATTTGTACCTCATTGTTTATGTGTGCATTCCTCTCACAACCACACTTGCACTTTATGTTAGTCTTAAGTATGGTGTAATTCGTTTCCTTTTGTGTGATCGAAAACATTTGCGCTTGCACGATGGTGTGCATATCTTAGCACGATAGTTGAACACTTGAGAAGGTCTCATTCTTCTCTTAGATTAGTATTAGTTATAGTGCGGTTGATTGGAGTAAAGTGTCTAGTTTCAAAATATTGGATTTCAATGTTTCAAGTGTTTTCAAAACTGACCTTTGCATGGTCTTGTGACCATAACATTTTATACAAAGTTTTAAAATGAGTTTTGAAAATTTTTGTATAAACTAGACACCCATACCTTTCTAACAGTATATTATTCTTAATATTTTATAACTATTTGGATTGGTTTTGAATCTCTAAAGAGAGCACTAAAATAGGGCAACTCTGTTTTTATCCGAATCTGACCTTTGGTCATTCAATTGACCATAACTTTCTCTACAAACATCTAAATCTTGTTTTTTAAATTGGAGAAAGTAGACTTTCATACCTTTCCAATAGTATATTATACGAAACGTTTGATGTCGTTTGGTCATGTTTTAGTGCGCTCGAATTTTGAGCTAAAGTGTTGTCACATGATTCGGCAGCCTGACCGCCGATTTGACCATCGAATACCCAGTGACATCTTTTAACATTCTCAAAACATCATAGCTTCATTTGGCACCTATAAATACCCCATTATCTCTCCTTCTTCAAATAACTCTCCCAATTGAAACCCTAGAGAGTGAATTTATATTCTTGAGAGAGAGAGAGAGAGAGAGAGATTCTTAAGAGAGAAAGCACCAAGCTTGCTTCTTTAACTCTCCAAACCCAAAACCCATCTCTATCTTGCATCATTCAACATCATTTGAGCATAGGTCTTCATGGTTTCATGACTAGGTAAGTTAGAACTTCATTGAATATCATTTATGTTCTTCTTACTCTAGATTAGGTATTTATTGCTTGATTAAATACCTAGACTCTCTTTATTGCATATATTTATGAGTCTTGATAATATGATTGAGTTTGTATTTTGTTTGACAATCTAGTTAAGCTCTCTTGAATATTCAAGGTTGTTTGTTGACAATTAGGTTTCTAAAATCTCTTTGCATCTAATTGAGTTCTCATGTATATACATGTAGGTTTGTTTGATAACTAGGATGTTAAATTGCATTATCTACATCTAGTTAAGCATCTAGTGTTTAGTCAGTCTAGCACTTTTTGCATTTGTGCATCATTATTATCATATTCACTTAGACTTTTAATTATCTTCAACGAGTCAAAGTCTTATGACTTCTAGGTGAATTTTTACAAGCATTGTACTAGCTCCTCTATAAAAGGTCTGCGGATAGATCAGAAGGTGCTCATGCCAAGAGTAGTGGATCGTGGAGATCACTTGAGGGTGTAACTTTCTCTTTATATAGAGATTGTCTAGGGTTGGTCTAGGTTCGCTATTAAAGGCCTACAGGGTAGTAGTGGTGGGTTAGTGACCGAGAATGGTTGAGGCAATCTAGGTTGTAAACATCATTACAAGTAGTGGATTCGAGAACCATGTGTGGCTAGCATAATAGCTTGTGGTTTTTTTTTTTTTTTTTTTGTTGAAGGTTTCCACGTAAAAATCAAGTGTTCTTTAATTTCCACATTTTATACCTGATTTTAATTGCTTGTTGAATTGGGTTTATTTAAATATTGACTAATCCGAAAAATTTGGTAATAATCGGATTAACAACCCATTCACCCCCTATAGGTTGTATTAGACGCACGCAATATTTGTTTCAATTAATTAACTCGCAAGAGACCTTAACTGTATTACTAAATTCTTCCCAAACTATTGTGAATTTCAGGATTTGGACTCAAGGAAGACGATTGGCAGTGCTGAGGAGTGTGAGGGTCTCTACCTTCTTAGAGTTAATGCCTCTCCTGGAAAACAAACTCAAAATGCAAGCTGTGTTTCTTTTTCCCCAATTGTTAG